>CM076581.1:22397837-22678020 GCA_034641835.2 Pinus albicaulis | reverse complement strand
TGCAGTGACGGGCAGATTGGTAGTGGGATCTCAGATCCAAGGCCGAGAATACAATGGCAGAGAGGTAGATTCGTACCAGAGCAGCACAAAGACCCAACAAGGGTGATGCAGTCCAGCGAGGCTCACACATAGGCAGCGCAGAGCCTCACGCAGTCCAAAGAGGGTGACGCAAAGGCAGCGTATGCCCAGCAGGGGTCACGCAGGCCCAGTCAGAGCAACGCAGAGGCTCACGCAGGGCTGGAGGGCTGACGCAGAGCTTGGAAAGGCAGCGTTGGGGTTCCAATGGACCAGAAAGGGCTCGTATTCAGCAAATCTAGAAGGTGTGAAGCAGCAACAATGAAGGGTGATGCAGTGACTACGTAGGCACCTGTGGGGTTCTTCATTCTCAACTGAATCAACCATATTTTCTGTCTCCGAGAGATAGAGGTACATCTGCCGAGATTTTCTCTGTTTGGGCAAACCATGTCCGGTGCCCTTGAATGTATTCATAGTTCTGCATAATAATAAAACCCTCTAAGAGTTGTTGCATCGGTTTTCCCGCATTGGGTTTTTCTGGGAATATTTTTCCGAAAAATCTTGTGTGTCCTTTGTCATGTGTGCTTATTTCTTCAGTACCTAATCTGTATGTATGTGTAGATCTGTGGTGTGCTTACTTCGTTGTTTTCTGAATATTTCTGAAAATAACTTGTAAATGTAAAAACACAAGTAGGAGAAGTAAACTAGATTTCTACAGTAGAAATTTCTGTTAAGTAGTTTCAGGTTTTTTCACAGAATGGATTTCCAAGATGTGCAACAGCCAGGTCACAGGAGCGAGATTACATCATCAGTGGGCCTAGAGGGTTTTCAAAGGAGTTTTATGGGATCCGACGGGGTTCGCCCATTATATCTCATCATCAGGATCAGTTCCACACAGTTCGTTCTTGCTTTCGTTGCATTCCAATGATTTCCGTAAAACGGGTTGTTTATTAACATATTTTAATTAAATACACTTAAGGTGCCATTTGGGGAGGATTATTTGGAAAAACACCTTAGTGTAAAAGCTCGTTGGAACCAGAATGAAGATATCTACAGGATGGGATGCTGAAAATTGACTTCTAGTGGCTAGAGGAAGCATGGTGGTTAATTAATCATTTCCCGGGATTTAAAGTGACTTTAATTAGTCACTTAATTAAATAAAAAAGGGAAAAGTGTTGAAGTGGAGAAAAGGCTAGCAGGCAAAAAGTGACTTGAATAAAATAAAATAAAAAATCACTTAATTAAGAAAAAGAGAGAAGATTCTAGAATGCGAATAAAATAATAAAATAAAGTATTTCTAGAAGGCCGGAGAGAGATCCATCAAGCCTTTAAAAGGAGGAGAAGCAAGTCATTTGGGGATACTAATATCCCCAATTTTGTGAGCATCGGAATTTTGCCCAATTTTGGTATATTAATTAAGGGGCAACAAGTATTTTGGAGAAAGGTGGAAAGTATTATTTTATTGCAAATTGGCGGAAAATTATTACTTTATTAAAATGGTGGAAAAAATAACTAAGTGGAAAATGGCCCCCACCAATAAAATAATATTAAAAGGAGTCTAGAAAGATGGAGAGAAAACATAAGAGGAGAGACTCATTTTGTGGGTCATCTTTGACTTTTACATTTCACCTTTCATCTTCTCTTGGGGTTGTTTAGCACAAGAAGAAGATTTTCGGAGGTGGTCCGTTTGGTCTATGATTTCTGGGTTTTGTCCGGAGCAGCGAGTACAGGTGATCTGTAGATTTTTAGCTCATTCCGGCGAGGGGATCAACCTCTAGTTCCAGTTCTCCGGGGCTTGGTTTTAAGCCGATTTCTTCCGTAGACGATTTACGCAGTAGCCATTTCTGTTTCGAGAGGGTTCTTCACTTGCAATTGCAAGGATAGTGCATCTTATTACGATTATCCATTAAGCCCATTTATATTCTCAGATTAATAAAATGGCTTAGCATTTCTGGAATTTTATGTGTACTTGCTCTATATTCTGTTTCCGGCATTTTTCTATATAGTTGTATGCTTGTATGGCTGCCTATTTCCCGTTGGGGATATTACAGTGTTGTATAGCACCAGGAATTCCAAGCGGAATTCCACCCTCATTTCCGAGAACTTTGAGTGTCTCCCTAGTGAGGTAATTTGGGAGTCCAATTCAGGGCTTTCCTTGAGTTTCATTGCAGGAGTTTCCCAGCTATGCGCATTTCCCGGGCATGGATGGAGTTTGTGGCACATCATTTGGATTAGTGAAGGATCACTCTGTGAAGGATCAGTGCCTAATTTCACTTGGGGATATGGAGTCAAGGATAATTAAGAAGATGGAATGTATTTCTATCGTTCAAGGAGGCTTCAAAGTCAACTTCGTCCAATGTTAGAGGCTAGAGAAGAAAATTGACTTTAAAACATTTATACTTCTTGCAAATGATGAAGGCTTATCAAGATAACACGATCTCTAGGAAATTCCATTCATATAACATGGCCAATACACATGTATACACTAAAATAGACACATAATTCCACATTTAACATATGCAGCATTTAACACATCGAATTTGTACTTGCAGTTTATAGAATATATCCAACCAGCATCACATTCGCGATATAAGAAGCTCCAAGATAGAGAACCCAAATCCATACATCAAAATTCATCCATCATCCAAAAATCTCCACAAGGAAAAAATGCAAAATTCTCTTAAGAGAGAGAGATCCCAATCCAATTGATGATACAAATGAATCCAACTAACTCCTATTTATACACCTTTTAGGAGTTTGATTTAGCCAATGATCCTACATTAGCCCCTAAACATAAAATAATGTGCAAATAACCTAACTTTTGGTGACAAGCCCACCAAACTAGTTCATAAATGGAACAGGAAGCCTCTAAAGAGGTGAAATAATAATATATGCATGTTGTGGGACCCTCCAAAGGCCTAATAATATCCAGAATTGCCATAATGATGAATAAACTCCTCAAAATGTGATGGACAAGGGGATGGCCCCTTGTTCTCCAAGTAGTAGACACGCGGTGCTCCCAATGAGTGTGGGGGCACACCAATGACCCCATGGGTCTCCATATGAGTCAAACATGCCTGTAGATAATCTGTAAGGGCTCAAATGATGGAATGAATGCTGCCATGTCATCGTACAAGTCCTGGGACACCTGCCAAGTGTGTGGTGCTCCTGTGGGGCTTGTTGGGCATAGTGTACCAAGTGCATCATCCTCGTCGCAAAGGTGGATCTCTAGTAATCTCTGGAGATCGGGGGGATCTATGGAGTGCTGTCTGTTGTTGTGGAGGCCCATGGATGTCTACACACACCCTACATGTGCCAATATAGCCCTTTGGGATGTTAGGACCCCATATAGGGCGACCAAACCCAAATGAACACTATCTGCAATCCTACATAAGATCCAATGCGTCCCCTAGCCTTCTAGTACAACAAGTCATTGGAGTAATCATGTAAAAGAGCTTACAAACCATAGACAACAAAGTGGGCATTTCATAATGGCATGCCCTTCCGTAGTGGGCTTTGGCATGTCCTAATGTCTCCAAGCTCCAAAAGGGGTTAGCCAGGTACCTTATTAGGTGGCTTCTACCCTTAGAGGGGATAATATGTCCAAAGTACATCCCTCAAATGGTGGTGGCATGTGACAAAGAAGTGAAATGGAGTAGGGAATGAGAGGGGCAATCCTGGGGCACAAGAGCAACTAGATATGGGGAGCCCACACCTGGGTATATAATGTGTAGGAGGGAACAACCGTGGTACATGAGGTGCCTCGGCCTTGATTTTTCCACCCTTATTTATATGCCTTTTGCTTGTTATGAATTTTCTTTAATTAATTGTTCAGGGCTCAAAGGACAAAAGCATGATGTGCATGATTACCCCCTTTTAGGTAGGGTGGTTCATTGCCCTCCAGAGGTTGGGACAATCATGGGTTCCTAAATGATAAAGGAGGTTCATCTATGGCCTATGGAACCAGGGTGATGACCATGGGTATGCGACAGAGAGCTCGAGTATTGGTTTTTGCCCACGTGCTAATTATTTTTGTCCCGACCATCTTTTGCATTTTGTGGTACGATTTCCTATTGAGTGTGGCCATTTATGCTTTTCTTTTTCTTTTCGCTGCTTCAACCTCCTAAGCATCATTCCAGGCCTGACCCAAGGTGGGAGCAAAGGGGTGAGGAGGTTGACCCTATGTGGACCTAGAAAGGCAATGTGGACCGAGGTGGGAGAAATAATGAATGGGGGTATAGTGAGTGGAAAGGGAGTAATATATGTGGATAAAGGAGCAGGACCACACACCCAAGTAGTACCACCCTAGAACCAAATGACCAATAAAGGAGATCCCACAGGACTAAGATCCAAGGGTAACATCCAAAAGAGATCAAGGGGACAGGAGCACAAACTAAGCCCACTCTTTCCGCCAAATCCCCCCATCAATCCATGCCCAGAAGTGTCCTTGATAAGTAAACCCAATACTCAATTACCAAATGACAAGATATACCTTTAGATTCGGGAGGCCCACCTTCAAACATACGATCAATACAGAATACACATGGGTGAGGGACCACATGCCTAGCTCAGGTGGTGGAGAAAGGGCACAACGATCTAATTGAAGTTGCAAGGGGTTGTTGGTTGTCGGCTAAGGTCCATCATGGAGAAAATTTTCTCCTAGGGATATCACCCATGAAGTGGTGTGTAACAGGTTCGTGAGATATTTCTGGGTTTTGTTAGAGTTGGTGTGGAAAGCCTACATTTAATTTTACAAAAATTTTGGAGTAGATTTTAGGGCCGAAATCTCAGTTCACCTATAGCAATAGTGGCAATAATTTACTGGGTCGACACAGAGGTTTTTGGTGGAGTCATTCTAGCACTTGGGCATCACAATTCCAAATTGGGTTTCGCTTAGCTTGTTGTAGCAAGCTCAGGTTCCTCTTTCCATACTCATTGTACTCCATTCTGCTCGGAACAAATAAAATGGCTCAGAGTTTTGGTGCATTTCCTCTTGTGTTTTGATTTCTTATGTATGTGTTGAATTTCCTAGTTGTAATAGTGTGTGTTTCTGTTATTCACTTAATATTTCCATTAGCAATATTATAGTGGTATCAGAGCCATCATCTTGGCCAGATGTGGGCCTTAAGGCAAGTGATGACAAGACCAAAATAAAAAGCTAAGAAATCATGGGATCCAAAAAAAAGTTAAAATCAAACAACATGGCAGTAACCTTGAATGAGGTGATTAGGATGCAACAAATGATGATTGATGTGGGGGGCAGTTGATTCGTACCACAATTGGGAATCAAGACCATTCTCAATTCTACAACAAATCCACTATGCCCAAAGTTATAGATAATGCATCAAGATGGCAAGACATGATTGCAACTAATGTGGAGTTATTGGCAGCAAATTGGAGGGCATACCAATCATCGGGACATGACATTCAAGCGTCCCTCTCCTTTTGGGAGTTTGATGAACTAAGAGACGTGCACAAATTAGTGGGAGTTAAGTGGAATTATGCAGGGATGATGAGGAGGATCAAGGCAGAAGATGAAAAATTAGTTTAAGGGGCCATGGTTGGCAAGGAGACAGTTGAGCATACACTCATTGATGAGATGTCGACAGTTGATGAGGTACCCAGTGTTGTGACTGACTTTTCAAGCGATACCAACGCACCGCAGATTGATGAGGTGCCTGGAGCCATATACATTGTTGATGAGGAGCCGATAGATACAAAGGCATCGAAACCCATGATAGAGTTTCCAGATAGTAGCTACCTATCGTTGATTGTTGAGGATGTCTATGGAGGGGAAGTTAGTGGCTCATGTTGATGTGAAAATTTCTTAATATTCAGTAAAAATACTAATGCAAATACACTGCAGCCTACACAATTATACAGATCAAGTACTGAAAAATAAGTGGCATATTCAGACAAAGGACACATTTTTTGGACAAATGTCGTCGGAAAAACCCAATTTGGGAAAACCGGTGCAACAGATCTGAGGGTTTATATTATTAAGCAACAGTATTCTAAGTACATCAAGGGTGCCAAAATCTGGCTCACCCAACAGAGAAAAACCTCGGCAGACAGAAAGAAATCATGAGTTTTACCTCACATTGCAAGTCCTGGCTGATCCAAATTAGAAACTGGTGAAGGCCCAGTTGCCTCTACGCAGTAGATGCGTAGGCCTGCGTGGGTCTAGCGGAGGACTGGGTCACCCCTTCTCTGCGATGATCTACCTCTCAGAAACTGAGTTTCATCCCTCCCGGCTCCAAAACCCCGGTCTCCATCTAAATCTAGATTGTCTCTCGGAACCACTGCAATGTCCCTGCGTGAGCGCTGCGTGGGCCTGCGTCACCCTCTCTAGGGACTGGGTCACCTCTCTTGGTGGTTGCGCTGGTCCCTCTGTTGCTTCTGTTGCCCTTGCTCTGTTATGTACTCTTGGTCCTCCGACCAATTACTGCATATGCCCCTCACTGCTGCTCTAAATCACTCAGATCTGATCTTCGTCCGAGCACTGCTCCGTCAAAAGAATTTGATCTCTTAGACTCACTATGTGTTCTCCAACTGACCCTGAAGCCTTCCTTTATACTTTTCCTATTGATGAATCAACAACCGTGATCTAATCTCTAATCGACGGCTAAGATTAGAAAAGACTTGATCTTCGTCTTAGAACATTCTCACCCACATGTTAAATTAATTCACTTTAATTATTTTATTTCCCTAAGTTTTAACTTAGGCTCCATTTAAAAAAATTAATTATTTGAATAACTTAAGCTCCGGGTGGAATTTCTCCAGACAATTTCTGGGTCTTGGAGATCGCATGTGTTCTAGCCCCTCCACAAAGTTTTGGAGCTAGAGCACATCCGATGCTACCCAAAAATCAACAGTTGAGCCCATGGTGGAGGAGGATGAGCATCCATCCTTGGAGTTAGCCATCAAGGAGGATTAATTAGATGCATTGGCAGCCAGCAGAGCTATTGTGATTTCAAACGGCAGTCCCCTTCAGGCATACATTAATGGGGATCGCAGCATTATTGGGCCACCTCCTCGTCTTGGTGAGAGAGAGGTCGCGTTACCTAGGCAGATTACATGGATTGGCCAGACTATCTAGATGAGGTAGGAGCCTACTGTGGGTTGTAGCCTAGAGAAAATACATGGGAGTTGGTGCTTCCGTTTCAAGTTGTAGCTTGATAGATGTCCAGTTGTAGCTGGCTGAGGTAGGAGCCTCCTGTGGGTTGTAGCCTGCAAAAAATAGATGGGAGTTGGAGCTTCCTTGCAAATTGTAACTTGCAGAATTGAGGTAGTAGCCTCCTGTAGGTTGGAGCCTACAGAAAATCAGTGGTGAGAGAGAGTTGGAGCTTGCCTTTGCATCACAACAATAATAAGATGTGGTTTTCTCCCTTACGGGTTCCCACTTATATCTATTGTCCACGTGCATGATGATTGTGTTGATGTTCTGTATTTAATCTGCTTAATACTTGTTGCTCACACATTAAGATTGATGTTTCATTAAATAATAAGATGATCATGAAATGAGGGTGTAAATAAGAATGTATTAAACTGATTCATCCCCCCTTCTCAGTTTAACTAAGGGTTCAACAATTGGTATCAGAGCCAGTTCCTTTGGTGTAAACCTAATAGCTTGAAGGAGATCTGGTTGAGTCATGGACTACCAAAATGTACCCGAGTTGAATACAACAAACTTTCCTGAATGGAGAGATAAGGTTAAAACAGATTTAATGGCTTTAAGTCCATGAATGTATTAAACTGATTCACCCCCTCCCCCTCTCAGTTTAACTAAGGGTTCAACAATTGGTATCAGAGTCGGTTCCTTTGGTGTAAGCCTAATAGCTTGAAGGGGATCTAGTTGAGTCATGGACTATCAAAATGTACCCGAGTTGAAAACAACAAACTTTCCTGAATGGAGAGATAAGGTTAAAACAAATTTAGTGGCTTATGAACCTGAGGTATGGAAGCTTGTATGTGATGGTTACTACACATACTCTCCCTCATTGCAAGAACAACAGTGGAATACCAAGGCAAAATGTGTGATATATAATAGTCTTCATAACAAGAATCTTGATTTAATAGTGGGTTTAACCTCTGCAAAAGGAATCTGGAATAGATTGCATCTCATGCATGAAGGAGACACTAGTGGATGCATTATCAAGAAGGAGAAGATAAACCAGAAGAAGAAGAAAAATTTCTTTCAAAAGGAAAAAGGTCAATCAAATGAGATACCTACTAGGGTGAATGGATGTGAGTACCATGAAGAAATTACAGTTGAGGAAAAAGCCAAACTTGACACAGCCTTGACTAAAATAGAAAGATTGAAAAATGAAAACAAAAACCTTAAGTCATTGGTGCAACTATGTGATGAGAGAGAATATGAAGATAAGGAAGAAATTGTTGGCCTGAAAGTAGAACTTGAAGAAGCTAAGACGGTGGAAAACATTCTGCTAAAGCAAATTAAAGATAAACATCAGGAGCAAGAGAAATTGGAAGAAGTAGTAAGCCTGAGAAAGAAACCAGAAAACGCCCAAAGGGAATTGTCTATGAATATTCCACAAATGAAAAGCTCTGGACAGTTGGACCAGATTCTAAATGCTCAAAGGTCTCCTCTCATAAAGGTTGGGATGGGTTGTTGATTTATGGTAGCATTGGATGTGCTCTACCCTTGTAATTTTGTATATAGGCTAAGACACATGTATTCCATAAAACCCGGAAATGGTTTTGGAAAATTCCACTTAGAGATGATTTAATTAAATTAATTAATCATTTTTTAATGTTTTCCTAAACATAGGAAAATTGATTAATAAAGTGTATTAATTAAATCAAGTGAGAATCTTCTAGATAAAGTCATGGATCACCTCCAAGTTAATCTTAGCCCTTGATTATGTTTTAATCTTGGTCGTTGAAGGTTCAACAGAAGAATATAAGGAGGGTGAGGGGCTTATGAAAAACACATCAGACGAAGAAAGAATCAAGGGTTTGATTTCTTCAAGGAGAGGAAAATCTAATTGATTCTCATTTTGTAGAGGGGGGAAGGTGGAATCCCCAAGAGGGGGAATTCTGAAGCATAGAAAATACAAGAAGGGAAGTGAGAAAGGAGCTAGAGCTTCAGCGCAGAATTACCCTAGTAGCAGTTACGCTAGGCCAGCGCAGAGAAGCAGAGGGAGTTCTCGTTTTCTGTTGAATGAGCAGCTGAGAGTTCATCCGGTGTCAAGAGGACATTTTGGGAAGGAAGGAGTACTCGAGACTCATACAGCAGCCAGCACGAAAGCAGCCAAGACAAGCAGCAGAAGCAGTGACGTAGTGACAGCGTGAGTGATGCAGTCACTGCACAGAAATCACGCAGAGCCTATCAGAGTGGGTGCAGGTCAGTGCCAGAACTCAAAAGGTGATGTGAGAATTGTCTCACTCAGCCTTTTCTCATCAGGATTCTTCAGGTGATTGATTGACATTCACAATCACATATTTGTACTCAGAATTTCTGCATAATAAAGAAACCCTCGGATCTGCTGCACCGGTTTTCCCAAGTTGGGTTTTTCCAGGGACAATTGTCCAAAAATAACGGTGTCTATGTGTGATTACTTGTGCAGCTGTGCTACTTTTATATGTGATTTATTGATTGTGAAGTCTGCAACATATTTTATTTTGTTATTTAACAGAAGAGAAATGTTAAATAATTGTGTTTGACAATGCAATAGAAGAAAATTAATATGTAGTTGCAGTAGCGTTCTCCACTATATAATTTTCACATGGTATCAGAGCTGTCAGATCCAAAGGAAGCAAGGTCAAAAAAAGGGACTGCGTAAACCAGAAGCTTCAGAGAGGACACAACGCAGGAAGAAGCACAAATAAGTATGACAAACTTCGATGTCTTATCCTCTAGGTTAAAAGAGGATGATACATGCCTAGCAAGTTTGGTATCTGCAGGAATCTGGTATATTGATAGCGGGGCTTCAGCTCATATGACTAGAGTGCGAGAATACTTCTCGAGCTATAGGGAACAGCAGATGAACTTCCAGATCACTATGGGCAATAGCACGAAGTGCACTCCAGTTGGGAGAGGATCCGTAGTGTTTCAGACGGAAACCGAAACTAGTGTCAGGATCACGGATGTACTACATGTGCCAGGGCTTGGGATGAATCTAATCTCAGTATCCCAGTTGCGAGACAAAGGGTATGACATTCACAATATCGGGAAAAAATTATGTGTCAAGCATCCCAGTTGGAAGCAAACAAGGCAGATCGGGATCAGAAGCAACAGACTATACCGGTCGCAGATCAAAACCCCGATGGCACTAGTCAGTGGTAATCTTGAAGATAAGAAAGGGTTGAATGAACTTTGGCATAGAAGAATGGGGCACCTACATCACGGTACATTGAAAATGCTCAGAGAAACAGTTGATGGGGCACCTGTTCTTAGCACGGAGCATGATAATGTGTGCCGAGGATGTGTACTTGGGAAGTACACTAAGGCATCTTTTCCCATAAGTGAAAACAGGGCAGCAAGCGTTTTGGGATTGATACACTCAAATATCTGTGGACAAATGTCCACTAACGCTCTCAAAGGTGGCAAATATTTTGTCACATTCATTGATGATCACTCCAGGAAGACCTGGATCTACTTCCTGAAGACAAAAGATGAAGTCTTTGAAAAGTTCAAAGAATTCAAGGCTCTTGTTGGAAACATGATGGGGAAGAAGATCAAGACATTGCGTTCAGATAATGGTGGGGATACATAGATGGGGACTTCATAGATTTCTGCGCGAAGGAGGGCATCAGGAGAGAGTGGACTGTGCCATACAATCCAGAGCAAAATGGTGTGGCAGAACGGAAGAACTGGACAATTGTAGGAGCAGCCAAGGCCATGTTATTTGACCTTGACTTACCACGATATTTATGGGTTGAAGCCTACAATACGGCAGTGTATATCCATAACAGGACACCTCATAGAGCCTTGAGTAAGAAGACTCCTGAGGAAGCTTTCACAGGGAAGAAACCGGAGGTAGGGCATCTTCGGATATTTGGTAGCATGGCTTACTGTCATGTACCCAGCGAGAAGAGAAGCAAGCTAGATCAAACTGCAGAAAGGGGGTATCTTGTAGGGTACAGTGACACCTCCAAGGCATATAGGATCTATATTCTTGACAGTAGGAAGGTTGTGATAAGACGCAATGTTAAGTTCATGGAAGATAGAGCATTTCAGAAATCGCGTGATATGCCGGCAGAGGATCAAATTGCAGAAGTTCCCTTGGTCCAAGAACAGCAGGGGCACCAAGAAGAACAGACAGGAAGACAGACTGTGGTACCAAGGACAGGTACCAACATTTTCACGAAGGAAGATCAGGAATATACTTAGTCAGAAGAGAAGATAGACCAGGAGGAAGAGTTGAGAGAGCAACCTTCCACCAATGGACGGATCAGCAGGGAAGCCTAGCAAATAGTGAGGGACACAGAAAACTTTATTGGGACTCCCCGAGATGGGAAGAGACAGCGCAAACCTCTTGACAAGTACCAGACCTTAGTGGCTCAAGTAGAGGAACCTCCCAGCTTCCAGGAAGTTGTTCAGTACCAAGTTTGGGTAGATGCCATGATAGAAGAGTATGCTTCTATCATGACAAATGATGTCTGGGAAGTCGTACCTAGACCTCAGAGCAGATCAGTTGTTGGATCACGTTGGATCTACAAGATCAAATTCGCTGCAGATGGCAGTGTAGAAAAATACAAGGCAAGGTTCGTGGCAAAAGGCTCAGAAGGAAGGCATTGATTATGAGGAGACCTTCGCACCAGTTGCTAGATATACCTCCATCCGAACTGTAGTATCTTTAGCAGCACAGATGCGATGGTAGATTCATCAAATGGATGTCAAGACAACGTTCTTGAATGGAGAAATTGAGGAAGAGGTATATATCGAACAGCCAGAGGGTTTTGAGACACATGAAAGGAGGTCTCATGTATGCAGATTAAAGAAAGCTCTGTACGGGCTTAAGCAGGCTCTGAGAGCGTGGTATGGTCGGATAGATAGCTATTTGCAAAAGATGGGATTTGTTAAGGGTGACGTGGATCCCAATCTTTACTATTTGTTGGTAGAGGGTGAGCCATTGGTACTTGTACTATATGTAGATGATCTGTTTCTTACAGGATCATCCAGGCTCATCAAGGATTGCAAAAGGAATCTAGAAGTTGAATTCGACATGAAGGATTTGGGGTTGATGCACTACTTCCTAGGACTGGAAGTTTGTCAAAAGGATGGAGATATCTTCATGGTACAGGAGAGGCATGCCTTGAAAATTCTGAAGAGGTTCAGAATGCAGGATTGCAGACCCATGGCCACACCCATGATCACCAATTGGAAAAAGATAGATGCTTCAGAAGATACAGAGGTAGACCCCACCTTATACAAACAGCTCATCGGGTCACTAATGTATCTGGTGAACACCAGACCAGACATTTTCTTTGTTGTCAACACTCTTAGTCAGTTCATGGTGGAACCCAAAAGAGTGCACTGGGCCGCAACAAGGCACGTCCTAAGGTATGTACGGGGAACAGTTAGATTCGATATCAGATATGGCAAAGAAGAGGATGTCAGACTCAGTGGATTCACAGATGCAGATTGGGCAGGGAGCTCAGTGGACAGGAAAAGTACCTCTGGGCACTGTTTCAGCGTTGGCTCAGGAATGGTGTCCCAGTGCAGCAGGAAACAGAAGTCAATAGCATTGAGCACAACAGAAGCAGAGTACATGGAAGCTAGTACAGCTACATGCGAAGCAATCTGGCTTCAAAAACTTCTTGTGAGTCTATTCAGGAGCAGGATAGAGCCAACTAGTGTTTACTGTGACAATCAGAGTTGTATCAAACTCTCTGAAAATCCAGTATTTCATGATCGGTCCAAACATATTGACATCCGATGTCATTTTATCAGAGACTGTGTTCAGCGTAGGGCAATGCAATTCCAATACATTCCCACAGGCGAACAAACAGTAGATATACTCACTAAAGCTCTGGGAAGAATTAAGTTCACTCAGTTCAGAGAACAGCTGGATATGATTGAAAATCCATTTCAGTAAGAAATGGATCTATACAAGGAGTGCAGCAGCAGAGATGAGCAACAGTAGCAGCAGACAGCGCAGGACACAGAGAGACAGGGTAGTGCAGAGTGGTGCTCACGCAGTGCAGAGCAATGCTCACACAGTGCAGCAGCATGGTTGCAGAATTTAGAGGGAGTTGCAGTACAGTGGCAGTTGGCAGCAGCATCCAGAGTCAGCAACAGTACAGTTGCAGCATTTTTGTGCAGTGTTGGTGAGCAGTATCAACAGCGCAGCGGCAGATGTTCCAAGAAGTCAGATCAGCAGCACATTGTGGTGTTTTGCTAGAGCACTTTCCTCGCTAAGAGGGAGTGTTGATTTATGGTAGCATCGGATGTGCTCTAACCTTGTAATTTTGTATATAAACTAAGAAACATGTATTCCATAACAGAAATGGTTTTGGAAAATTCCACTTAGAGATGATTTAATTAAATTAATTAATCATTTTTTAATGTTTTCCTAAGTCTAAACTTAAGAAAACTGATTAATTAAATTGTATTAATTAAATCAAGTGAGAATCTTGTATAGAAATTCATGGATCATCTCCAAGTTAATCTTAGCCCTTGATTATGTTTTAATCTTGGTCGTTGAAGGTTCAACAGAAGAATATAAGGAGGGTGAGGGGCTTATGAAAAACACATCAGACGGAGAAAGAATCAAGAGTTTGATTTCGTCAAGGAGAGGAAAATCGAAGTGATTCTCATTTTGCAGAGAGGGGAAGGTGGAATCTCCAAGAGGGAGAATTTTGAAGCATAGAGAGTACAAGAAGGGAAGTGAGAAAGGAGCTAGAGCTTCAGCGCAGAATTACACTAGCAGCAATTACGCTGGGCCAGCGCAGAGAAGCAGAAGGAGTTCTTGTTTTCTGTTGAATGAGCAGCTGAGGGTTCATCCAGTGTCAGGAGGACATTTTGGGAAGGAAGGAGCGCTCGAGACTCATACAACAGCCAGCACGGAAGCAGCCAAGACAAGCAGCAGAAGCAGAGACACAGTGACAACGTGAGTGACGCAGTCACTGCGCAAAAATCACGCAGAGCCTATCAAAGTAGGTGCAGGTCAGTGACGAAACTCAAAAGGTGATGTGAGAATTGTCTCACTCAGCCTTTTCTCATCAGGATTCTTCAGGGGATTGATTGACATTCACAATCACACATTTGTACTCAGAATTTCTGCATAATAAAGAAATCCTCAGATCTGTTGCACCAATTTTCCCAAGTTGGGTATTTCCGGGGACAATTGTCCAAAAATGACGGTGTGTATGTGTGATTACTTGTGCTACTTTTATATGTGATTTATTAATTGTGAAGTCTGCAGCATATTTTATTTTGTTATTTAACACGAGAAATGTTAAATAATTGTGTTTGACAATGCAATAGAAGAAATTTAATAAGTAGCTACAGTAGGGTTCTCCACTATAGAATTTTCACATAGGCTATGAAGGAGAAACTAGTAAGTCCAAGGTAGAAGATAACAAGAATATCATTTTTGTAAAAGTTGTAGAGGATAATGAAACAGCTCAAAAGATTCCTACAGAAGTAGAAGCCAGCAAGAACATTATTTGTAAAGAAACAAACAGAAACAAGCAGCAACATGAAAGGACAGAGAATGAAAGGATGAAACAGTCAACAGCTAAAGGTTCATGCGCTCCTAAGGATGAATTGAACAAGTTCGGAAGATGTCAAAGGAGGTTCCTTCCTCCTATGAGAAGTATCACTTGTTTTGCCTGCCACAAACCTGGACATATTGCAGCATACTGTAAAACAAAGCAAATCCAGTCCAACCAACTAAAGATGCAGCCAATGAAAAGACTACCTCAAGCAAACAAATGGAGAAGACAATCTATCACCAAGTACACAAATCATTTCCATGGCTACTGTTTTTCAGGAAATAAATTTGGACATAAATCTGTTGAATGTAAATTGTATTCAAAAATGGAAACCAAATGTTATACATCAGCTCAACCTTTCTTAGGTAAAATATGATGTTATTCATGCCACAAGCTTGGTCACAAAGCAAAACACTGTAAGCTGCCATATACATTAAAGAACTCTAGACAGATGATGGAATCCAATCAAATCAGACAAAACTGTGAATCAAAAAGAAGTGCAGACATTATGAAGAACCCCAATAGAGTATGGAAGGAAAAGAGAAACGGGGAGCCTGTTACTTCAATAACATAATGAATTCATCATTGTCTCAGGGGGAGCTGCTCTAGGAAGCAACACAAATATCCAGCAAGCAATAGATAAGAAGCAACATCCCAGGGGGAGAGCAGTTCATAAATAGTCCCCATGAAAGTAGTCTAAGAAGAGATCCTTGGAATAAGAACAGCGAAAAGTTCAGGAAGGGAAAGGACAATTCCTCGAACAAAGAACTATAGAGGAAGAAGGATACCTAAAGTATTCAATCGCCAACTCGATGAAAGGAGAGAAGGCAGCAAGCAACCACGGTGGTAGAGGGAACATTAGCCCTGAACATGTAAGCTAAGAAAGCAACAGCACACTAAGTGATGAATGGTTAAAATCACAAAAATTATGTTTCGAGCTATAGCACTGGAAAGATCCATAGAGGATAATTACATTGTGCATCACACTGCTACAATTAACAATGAATCACAATTAAGAAGGATGAGTAAGAGAAATGTTTATCATCATTATATCATTACATCTTTCATCTATAGAAGGTTCCCTTAGAGGAAAGCAGTTAAATGAGTGATAAAACTATGAGTGGTATGCCCTTTTAGATTCCAAGTAAAGAAATTGAAGATGTCTTCCTAAGATCATTATGTTAGAACAGTTGAATTGTATATAGAGCAGTGATGATTCTGGAGCAGTCCCAGAAAGGAATATGCAGTGACATTTTTTTAAAATAGAATGACAAAATAAGCAAAATGTTAATAATGCCAAGATCAGATTCAGTATATTGATGATTGTTGTTGAGAATAGTGGAGAGCTCAATAGTAGAAACTATGAAGGTTGTCTTAACTATGGGTGTGTATGTGCGAGCTGAAGTGAAACTACTGCATGGATTATCAATTGGTATCAATTGGTATTTGGAACAAGCAGCCTGCCTATCAGTGGAATACCAAGTGTTATTAGTGGAGCAATGGTATGGTACAAGTCCTCAGGATCGGAGTATTATGGCAAAAGTACATCAAAGTAGTATTCCTAGTGATTATCAGCATAATAGTATATGTGGATTAAGCTCTGGCTGCTCTGATTATTAAAAAATATTTTCTGATTGTAAATATTGGAGAATGTCGAGCTACATTATTAAAGCATGGAAAGGTCAATGAAAATGCCAAAGGATCATTATCTTGTTTGCATTTGAAATGTTATATTGAGCATTGAAGCAGTATCTATTTCTAGATATAACTGCATGCCTTCCTCAAGTCAGTACAAATATATCTTCAAGGCCTCTTTCTTAAGATCATTCATAAAACTGTGTGAAGTTTGTTTGCTGAGATTTCAATTAAACAACTTGAAGATGTTTTGCTAAAGATCATCATGATAGAACAGTTAAAGTATCGGAAGTATGAAGGACTAGTTGTGTTAATCTTACATTTGAATCTCAAGAGTTTGTTATTGATTCAACTAAAGCCTACTTCAGCAGAAAGGAATTGTTGGTATTTCACCATTGAAGAGAGGTTGATCACTGACATACATACCCCCTTATGTCATAAATAAAATTGGATAGTTTATAAGTGAGACTGACCAACACATTGAATGTATCTAGCCTCAAGGGTTAGTTTTGAAAAGTATTCTGTACAAGTAGTAAAGTCACTTGGTCTCTTAGATTGAAAGACATTGTCTAATCTTACAATAAGTTGTAAGTTCTGGTTTGACTCATTGTTCACATCAGTATCAAGGGCCTTTCCGCTGGTAGTGTAATATCCCTATCAGCAGTCCAACACATATCACCACCCACAGGTAGTAAAGGTGAACCTCAACTATAAAAGATATATTGGCATCATCATATTTGGAAAGATGTGTACTACAGATATGTATCTCAGATGAAGATCATAATATGGATTGAAGTATATTTAGAGCAAACTTTATATGTCGTATGGAGCATTCTCAGTATTTTAGTATTGTTCCAATGATGCATCTCTGATTATATAAGTTTGTTCTATGAAGTGTGCTTATCATCACTTTCAGCTTTATACAAGGGCAAGGAGTCTGAGCTTTGGGATGGTATCAGCTTACATACAAATTCAATGATTCTCAAAGTATTCCCCCAACAACTATTGTACACCAGTTTGGAGCAACATGGTACAAAGTCAGAAGAAGAAAGCCTAAACACAACTCAGAGAGAGGAAATGAAAAGATAGAAACTACATTGAGAAATGTGCAACCCTTTGCCATTGATGTCAAAGGGGGAGGAAAAGCAAGCAGAAGAAGAAAGGCTCTTCTGAAAAGCAAGCAGAGGAAGACAAGACACTTCTTAGAATGAGAAGGGGAGGAAGTATTGGAGTATTGGTGGATGTGTTGCCATCAATGCCAAAGGGGGAGACCTGTTGGAAATATTGTCATTGATGGCAAAGGTACACAAAGGAGCAACACCAGAATCATCGTTGATGGCAAAAGAGCAGAGAAGCAGCGGTTATAAGGAAAAGGAGCAGATCAGGCATTGTGCAGCAATGTGCAGCAGAGAGGCAAAGGAGCAGCAATAGAAGTATAACCTAAAGCAGAGAGATGCAGCAAAGAGGCAAAGGAGCAGCATGGAGAAGCTTTAACGTGATTATTTAAGGCAAAGAAGCAGCAAAAGAACAAAGGCAGTCAAGGCAGTTAAGGTAGCGAAAGGAAACGAAAGGCACCAAAGGCAACAGAGATACAGCAAAGACAAAGAAGCAGCAAAAGCAGAGAGGGAGCCAATGTAGAGAGGCAGTGAATCCAGCTAAGAAGGAACCAAAGGCAGCAAGGCAGCAAAGGCAGCCAAGAAGCAGAAATAGCAGAGATGCAGCGATTACCACAGAGGCAGCAAACGCAGCAAAGAAGCAGCCAAGACAGCGAAGGCAACGAATGGAGCAGAGACAGCAAAGAGGCAGAGACAGATGAAGGCATGCGGATTTGCTAGACATAGCAAGGACCAAAGATCTTACACAAAGATGATTAAGCCAAGAGAGAGAGGCGAAAGCCGAGAGAAAGAGAGGGCTTTAATCAGTAGATGTCAAGTGTGATAACTCGAGATGACATCCATTAACAAAGACAAGCACAGGAGGAACAGCGTGCAGAAACCAGAGTTACAGAGCGGGACAGTGTAAACAAACGAACAATCGACTAAGGCGGAGAATTCTTTGAAGAATTCCAAGGGAGGTGAACGGACGGTCAGGATTAGATCGCAAAAGTGAAGGCGAGAGATGGACAGCGGAGATTGAATCGCATCAAGAGTGATTTCGCAAATCGCAACATTTAAGAGTTTAGCATTAAGGCGTCGCATGGTAAGTTAAAGTATTTGCGATGCGAAATGGAGAAGACACGTGTTGGCATGGCGCAACATCGCAGATCGCAAGAAATAGAGTATAACCACAAAGTAAATCTTATAAAGTGCGAAGTGCGATCAGATGAGGACCGTTAGATCTGGGGGCAGATCAATGGCGGACGACAAATCGTGAGACCGCACATCACAGCGCTTAAGGGATAGCAGGAAGGCGACCGCAAGTTAAGTTAAAGTTTTTGCGATGCGAAATGGAGGGACACGTATCGACCTTGCGCAACATCACACCCGCAAGAAATAGGGTTTAACTTCAAAGACATCGCAAGGTATGTTGTTTTGGTTGCGATGCAGTAAGGATCAAGCGACGCGATGCAATGAAGGGAGTCCATGTTGTAGCACCGCGCACGAGCGCAGATCGCAGATCGCATGGTTTAAGGTTTATCGCTAACGGTAGAGTGGGAAACCTGCAGGTAAGCATTTGCGATGAGATATGATTGGTCAAGCATTGTGGGACCCAATAGCCCTTGTTCCATGTATGTTATATGCACCATATTATAAAGTTTACGTTGTTGATTGCTAATCATATATATATATGCGTTGTTGATCGATAAACGTATGTATGTTGATTAAAGCTCGGATTTGTAATCGGCTACATGTATAAAGGGAGTTGTATGTGGGCCATATCCCACAGGTCACAAAGAAATTATCTGAACGCAAATCAAACGACCAGGAGCTCGGGCAGAACACTGTTACGGCAGTAAAGCTAACGAAGGGGCTGAACGCGGAAGAAGAGTCGGGCTAAAAGGGGCAGTTATGCAGCAAAGGTGGAATATAACGGCAGAAGCAGAAAAGACAGAAAGACAGCAAGCAAAAGAGGACAAACGCACAGCAAAGCGAAGAAACTGATGGGCTGAGTAAATAATTGATTGTAACTGAAAATGCATTATTTATTTTTATATTGTTTGTGATGCAAAGGCAAGTCTCTGTAAGCAAAGCAAAACTCCATTTGATACTGTAATAATTGTATATATTATTGTAACAACCTGAATATGCTGAGTGAGGAAATGAATGGGTGAAAGGCAAGAGTCGTGTCTGTTCACTTTATATTCCCATAGAGAATGCAGTCAGTCATGAAGGTATAAAACAGGTAATATCCATGTGCAGAAAGTTACAAAAACAGAGAGAGAGAGAGTGTGCGGCAGAATTGAAGAGAGTTGAAGATTGTTAGAAAGCTGCAGAATGGAAGAAAGTAGAAGAATATAAGAAAGTTGCAGGAGGTTAGAGAGTGGAAGAAGAAGATAGACAAATAGAGAAGCTGTGAAGATCCAGAGATGATATAAAGCAAATTTGAAGGCTGGAAGGACAGCAGTGAAGAAGGAGAAAAACAGAGCTAATATCCAGGTAAATCAGCATATGATTTTATAGTAGTGTGAGGAAGTTGGTGCTTCCATATCAAGTTGTAGCTTGATAGATGTCCAATTGAGCTGGTTGAGGTAGGAGCCTCATGTGGGTTGAAGCCTACAAAAAATACATGGGAGTTGGTGCTTCTATTTCAAGTTGTAGCTTGATAGATGTCCAGTTGGAGTTGGTTGAGGTAGAAGCCTCCTGTGGGTTGTAGCCTACAGAAAATACATGGGAGTTGGTGCTTCCATTTCAAGTTGTAGCTTGATAGATGTCTAGTTGTAGCTGGTTGAAGTAGGAGCCTCCTGTGGGTTGTAGCCCAGAGAAAATACATGGGAGTTGGTACTTCCGTTTCAAGTTGTAGCTTGATAGATGTCCAGTTGTAGTTGGCTGAGGTAGGAGCCTCCTGTGGGTTGTAGCCTACAAAAAATACATGGAAGTTGGAGCTTCCTTGCAAGTTGTAGCTTGCAGAATTGAGGTAGTAGCCTCATGTAGGTTGGACCCTACAGAAAATCAATGGTGAGAAGGAGTTGGAGCTCGCCTTTGCATCACAACAATAATACGATGTGGTTTTCTCCCTTATGGGTTTCCACTTATATCTACTGTCCATGTGCATGATGATTATGTGTTGATGTTTTGTATTTAATCTGCTTAATACTTGTTGCTCACACATTAAGATTGTTGTTTCATTAAAAAATAATTTGATCATGAAATGGAGGTGTAAATAAGTTGAAAGGAAAGTTTTAAAAGTCCATGAATGTATTAAACTGACTCACCGCCCCCCCTCTCAGTGACTAAGGGTTCAACACAGGGTGCAGCATTCACAGGATGGAAGATTTGCTCAGTGCATGGTTGTTCGTGCATTCGATCCCTTTCTCGGGGTTGGATGGCGAGAGATATTGAGTTGGTATCCAGTGGAGCTGGTAGGAGGTTAGATGCATCAATGGCCACAGATCAGTAGAGACTATGGACTACTAGAGGGACTTAAGAGCCACGTTGTTGTTGGGATCTAGGTGGAATTCTCCATCACGTCGTAGAGTTAGTAAATGATGGTAGTAGCTGCATGACGGACTAGGTTGTTGGGCTCTCTCTCTCTCTCTCTCTCAGGAGTTGATAGGAGGAGGTGGCATCGGAAGGCCACCAAAGAGGGAATTGTATGGATACCATGCCCTCTCACTAGTATATTAGACACAGGATCTACTAAGAATAGGATTAGTAGTGTCATTCATGTTAGCATGTGAGGATTTAGGCCGCTCAGGTCTATCTGGGCAGATGAGGAGATATAGCTCACATAGTGGAGGGCTTACTAACAGAGTCGTGCAAGCGTTGGCACATGTGGGACAACATATGATACAGGGAGGTACGACAATAGGCAATGGTACCCAGGGGTGCAAAGAGATATGTCGCAGAGTCCAGTGTTATGCAGAGGGATGTGACCTGATGCATACAAACCCAATTTTAGACCCTAGCTTCCAGTGTTGTATAGAAGTATGCAATGATGAGCAGTGGCCTGCAGAGGAGCATGGAGATGCATGGTTGTTTGATGTAGCATGTTCGTTTGCACTGAGCGACCCACATCGCATCAAGAACACGTGGGGAGTGTCAGGTACAGTGACACAGGAAGGATATGAGACGGTACAACAATAGCACGGGGTATCCAATGGTGTACAGGGATAGGCCGCAGTGTATAGTGGCAAATCGAGGAGTACAGAGATACTCGGTGGTATGTAGGGGCATATGGTGCTGCACAACGAGGTCTTGGAGGGTTACCTCTAAGGAGACTTATGGAGGGAAACATCGAGCATACCTTTGGGTGTAGTTCACCTAGGATCAACGGGGATGCAGATGAGTGATACACGATGGTATCCATGGGGACTCACAATCCTATCCCTCTTCTACATCACTTATAGGCACAAACAATTTGGTTTGTTGTCCTTTGACACTCTGGGCGCGAGCAGCGGGGGACAGGGAGTTCACCCGAGATATTTGGATGATACTCGGTGCATTAGGGGAGAGACTTCTCAACGATGGCATTGCGTCAGTGCGTGAGTTAATAGCCACAAGTTGGGGGATAAGGTGATCATCTGCAGGGGTGGTATATCGTTCATCACTAAGCCTACGCTTGGGGAGCTGGCCACGAAGGAAACATCTGTCACTCTTTCCACCGGGCATGTCAGGACCATGCATTATCAGAGGATACCGTGTACGGCTAAGGCGGCTTTTCGGTATGTGTCTGGGTTCCAAACATTGTATTGGCACATTATCAAGAGGGCGGATGGCAGACTCAGTGATGATGGTTGGCAGGAACAAGACGGGTCTGCATACACTGAGTCGATTGTGAGTACCAGATACCCATCTATTCGCTGCCTTCAGGGGGTATCTATTTGGCACATGTGGCTTCTAGCGGTCATCAGTACTACATAGTGGCAGAGACAAGGCAGTTTAGCATGCATTAGAATAGTTCATGATATATGGGGCCTATATGTTCGTTGCATGCAACGACTAGGGACGAGGCATATATGGATTCCTGCAGTTGTTAGAGCTATGTCGCAACAGGTCTAGCTAGGGGATCCAAGGATTCAGTTGGTTGACAGGCCACTCCATATTGTGAGGAGCAAGACCATAGCAGAGGGTGATCTAGCTCACTTTAGTGTTGACACATGGGGGATCATTGAGGCCTCCATTGTTTAGTAAGGCATGCTTCTCCAGTTGTAGCTCAAGATCGATATTAGCAATGGGTGGGTAGATATTGACATCATAGGGACACCTGCGCAGACTTAGGCAGGAGGAGCTTGGCCTTTGTTGATATTTCGCCACCAAGTTTCAGGGGAGGAGGATGCAGTGTGCACACGTTGGGCAGCCTATTAGAGTCAAAGTGGCACAGCAACAACATGGTGGTTCTTTTCCGAGGCAAGCATGGGACCCGGGCATCACAATATTAGACAGCTTAGTGACCTTTAGGGGTGATCTGGATGCTATAAGGGGAGACCAGCCAGATCTTCCATTGGGCTTTTGTGACTCGCTGATGGCATGGGAGACTTCATCAGCATGGCAGGTTGGTCACCAGGAGGATATCAGGGGAATCTCATGTGGGAGAGACTTCCCCCCACAGAGGGGTTGGGGTGTATCTTCAGGATTTTGCTCTTGGAGTGCATGAGATGGACTACTCGGTAGGGCAGTCTCATG
Organism: Pinus albicaulis; assembly: GCA_034641835.2. Classification (NCBI taxonomy): domain Eukaryota; kingdom Viridiplantae; phylum Streptophyta; class Pinopsida; order Pinales; family Pinaceae; genus Pinus; species Pinus albicaulis. The sequence goes on along the minus strand of CM076581.1, from coordinate 22,654,903 downwards.
GGGAGTTGGACAGAGTCCTATATTATCATGATGCTCTACTTATTGAAAGGATGCAGAGGGTTTCTGGAACATACACCTGGTTGGACAGTGAGTGGAGCAAGGGGTGCTTCATGTTGATCAAGATGGCTTGGGAACCTGGTATCAAGGGACTCCTTCATGACAGGATAATGTTGGGGAAAGGGATGACTCAGTGGCACATTTGGGACCCTGGTATCGTTTGCAGTAGCCATTTGGTTCAGTTGATAGAGAGAGTGCTTGTTCGAGCATTGCTTGAGGACAAGCAATTTTTGGCAGGGAGGACTGTAATATCCCCAATTTTGTGAGCATGTGAATTTTTCCCAATTTTGGTAATATTAATTAAAAGGGGCAACTAGTATTTTGGAGAAAGGTGGAAAGTATTATTTTATTGCAGCTTGGCAGCAAATTATTATTTTATTAAAATGGTGGACAAAGTAACTAAGTGGAAAATGGCCCCCACCAATAAAATAATATTAAAAGGAGTCTAGAAGGGTGGAGAGAAAACATAAAAGGAGGAGAGACTCATTTTGTGGATCATCTTTTGACTGTAGTCTGTTACATTTCACCTTTCATCTTTTCTTGGGGTTGTTTAGCACAAGAAGAAAAGCGTTGTTTAGCACCAGGAATTCCAAGCGGAATTCCACCCTCATTTCAGAGAACTTCGAGTGTCTCCCTAGTGAGGTAATTTGGGGGTCCAATTCAGGGATTTCGTTAAGCTTCATTGCAAGAATTTTCCCAGCTATGCCCATTTCCCGATCACAGAAGGAGTTCATGGCACATCATTTGGAACAGTTGTAGTTGATTGGAGACTCCAGGCTTTTGTTGAGACATTCTTCATAGTTGAGGCCGGAGATTTTGAGCATTTTGCAGCGCAGCGATTGAGGTCAGAATTTGGAACAAATTTCAACTCATTTTGATAGTGTGCAAACCTCAATGGCTCAAGTCTGCGCAGGAGCAGGAGGTGGCTTCTTTCCGAGGAAATTTGGGTTGGAGAAATAGGGCATTTTCCGAAGGGAATCTTTTCAGGACTTTGGGAGGCTTTTAGTGTCATATTTTGGGCATCCTATAGCAATGCCATTTTGTGGGGTGTTTTCTAGCCAAATTGGGCAATTCACACTTGTTGGGGGTTATTGGAGGTCAGTGGATTCAGCCCAAACCCTTTCTGGGTTTTTGTGAGTTTGGTGAGAGGAGACTAGGATTAATTTTACAGAATTTTCTGAGCACTTCTAAGAGAAAAATTCCTAGTTCCATTCAGCAGCCAGCAACAAAAAGTGTTGGAGGAGGGCGTAGTTTACCCTGGGACCATTTCTTCCACTTGGGTTTGTGAGATATTTCTCGGTTTTGTTGGAGCTGGTGTGGAGAGCCTACATTTAATTTTGCAAAATTTTTGGAGTAGATTTGAGAGCCGAAATCTCAGTTCACCTACAACAGCAGTGGCGGTAATTTACTGGGTCAACGCAGATTTTTTTGGTGGAGTCATTCCAGCACTTGGGCATCACAATTCCAACTTGGTTTTCACCTAGCTTGTTGTAGCAAGCCCAGGTTCCTATTTCCATACTCATTGTACTCCATTATGTTCAAAATAAATAAAATGGCTCAAAGTTTTGGTGCATTTCCTCGTGTTTTGATTTCCTGTGCATGTGTTGAATTTCCTAGTTGTTGTTATAGTGCATGTTTATGTTATTCACTTAATTTCCATTAGGAATATTACAGGGATATCTTGGCTTTGAGTATTATTTTGTGGAGAGGTTTTGTGAACGTAGTTCTCATCTTCAGTAAGCCCTAGGACGAAATCCCTTGGGTTTTCTTGTGTGAGTTGGACGAAAACCCAACCCATTATTGAGGAGGTTTCAGCCAAAAATTTCACAGAGCATCATTAGCGTCATTTGTGAGCAAATCTGGAGCAATCTATATATTGGAGTGGGGATCGCACAAATCTCCAATTTGGGCGTTATTTCTAGTTGCAATTTATTATGGAAGGCCAGCATCAGTGTTACAACAGATTTTTGGAGGGCATAACCTCAACCATTTTCCAGTTAATTTTTGTATTGGCATGTAATACCAAATTCCATTTTAATATACAATAAGGCTAACATTTATCTACATGTATCTCTTGTTTATTTTAAAGTGTAGTTTTTGGGTTTACATTACAAATTTATTTATTGTATTGAGAAGTTAATTCTATTAATAGTGGAATTCCCTTGAGGTTTTATATAAAGTGATTTATCTGAAGCAATATTTCGGAAACCCTTGTTAGATTATTATCCAGGATATTACAAAATTGAGCCTTCTTCCACCAGACTAGGCCAAAGTTGGAAGAGATCAAACGATTATGTTGTAGTTCATGATTTGTTGTAAGTGGATAATTCCACAAGACATTGTCCAAGCTAAGTTTGGTGCAACTCCTATGCGACTTAATACTACTTTTGGATTGATATTATCTCTACACATGTTACTGTTAATTTCTTTAAACCCAATTGCAAATTTACTGTCTCAACAAATAACCATAGATCTAAAATAAACAATCCTTTCTAATCTGATTTGTAACAATAAATATTTTGGATTTATAACCAAATAATGAGTAAAAGCAAAAATATACCAAACCAATCACATGCAGCAGACAATAACAAAGATATACCCTAGAAACCCCAATGCGGGGAAAACCAACAAACATTGGGATTCTTATTCAGCTTCATGAGAAATATTTTTTATAGCAGACTTACAAGAATTTGCTCTAGCAAAAACACAACAATAAATCGCAGCCCTCTCTCTCACTCGGCCGTTGTACGGCCCAAAGAACTTTTGTGCACAAGGAAACCTTGGCCTTGCAGCCCAAGAGAAAACTTGACCTACTCCCTCAAGAGAACTCATCCCATACGTGCCACGGTAACTCAGCCTCTCTGTTGATATCGTTTGCCCTAATCTCGCTCTAGCTAGCTCAATGTAGCCTCTTCTCGCTCTCGCTGCCAAATACTGCGCTCCATTGAATCCCAACATGTGCCAAATCAATTGTGTATCTCCTTTGGCTCGAATTCACTATTAATAAGATCAAACCCTAATCTCAAGCAAAATCCTTAATCTCAATGGTTGAGATAGATCTCACTTTACTGAGATCAATGGTCACGACTTAATCTGTCGTTGACTTATTTTCCCTTTTACAAAAAGGTACCCAACAATTAAATTAAATTTCCATCTAAAGTCCTGATTTAGGAAATTCATTAATTAGCTGTCGTAGGAGATAATTAAGGTGACTCATTGCATGTCATGGCACTTGATCCATGCAAAACCCACCTTCCAAGCTACAAACTCAACTCTCCCTCTTAATGAGGAAGGTGTTCTTCACAACACCCAACTTATCCCTAAAGAATACAAATTTTCCCTTCATCAAGGCCTTGGTGTAATATCCCAGTTTGATAAAAATTAAGGAATTATGGGACACTATAATATCCCTTATAATATTTTCGTTTAATCTTCAAGGTTTTCCTTCAGAAAACTATGTCGTAGTTATCTTCAATCAAGTTACACAAAATTCACCATGAAATTATCGAAAAAATTAAGAAACATGAAATTGCAACTCAAAATAGAGAGGAAACACAAGCAGAGAATCTTAGCTTTATTTTTATTATTAAATTTGAAATTACATGCTAATACAGAATAGTCGAAAGATGGCCGAGATGAAATCCTCCAAAGTGCTGCAAACTGCTCTGGCTTCTCCGCCGAAAACTGGAACTGATAGCACACCTATGAATTCTAAGTGAATTAACCAAGGAATGAGATGGGTTTTCGTTCACTCTCACCAAATCACCCAAGGGTTTTCGTCCTGGGCTACTAAAGTTGAGAACTAGGTTCTCCAAACCTCACCAACGACAAATACACAAATCCAAGATGTCCCAAATGATCTCCTCCCCCTTTTAAAGGCCCAATAGATAGATCTCCAATCTTCTAGAAGTATTTTATTCTATTATTTTATTATTAGTCTAGAAGCTCCCCCTTGAATTCATCTAAGTGACTTTTAATTTTATTTCATTTCAACTAAGTCACTTTTGGCCAGTTTTCCTTCCATTAATCATTTTCCCCTTCTTTTATTTAATTAAGTGACTAATTAATGTCACTTTTAATCTGGAAAAAATGGTAAATCACCCACCATACTTTCTTTGGCCATTGTAAGTCACTTCTCAGTGTCCCAACCTGTAGCACTTCTCGTTTTGGTTCCAACGAGCTATTACACTAAGTTGTTCCATCAAATACTCTTCCCAGAATGCCACTTTAAGCGTAATTAATTAATGTTAGGCACAATAATAACCCTATTTTACAAGAATTATCAGAATGCAATGGAACCAAAAGCAAATTGTGTGGAAATGACCTTGGTGATGGAATACGCCAAGTGAATGTCGTCGAACCCCATAAAACTCCACAAGACCCCTCTGGGACCCCTAACGACTTAATCCTACTCCTGTGACCTGGCTATCACGCACCCCAGAAATCCATCTTGGTTGTACTATAAAGGAAACTGAAAATGGGGACATTACACTTGGTCAAGACGTCTGCTATTAGCTCACATGTAGGAATTTATTGTCGCTTCATTGTCCCCTTTTGCACACAATGTACTTCAACTTGTCATGAAACACTGGATTTTCATAGAGTTTCATGCAACTTTGATTATCACAGTTAATGACAGTTGGATCTAGCTTTCGATCAAAAAGCAAAATACAGAGTTTTCGAAGCCAAATAGTTTCACATGTCACCATACTAGTAGCCATGTACTTAGCTTTTGCAAAACTTAGTGCAAGTGACTTCTACTTCCTATTATACCAAGAAACTGCTCTTGATCCCAAACTAAAACTACACCCATAAGTGTTTTTCCTGTCAATTGTACTGCCTTCCCAATCTGTGTCGGTGTACACCTCCAGCTTCACTCCAACCTACTGAGTATACCTCAGCCCATACTCAAATGCGCCTAAGAGATATCTCAAAACATGCTTTGTAGCTACCAAGTGAACTTGCTTAGGCTCTACCATAAACTGGCTGAGTTTGTTCACTGCAAAGCAAATGTTTGGCCTGGAGTTGACCAGATACATGAAAGAGCCAATCAACTGTCTATACAAGTTAGGGTCCACTGCCTCTAATCTGGAAGTATTGATCTTCATCCAATTGGTCACAAGTTTTGTAGTCATGGGTCTACAATCCTTCATCCTGAAACGCTTCAAGATCTCAATTGTGTGTTTCCCTTGTCCAAGGAAAATCTCCCCCTCTCTCTACCACACCTCCAACCCCAAAAAGTAGTGCATCAGCCCCAAATTCTTCATCTCAAACTCTTCTGGAAGATCCCGCTTGCAATGCATTATGAGCTCCTCAAACCTTGTGAGAAATAGGTCATCAACATAAAACACCAATATGACAGGCTCATGTTGATACGTAGTTGTCATTGATGTCAACCCAAGCAACACTAGGAGTTGCCCCGCCTTTTGTCACTCAAAATGCCATGGCAATTTATGGATTATCGTGTCAGGAACATCCTTAATGAATTATCCTCGTCAAGATGTTTCCGGTAGTATGTGGCACGCCACGTAGTTCTTCACAGTTTGAGAGATATTCCAAATTGAAGTTGAAGACCCCAGTTAGTGGGCTAAAACACCAAGTGGTGGTGACATGGCGCTCTTTCATTGGTTGTTGGTCATTAGACATCAAGCATAAGGGTTCTTTATCATGTTTTGTGGAGCAATCACCTTGAGGAGGGCATCACAATCATTTTGCACCCATAATAAATATCCCTCACAAATTAAAAGGCTAAATCCACTCACCATAAAGCCTAGCGGCCCTCTTGAATTAGGGTATAGGGTAGAATATTTAATTATTTAATTTAGCATTTTCCTCAAACTTTCGGATGTTGGAGACTCTCCTCGAAGCCCCTTCTAACCCAAGCCTTGTTTATAAAAAGAGAACTAATGCACCCTCAAAACTTAAGCAATTCAACAAACTATATTGTGTTTTCTTGGCTCTGAAATTCACCCCTAGAGGAGAATCAGAGACAATGAAGACATCAATTGAGGGTTAGGGTTTTGATTATATTATTTTTTTGGTTTTTGGTGGTTCGTTGGGGTGTTTTCTTGCAAGTTCAAGTGGGAAATTTCTCTAAGAGTATACTCGCTGTTGCGGCCTAACATTACTGCTCCACTCATGAAGGATTCGAAGCCCTAAAACCCTGCGGTTAGGGCATCAAGCACAGATCTATTTTGCATGAACGAGATTGGATTGAAAACCTTATTGCAACGTCTGCGGTGGTGATTGAGCCCTCTAGTCCAGAACAGCGAAAAAGCATAAAGGACAGCGAAGGAGCTAGAGCCTAGAACATTTGTTTTGGTTCGATCTTCATTAAAGGCATCTTATGAAATCATTTGCGGACTTCTGATGTTGTTTGGAGCATGATCTATAAATCTCTGTGAAGCAGTTGAGGGTCCTTTTATCTGAAGCATGCGCAGCCTAATTAGAAGTCAAACTCTACAAGAGAATGCGGTACAAGGTCCTAGAAACAGTAACTAAAGGAATGTTAAATTTTGATGCCCAAACAGTGATTTCCTTACAACGAGTTGTAGATCCTTGAATACACCAACGGAACTGTTCATTTGCTGCAGAAGTAATATATATATATATATATATATATATATATATATATACTCAATGAATGTCAACTAATTGAAGCCAACTTCACTATCTCTAGAACAGTATTCCTAAAATCAACAAGATCTGAAGCATGTGATTTGTATACCTTAAGTACCTGTTGATCACCTAGTTCTAAAGAAATTTCTTCGGGCATGTTCCATTCATATATTCTTCTTGAAGCAGACTTGATCCAAGCAAATAAATCTGAGACATTAACACTGCAAAGGTATACCAGTCATTCAACAAGGCTTGGAACATACAGCATGCACATAATTGCTTGAAGTGTCTATAGTACCGGTTTCTTCCAGTCATAATAGCAAGCATGGTGAAGGCTTCTCCTAGGTGCAGTATTGACAGAATATGCAATTTGCCACTATCACAGCATACTTGGTTTTATCATCAACATCTTCAGAGATATCTTTCGTTGCACAGTTGTGGTATGTAAATTTGTAAAGGCATTATTGTACAGGGCATTGTAGGAGTCGTTAGGTCAGTCTTAGGGTTTGTTGGGACAAGGGTTTAGGTCTTAGGGTTCTGGTCAGTTGAAGTAAAGTCATTTGTATATCATTGTAAGTGGACCATTATCCCTGGCACGAGAGTCAATATTGTATTAAATTTTTGTCATTTCCAGGGTGGTAGCGTGGTGCTAGGTAGGTAGTTGAATTCACCTTCAGGTTTGAGCCTGAAAACACTTCAAGGTGATCAGGTGGTGTTGGGAAGGTGGTTGAAGTCACCTTCAGGTTGGAGCTTGAAAACACTTTAGGGTCGTAGGGGGTGGTAGAGCAAGTCGGAGCTTGCTAGGTTGTTGAAGCATCCTTTCAGCTGACTGCTGATAAAACCTAGGGCGTTGGGGCGTCCTTCCAGTGGGTGTTGGAGAAGAATGTTTTTCTAAAGTTCTTGGGAGTTGTAGCTTTATTTTCAGTTGGAGCTGAAGATTTAAAGAACTTATTAGTAAACCATTCGGTGATTTTTGACCCGAAGGGGGTTTTCCACCTAAAAGTCTTTGTGTTCACTATCTATTGTTTATCTATGGTTTTTGAATACTGTTGAAGATTAACTAATGCTCTGAAAATATTAATAAATTACTAATTGCTAAGAAATATTGATTCAACCACGCGCCCCCCCCCCCTCCCCCCCCCCCTCTCAATATTTCCAACAATTGGTATTAGAGTTGGTTCCTTCAATAGCAGTTTAACAACTGGAAGAAGATCATGGAGTGGAATAAGTCGGGAATTCTTGTACTTAATGGAAACATCTATGCATTTTGAGTTGGAAAGATGAAGTCATATCTTCAAGCACAAGGGTTTGATGTTTGGAATGATGTGATGACCGAATACAAGGAGTCGTCAACTCAGTCCTCAGATACTGATGGACAAAGGCCTTATGAAAGCAAAGCTAAATCTAAAAATGCTCTCCTGACTAGTGTGACAGATCCCAAATATGTGAAAATAATGCACTGCAAATCAGCGAAAGAAAATTTGGACAAGCTTCAAAATACATATGAAGGAGACAAGTGTTGATAAGTTCATCATTGATGTCAAAGGGCCATTGATGGGTACCTGTCTCATAAGGACAAGTAAACCACTATTGGTGAAAGAACAAGCAGTGAACAAAAGATAAAGGGCCAACTATCATTACCCCAAATATATATATATATATATATATATATGCTTGACAGCGAGATGCCTTAACTGTGATGCATAAATGTGACAGTGATACATCATTGGCTAGCAATGACAACTGTGATGACCGCTCTTGTGACAGCTTATGACAAAGATGAATGTAACTTGACATATCCTACCAAAAATGACTGCCTCCAAATCTTAAGTCTGCTACAGTTGTTTTCAAAGTAACAGTTTAATAAATTTTCAAAGGATTTCCTTTAGATCTTCACAAAACTCCCAGGATTGCTTAAGATCTGTCTTAGAATGAGAATTAGGCCTTAAGAATTCGGGTTTCACCAAGTCAAGTAAAACTGGAATTTGGAATGTTAATAGACTTCTCTTTTACAAGGAGGCCAAGCTCCAAACCCACACAGTATTTCCAACAACAAGAAGGTAAAGGAGACCAAGCTCCTGTTAGTTTTTGTAGCATCAGATGTGTTCTAGCCTTGAAATTTTGTGGAGAGGCTAGAATGCATGAGATCTCCAAAACCCCGAAATCGTTTCTGAAAATTCCGCCTAGAAAATATTTAATTAGATTATTAGTCAGTTTTTAAATATTTTCTTAAGTCTAAACTTAGGGAATATGATTAATTAATCAGAATTAATTAAGTCAAGATGTGAATGTTCTAGAAACTCACATGGATCGATTTCAAGTTAATCCTAGCCATCAATTAAGATTTAATCTTGGTCGTTGAAGTCTCAACAAAGGATTATAAGAATAAGTCGATGGGCCTTGGCGAAATCACTTGAGCAGTTCGATTTTAGTGGGAGATCGATTTCCGGAGTAGCAGTTGTGTGTTGTCAGAGAGGGATTCAGTGAGATAGAAGCAGTAAGTGAGGAGCAAAAACAGTGAGCCAGAGGAAAGATTTTCCACATCCGAGGAGGCAGTAGCGAGTTGAATTATCCCAGAGAGGCAGCGCAAAGGGGTTGCGCAGTGCTTCAGTCAGGTAGATCGATTTGGTGAGGAGAAAAAATCATTTTCAGTTCTAGAGGCCGAGAAGGAGTCCCAGAGGGTCGAAGAGACGATTTTCTCAGCTTCTAATGCCAGAGCGACTTCATCAGAGCCTAGTTTGAGGCAAGTCATCTAGCCAGCTACGCATAACAGCGCAGAGACTGACGCAATGCTCCAAGAGGCCGAATTTCTAATAGGGAAAGTCTAGCAAGAGATTCCCTGTGGGAGAAGGGCAATTCCCTTCAGTATTTTACTCAAATTTACTTGTTGTTTGGAGTGCCATTTGGGCACCCATAGATGTACTCAGATTTCACTGTTGCATAATATAATAAAACCCTCACTGTTGCACCGGTTTTTCCGGTGACTTTCATCCAAAAATAATTGTGTTATTTTATGTGTGTGTGCTAGCATTTCTTCCAACGTTTATTTCTTCCGTAATTTTTATTTGTGAAGGTTGCATTGTATTTATTTCAATATTTGTCGAAGGAAACAACAAACAAATTGTTAAATAGAATTAACAATTAGAAGAAATAATATCAGTTGTTGCAATAGGATTCGGGTCACTGAAATTTCACATGGTATCAGAGTCAGATGATCAGTCTAGAGCTCAGTAGTGAAGAAAGACAAAGTTTCGCTGTTCAGTGTGAGCAGCAGTTCGAAACCCCAGACGGCAGGAGAATTGATTTTTTTTTAGAGAGGGACAGAAATATTCGATCTCTCCAAATAGATGGATTCTAAAGGCAGAGGGAGCGGCCAACATTTTTCGCAGAGCAAATCTCTAGCTGGACGCAATAGTTTTGTTGTAGTTTGCTAGAACAGAACTATTGTCGGGAGGAAGAAGAGGACACACTGAGGGAATATCTTCCTCAGGGAACTTCTAGTCTCAAGAAGTTACGATTTCCCTTGCAGATCAGCAGTCGTTGGTGTTGACATTTTTGGAGTGTTGGGGTAGCATCGAATGTGCTCTAGCTCCAAAACTTTGTGGAGGGACTAGAGTACATGAGATCTCCAAGACCTATAAAGGGATTTGAGAAATTCCATCATGTTTAAGAGATATTTAATTAATTACCATTTTTAGTGAAGGACCCTAAGTCTAACTTAGGAAAATTAAAAGATTAAAGTTAATTAAATTAAACATGTGATGAAAATGACTTAAGTCACACGGATCAAGATTTCTTTTAATCTTAGCCATCGATTCAAGATTAGATCACGGTTGTTGGTTTCCCAACGAGAATAAAGGAAAGGCTTGGGGTCAGTTGGAGAAGTCACACACAGTGGCAGAGCACTGAGATTAAGCTGAAATTCTAGGGCGTGGTTTGCTAAGAATTTCATAAGTGTTTTAGCTACAACCAATGTTGCAGGAAACGCCCCCCCCCAGGCAGAACCGTCTCCATACGGATCCGGGCATAGATCTTCAGACTCGGAAAACCTTTAGCGCCCTGGAAACCGCGGTTCCTAAAAATATTTACGATTCCTGCCCTGTCGGAACCGTACGCAGGGATCCGCGGTTCCGGTACGGATCCGTACGGATCGCGAACGGTTCCGTACCGTGGCGTACGGATCCGACCATGACACTTAAAAAAAGCGCTTTTTTTTTTTTTTTAATTTTTTGTGTTAGCTTGGTTAGTTAGTGAGTTAGCTTAGGGTTAGGGATGAAATGAAAAGCTTATAAGCTCTATTATTCATCTTATTTGCTCACTTATGTTTTTTGAGAGCTTGGAGAAGAGAGGAGAAGAGAGCTTGGAGAAGAGAAGAGAAAGAGAGGAGAAGAGAGCTTGGAGAAGAGAGAGTTGAGGAGAGCTTGGAGGAGCTTGGAGGAGTAAAGAAGGGCTTCTATCTACAAGATCTAAAGAGGTAAGTGCAAACCCCAAACCCTCTCATTTTTTTTGTCATTGTTTTTTGTATTTTCTCTCCCCCCTCTCCTACACTTTCCCATTCTTTCTTCTTGTACATTTATTTGCAGGTTGCCCACCATCTATATTCATACTCAAAGATGATGTTTCTTTGGGTTCTATGTATCATTCCCCTCTTGGTTTTGATGATGGTAAGGGGGAGTAGAAATAGAAGAGGGGAACATGAAGAAGAAGAGGAAAGTGGTTACCATATGAATGACCCAATGTATGATGAGGAGGAAGGCTTTGAAGAGGAAGAAGATGATGAAAACATTGAATCACAAGATGGGAAAGCTGCGTTGACACCCTTGTGGAACTATGTGACCAAACTTGAAGGGGGAAAAGGTGGTGGAAGCTACAAGTTTTTGTGCTCTCATGGTTGTCATGGAGGAAAACCATATAGCGGTTCATATACCCGTGTGAGGAGGCATCTTTGTGGGGTGATGGACAGTGATGAAAAACAGGGTGTTGTGGGGATAGCAATTTGCCCCAAGGTTTCAGCTGAACAAAGAAGAAAATACATCCAAATAGAGGAGGTTGCACAACAAAAAAATTAAAAAACAAAAAACTCAATCTGACTCAAGTGCAAACTCTAGATTTGGTAGCTCATCTGGTCATGGTGGTTCTGCAAGTTCTGGAGGTAAAAAAACTATGGCAGATTTCCTTAATGTTGCTGGGAGGGATGATGTGGATGGAAAGATAGTCCGATTTCTTTGTGCTTGCGGTGTACCATTCAATGTGCTTCGCTCTCCCTATTGGCATGAAATGGTAAAGGGCATCAATGAAGCCCCAAAAGGATACAAGTCCCCCAACTATGAGAAAGCTAGAACAATGTTATTAGAAAGAGAAAAAGGAAAGGTTCAAGCAGCTTTGACACGTTTTACAAATGAGTGGGTAGATAGTGGGGTATCCATTGTATCAGATGGGTGGACAAATATCAGAAACCAACATTTGATAAATGTTCTTGGTGTTTCTGCTACTGGTTCAGTGTTTATTGCATGTCATGATTCCTCCTCTGTCAGTGCAACTTCCCAAAACATTGCAGATCTCCTATTGCAATCAATCCGAGATGTTGGTCCTAGCAAAGTGGTTCAAGTGATCACAGATAATGCAGCAAATTGTAAGGGAGCAGGTAAAATTATTGAGCGTACTTATCCACACATATTTTGGTCTGGGTGCTTGGTGCACACAATGAACCTTTTGATGCATGATATTGTGAAGCATAAAGAATGTGGGTGGATTAATGAGCTTTACAAGAGAGGGAAGAATCTCATTAAATTTATCACAGGGCATACAAGGGTAAACTACTTCTATGGCACTTACTCCAAGTTGCAGTTGCTTAAACTTGCAAAAACCAGATTTGCAAGTTATTACTTCACCTTTAGGCGGCTAGTGAAGGTGAGACAAGCTCTAACTAATATGGTCACCGCTGAATCATGGGAGGAGATTAACACTGATAGAGATGGTGCTAATGCAACAAAGGACACTATTCTTGACATGTTCTTTTGGTCACAGGTTAAATATGTTTTGCAATTCACCAAACCAATTTATTACATGATCAAGTTTGGCGATTCAGATAAGCCAATAATTTGGGAGGTGTATGAGCAAATGGATAACATGTTGGGGCAGATTAAAGACATTGTTGAGCCTAGAGATACCACCTTGTACAAATATATTCGTGTAGAGGTGGTAAAGCGATGGGATATGCTAAATATTCCATTGCATGCATTAGCATATGTATTGACACCTAAATATTATAGTCCATCATGGCTTTCTACAACAACACCCGGGGGGGCGAGCAGGAGAAAACCACACCTAGATCCAGAGGTCCTACAAAAATATATGCTTGCACTGGATAAATTAGTCCCTGATGAGGATGAGGCACACATGGTACGGAAACAGTTGAGCAGCGATACACTTTCCACTGGTCCATTTGGGAGCATGCATGCTATTAGAGATCGAGAGAGTTTTTCTTCTATTGAGTGGTGGAACATGCATGGCGTTGCTACTCCACTTCTACAGAATTTGGCATTGCAGGTGTTATCACAGGTGGTAAACACTTCTTTTGCAGAGAGGTGTTGGAGCTCTTATTCTTTCATCCACAGTGTTAAAAGGAACAGGTTGAGTTTAGACCGGGCAGAGAGCTTGGTTTATGTTCATTACAACTTGAGATTGTTGTCCCATTACTGTGATGATGCAAAGAGCAACAAAGACCTTATTGTTTGGGACAAGCATCCAGAGGAGAGCAATTTGGAGGATGGAGTGTTGCGATTAGAGCAATTAGAGGATGCTCTTATCCATGATGATGATGATCGAGTTGACATGCCACCCCCCACTAGTGCCTTGGTTCCTAGGTCCCATGGTTCAACACCAACTGCAGGGGCTTCGTCTTCAGCAACTGTAGTGCCATTGCCACGGCTTCCACAGCCACCATCTTCTTCATTGCCACCACGTGGAGGCGCACCATCACGTACTGTTCGTGGTGGAAGGAGGAGAGATGAGTAGATATTTTCAGTGTTCACAGTGCACACTTTACTGCTTTTGTCATAGATTATCATTACACTTTTAGGCTTGTTGTTAATTTGAACTTTTTTGTGTTGGTGGTGGCCAAGTGGCCTATTTTGTAAACATTATTATTTGAATTTTGGACATGACTAATGTTGACAGTTGCTCGCTTTAACACTTATAATATGCTTTATGTTTTATAATATGGTTAAATGCTTTATGTTTATCATTTATGTTTTATAGTATGCTTAATTTTTAAATGTTTTATGTTTTAAAATTTATAGTATGCTTAAAGCCTTAAATGTTTTAAATTTTTTATCATGCTTAAATGTTTTAACTTTTAACTTTTATGTTTATCATTTATGTTTTATAGTATGCTTAAATGTGTTATGTTTTATAGTATGCAGCATGCTTAAATGTTTTATCATGATTCATGCTTAATTATTTGATGTATGTTTGCAATTGCTAGGATCTAGCATCTAGATTCTAGATTTATGATGCTCGAATAATTAATTATTGATGTACAATGGAATCATGGATGTCATATCTATCTTGATTTATGTAAGAACATGCATGTTTTCATGTCTTCTACAACTAATATGGTATTTGGGATTGTTGTTTTGAATATAAATGCAAAAAAATATTAAAAAAAATATATATATATATACTAGACGCTTCTGAAACGCTTCGCTTCCTAAATTTTTGGAAAATGACGCTTCCGCGTCCCCGCTTCCAAAAAACGTCCCCGCTTCGTCCCCGCTTCGTGCAACATTGGCTACAACGAGGGGTAGAATGGCGAGAGGGATGGTTTGATCCCAGGCCAAGAGTGGACCAAGAGGCAAAGAAGCAGCAGATTGAGCAGCACAGAGAGGGCAGCAGCTACACAGCGCAGTCACAGCCCAGCAGAGGCAGCGCAGAGGATTCAGGGGCTACGCAGGCCCAGAAAGGGCAGCGCAGATGCAGCAAGAGGCCAGCAGGGCTGATGCAAGCCCAGCCAGGGCAAGCGCAGGGGCAGCGTAACCCAGTCCGGGGTGACGCAAGCCCTTCCTAAGCAGCGCAGGGGCTGCGTAACCCAGTCCGGGGTGACGCAAGCCCTTCCTGAGCAGTGCAGGGGCTGACGCAGGCTACCAGAGCTGATGCAGAGGGCTTCAGAGCAGCGCTGGGGTTTTTGAAGACGAAAACGGATTGAGTTCTGTAAATCCCATTTGAGGGTGTGAATCAGTCAGTTTTTCTGTCTTCGGAACAGAGGTATAGCTGCAGTTTATTTCTCTGTCGGGTTAACCAGTTGATGCCCAGATTTGTTGTACTTAAAATCTACTTAATAATAAAACCCTCCAGCAGCCAGAAGACCGGTTTTCCCGCATTGGGTTTTTCAGGGGACAGTTGTCCAGAAAATCCTTGTGTGTCACTTTCTCATTGTGCATGTATTCAGTGTAGATTTGTATGTGTAGGCTGTTGATGTATTTACTTCGATGTTAATGCTGAATATTTCACATTAATAAATTAATGTAAGTAGGAGAAGTAAATCTGAAAATTAAAAGTAAGGTTTTTGTTTGAGATATTCAGAAATTTTCACATGGTATTAGAGCGATTGCAGATCTAGCCAGGATCTCGAGCAACAAGACTGAAGAATATTTGTTGCAGAAAGCAGCAGCAGCAGTAGAAAACCGAACCAGAGAGGGTAGCGCAGCAGCAGAAGGAAGCAGAGCCACGCAGAGGTCAGGGTGACGCGGTCTCCATGCAAATCCATGCAGGCCCACGCACTTACTGCACAGAAACAGCGCAGAAACTGCATTGAGACTGTCTGCTCACGCAATGGCCAGCCTGGGTGACGCAGTCCTGAAGTTGTTTGTTGATTCAAAGTGCCGGAAGCCGAGCTGCAGACCTTTGGTAATTGCTGGTGGGGTTTAAATTCTGTCGATGCAAAATTTAGCCTATGCTAAGTTGGCGAAGAGTGGGAGGAGAACAGCTTCTCAGAAGATTTCCTGCCAAAGAAGTCTGAAGATCGATCAGAGGATCGAAGAGAGCTGATTCGTTTTGTTTGGCAGACTTCCAAGAGAGGAGTCAATTGTCAAAGGGAGTAGAAGGTGCTTGTTTCGCTAAGGACCCTAGATCCAAGTCTCTAATATAGAGAGGAGGATTTGTTCCGACATATTTTCTGAGCAGATGGCACCTCGTGGACTACGTGATCATGATAGGTTGGACAGTCTGTCTAACTTTGTAATCTGGAAGGCCAGAATCCTGGAAGTCATGGAGGCATACGGCTTGAGGGAGCATGCAGAGAAAGTCCTAGCCACACCAACCAATGCTCTTCTCCTAGCGAAGCATGATGAAGCAGCAGCACATGCCAAGTGCTTCATAATGGACGGGGTCAAAGCATAGTATTAAAAATCAGCTGAGTCAAACCGGTCGGTCAGACCCCTGGCCGATCAAAAAACCCGGTTGAACCCCCTCATTCGCATAAAATTCTGGTCAAACCAGTGTTGATCGGCCGATTAAGGACGGAACCGGCCGGTTTATGGATAAACCGGTCGGTCAGCTGCAAACCGGCTGTTGGGACCCACGCACGAACAGAAAGTCGATTTAGGGTTGATTTGGAGGGAATGGGAGGGTTGTTTCCCTCCAAAAACACCCTCCCCGATCCTTTATAAGCAAGGGCAACCTCTCATTTGTCTCACACCATCTCATTTGCAGCTTTTGTGAGTTTGATTGAAAGTTTGGAGAGTGTTGAGTGTTTGCTAGAGCAGTGATCTTGGGGGCTTGGAGTTGGAGTTGGAGCTATTTTGGAGATAGTTTGGAGCTGTCAGTTGAGTTGACATCTTCAAGAGGAGGCTAAGGAAGCTAGTTTGCATTGCCAGGTAAGGATTTTCACATGAAAAATCCATCATTTCATTGATGTTCATATATTTATTTTTTTATGTGTTTAGCTATAGCCTATGCTATTGCTATCAAATCTCTAGTCCTATGTTATCAAATTTTGTATGTTTGAATGTGCATTTTGTTTCGTAAATTTAGTCTTGGTTGTCCATTTATCTTAGCTGCAAATTTTTTTAAATCGCAGATTTATTTCCAAATTTCAATTATTTCAAGTCAAGATGGCTCCAAAAGCCAAGGACAATGCATGGGCCCCCCATTGTGATGTGGTTGATGGAAAGATGATATGCAAATTTTGTGAAAAGACCTATTGGAGGTGGGGGTATTCTTAGATTGAAACATCACTTGGCTGGAATAAGAGGCAAAGTAAAGCCATGTGATGCACCTAACGAAGTGATAGGTCCTGTTAAGGTAGAATACCTTGCCAAGTTTGAAAAGTTTGAGGAGACTAAGGCTAGGGAGAAGGCCATCCAAGATGAAATTGCAAGGAAGAGGGAACTAATAGAAACCCTGAGACAGAGTGGGTATGATGATTATGACATTCAGGACTCCACTTCTATCCCTTCCACCAATGACCCCTTTCACTATGTTCCTCATGTTGGCCAAAAATTAAAACCAACAAAGAAACCCAACCTCCAGAGTTATTTCTCATCCACTGCTAATCCCACAACCACTTCCTCCCAGCCAAGTTGTTAACCCACTTTGGATCAACATTGGAAAAAACAATGCAAAGAAACTTCCTATCAGTACATTGTCAAATGGTGGTATGGTGCAGATATCCCATTTAATGTTGCTCACTCACCTTATTACCAAGCTATGTGGGACTCTGTTTTAGCTATAGGAAAGGCTTCAAAGGCCCTACTGTGCATGACTTGAGGGGATCTCTTTTGCAAAAAGAGATTTGTTCCATTGATGAGTATTTGGCTGACTATAGAGAGTCATGGCTCAAAACAGGTTGTTCCATCATGTCAGATGGATGGATTGATGGAAAGAACTGCACTATCATTAACTTCCTTGTTTCTTGCCCTCAAGAAACAATGTTTTTGAGATCAGTTGATGCATATGATAAGGTGAAGGATGCAACCCTTCTATTTGATCTTTTGGATGAGATTATTCAGGAAGTGGGTGAGCAGAATGTTGTGCAGGTCATCACAGATAATGCCTCAAACTATGTTCTTGCTGGAAAGATGCTTCAGTCCAAATATAGGACCATATTTTGGACTCCATGTGCTGCACATTGCATAGACCTCATGCTTGAGGACATAGGCAAAGTGGAGTGGGTAAAAAACATTGTAGAGCATGGCAAGTGCATTACAAAATACATTTACGAGATTTGCAACTCACTTCCTCACATTGCAATGTCTCAATTCTCAACAGAAAAACCTGCAAAAAATGTTTTCTTTTGATGATTGGACTAAATCTAGGTGGGCTCGTAGATGAGATGGAAAAGACACCAAAAAGAAATTCTTTGACAATTATTTTTGGAGAAGGTCTCCAGAGCTTGTAAAAATTACTGAGGCCCTTGTTATGGTGTTAAGGATAGTGGATGGGGAAAAGAAGGCTATGGATCAGGCAAAGGAGCAGATACGGGCAATTTACAGGGACATGTTAGCTAAATATGGCCATATATGGGAGATCATTGATAACAGATGGAACAATCAACTCCATCGTCTTATACATGCAACTGGGTATTTTTTGAACCCAAAGTATCATCATAAAGCTCGGCTAGGAGATCAGCAGGATGGGGAGGTCAGATATGGATTGATTGATTGCTTGGAGCACATGGTCCCTGTTGTCGCACAGAATGTCTAGGCACCGCAACAACAGCTCAGATCGGGGGCTGTCACCCTGATCCTCAATCTCTCTATCTAAGCAGTCTCCTTGCAAGCTAAGGGAGGTAGACCCTAACGAAAATGAAGAAGGAGAACTGTTTGGAAACCAACCAATTCAAGAGACACAGCTAGATAACCAAATAATTGTTAAGATTTACGAGATTTTATAGATCCAATTAGATTTGAAGCTTTAAAACCAGTGCCTTATGGAGTCAAAATATCCCGTTATAAATTTAAGATCAAGTAATTGATATGTAACTGCTGCTATGAAAATCAATCAACCACAATAAAATTCAACAAAACACCCTCACAATAGTGTATTAAAAATGTTCGATAAAGACATCATCACTTGAAATATTCCCAAAGTTGATTTAAACAATTAACTACCGATTTCAAGTAATTTAAAATCACAATTAAAGATAGCTCAATGATCACCAACCACAGCTAATCACCAACCATTTAAATTTAAAACAAAAATGTTATCATGAGAGTACCATCAAATTTAAATGCCAGATTTTTCCAATATTTCCGAATTTATGATATTCCAAATAATTCCAATTCAGAAACCTATAGTCAAACTTAAAATATATTCTTCAGCAAGATTTCAGATCTGAAATAGAAATTGCAGTAGTAATTTAAACCATAGATCAGCAAACAAATGATGCCGGCACCAATGCTCAAAATGACTAAAAATAGTAAAAATTGATGAACTTGAAGAAAAATCAATTTTTTGGGCTTGATTAAGTGAAATTTTAGATCTAATATTTTTATTTCAGCGGTGAAACAGTGACAGATCAGCAAGATAAAACTGCCCAAAATAGCTGCCAAATACTTCCAAAAATAGCAAAAATATATTAAAACATGAAAATTTCAATTTTAAGGCTTTAAGAGAGTTTGAATCAATAATTTTCAGAACTGATAAGTTTATAACAGCAGTAAAATGATAATAGATCAGCAAACTGAAAATACTAAAAATGATCTCCACAATGTCTAAAAATAGTAAGTTTTGCCAAAAAACTGAAAATTCAAATTTTTTAGACCTTATTTAGGATATGCACAAAAAATGTTCAAATCTGATTTTACATAGTTATGCAGAATTTCCAGCAAGCTTCAAAATCAAATCTAGGCAAATTTAAAGATGTCCAAATGGACAAAAATTTCTGAAAATGAAGATTTTGCAATTCTAAACAATTTTGACCATATAAAATGTGTTTTAGGGCCTAATTATTTGTGATTTGTTTGCTGTAATAAAATCTGCAGAAAATAAGGGTTTAGAGATCAAACCCTTAACCCAAGGCTTTGAAGATCCCACCGTTGAAAATTCTTGAAATTTTGACATAATGTTGCCGCTTGAAAATTAGAAATTTGGAGACCAAAATCCTGTAAAAATAGCCTCAAAAGCCTATACGTCCTCAAGGGTTTAAATCTGGCTTAGATCTGAAGTTTTCTTTGACTGATTTTTTCAGATCTATTCCTGCAAACAAATATTGAGCCCAGATCTTGCCCTCTAGGATCTAGATCTGGCTCAGATCTGAAAATTTTCTTTACTGATCTTTCAGATTTGAAGATTTCCTTGGCTGATTTTTTAGATCTGAAGATTTCCTTAGCTGATTTTTCAGATCTAATCCTGCACAAGTGAAAAAAAAGAAACCCAATACCCAATATGTACAAAAATAGCAAAAATCCTAAAAATTCAAATGTTAGAAATCAAAATTATGTTACAAAACTTCAGATCTACACATGTAAATTACAGATCTATACAATATATTTACAGATCTATGCACAAGAGTTGCAGATCTATCAGATCTGAGGAGTATAAGTCTGACTTCACTCCCAGATCTGAAGATCTAAGGCTCTTAATAGCCAGATCTAACTTTAAATTCAAAAAAAAAAAATAAGACAATTTTTTTTATTTAGGCACAAACTCTAGAAAGACCCTGCAAAAAATATTCCGTAAGATAATCTTAGAAATTAGGAAACAATGGGCTTTTTCAGATTTATGAAATCTGAGAGTCGGCTGGTCTAACTGAAGACTTCCCCAAACGCTCAAACCTTAAAAAACAATCTCTGCACACTTAAATCCGAATTTAAGATTGATAGAGATTAAAAAATAAACATGAGACCTTTCAGAAAAATAAATAACTAATCTTTCCATTAAATCAAAATGCTATTTTAGAAACCCGGAAAACTGCACAAGATACCTGTATGCAAATTAATCCATAGAGGCCATCAACCATCAAAAACCAATAGAAGTAACAGAGTTTAGAGACAATATCACCACATAGATCTAGAAAAGGAACACCAAAGTTTGTAACCCCAAAGTCTTTATGCTTTATTGATCAAAAAATTATAAAAGCTTTTGAGAACAAGTGCACGATTCAAAGATCGGATGATTGAAAGACTGACAAAGACCTCTAATTTATAAAATAAAATCTCCAACGACTAGTTCAGTTGATCCATGTCAAAATAATATCGACCGTCGAAAATATTTAATCATCTTTTAATCTGGACCGTCGAAATTATAATTTTGAGGAAATTCAAATTTATCATTTAATTCCATTTTAATTAACTCAAAAATAATATTTTTGAGTTAATTACCTCAAATTTTTGACTGACTTAACCACCAAGGCCCAAGAGTCCAAAATTTCTTGAAATTCTCAATATTCCCTTGGTCTGAGACCTTTAAAATTTTATTTTTTAAGGACCCACGAATTTTGCCTTTGAATAATTTTAACTCACCTAGGACCTAAAATTAATTAAATTTCTGGCTTGGGATTTTTAATTAATTTGGCCAGAAAATTTAATTAATTCACTGAGAGGGGATTTAAGTATTTTTTCCAACCCTCGTTACATAAGATAAATACATTTAGACACATGAAGGGGGAATACCCATTCATGATAGACCCTCAAAAAGCTACCCAATTCTGCGACTCAAAATATGATCTAGTAGACCAAGTAGCTTGTAATAAAATAATATAGCCAATTAGCTAGGATTATTCCCAAACTACTTTTACAAAGACTCGATAGAAAACACTAGGACTCACTTAGCATCTTGATGACAAAATACACCCTAGCTTTGAGGTGAGGCTGGAGGAGAAAACTCTGCCGATCACTTGTGTCGAAAAACACAAGCAAATCAGTGAGACAAAAAACCTCCTAGGATAGAAATCGTCACCAAAATACTAAGCTTACCTAGGTTGTTACATACATGATGGTCTTACTTAGATCATTTACATCATAAACATGCAGAATGGGTTTACATTGTTTATAAAACTGTCGACTGATGATGGAATCTGAATGACGCAAACACATCGAACATGATGAATCCCATTTGAAAAAATGGGGGTGTACTGCTATGGAGTCGTTGACAAAGTGTGGCCAACATCTCGCTTTACTTGGGGACACGTTGTTTCATCGGAGGAATGTGAGAATCCAGAATCTGTATTCAAGCAACACACAAATTTACATAAGTAGCGTCCATCCAAATATCATCATATAACATTAAGCACATGAAAAATAGAAGCTCTTCTTTCATTTATTATTCTACTTAACATGAAAATTAAATCTACTCTAACTGCAAAATGAAATGCTAAAATAACAAGGTGTAGGGTTAGAGATACAATACAAAGGATGCCCTGTGGCATCAGATGTGCTCAATATAGTGCATGCTGAGCATTTGCTTGCTTTCAGGCAAGTCTGTAAGTTGCTTTCCAGATGTGCCATGTCCAATCTTGCATATTGTAGGACTCTGTCTTATCCGAATGTCAAGTTGCTCTCGACCATCAGACAAATCAAACCGCTTACTTCTTCTTTTTTGCTTTTTTCTCTTATTCTTAGTGGGTTGTGATGTCAGTGATGAGACCACTATAGATTTCTTGTCCTTATCTTGAAAATGCTTGTACAAAAGATCTGATTAACCTAGAATGTGACCAATCTTATTCTGAATATACTCTGTCAATGGTGACACATAAGCTTGGTCTTTCTTAATGTCCTTTGTAACCATAGTTAATTTTTCCTTAATAGGAAAGGTGACCTCTGTGTGATGAGATGGAAATTGCTTCAGCAAATTGGGAGGCTTAAGATCTGTTGAAAAATCTGACTTGGGTTGGAAATTTTGCATGTGTGATCTTTCCAATTTTTCCAACTTATTTTGAATACCAGCCATTTGATTAGAATGTTTAATATTTATAGTATTGATTTCTTTCGCATGACTCTCTTCAATAGTCAACAATTTGTGTTGAATGGACATCTGACCAATTTCCATGTTTTTTATGACATTTATTTCCTGTGCATGACTTGCTTCAATGGCATTTATCCTATTTTGAAGATTGATCTGGTTAGCTTCCATGTTTTGAATCATTTTATCATTATCCGCTTTCATGGCCATGAAAATATTTTGCATATAGTTCATCTCCTTCTCATGATTTGCTTCCACGATCATCATTTCCTTCACATGTTTTTCTTCTAAGGCCAATAACCTGCTCTGCATAGAACCAATTTCCCTGGCGTGATCCGCTATTATTTTTTCTTGATTAAGTTCCATATTCTTAATGATTTGAGCCTGGTTGGCCTCCATATTCTTAATTACCTGAGCTTGATTTAGCTGTATATCCATAACCATCTGAATCAATTCGTTAACAAGATGCTTATCGTTGTCAACACTGATTTGACGACTTGTTTCTACTTCACCACAATCATGGATTTGTGTTGTCGTGGTACAAGTGGATTCATCCTGAGAATTGTCCTAGACTTTTCTGTTGATAGCTGAGTTCTCTACGAGATCACTTTCATTTCTTTGCATAGTACTGGGGGCACAAGGCAAGTCAGCTTGTTTTATATATTTATCTTTAAAAGCATTGATTATGTGTTGTAAACAATAAAAATACTCCTCAGGACAATTTCGAAACCAATCGATAGCATCACCTTTTAAGGAATAGCCAAAGATACGTATCTTGACATCTTCATGATTATATTGTGAAGGATGACAATATTTATTTATTATAAAAGTGACTGTCGATAGATGCTCTAGAGCAATGGCTGCATTACCACCTGAGAAAAAAGGCAATTTAGGAATGGCCTCTTCCGGCATGTCATGAAAGGTGTCATCCATGATGACCTGCTTAAAGGTTAAGTGGATGTTAGAGAAAGAGATCCGTGTTCAAGAATAGTCAAAAGGTCCTCAAGAAGCGAGCTTCTTAGCAGGACCTCTTGTAAGAAATGAAAGAATTGGAGTCGCCACTTGAACATGAAACTAATTCTAAAACAGAAGAAATAATCGAGAGTAGAAGATGGATATCGGGGGCGATTCTTGTCTGGGAGTAAATAGATGAATAAGTGGAGTCGCCACCCAAACAAGAAGCCAACCGAAATATCCAGGTGCTAAAGGTAAAATGATGAAATGATTAGTGATCTGACGAAAGATATGATGATGAAATGAGGCCAAAAAATGCTATGCCGTGCGACGAGCTAATGAATGGCGAGAAAAAGATTAGAAGATTGGAAAATGTCGCTAAGACCAAGGGCAGAAAAACTCTATCCCCAGCAACGATGCCAAAAAATGTTGTCGCACAGAATGTCTAGGCACTGCGACAACGGCTCAGATCGGGGGCTGTCACCCTGATCCCCAATCTCTCTATCTAAGCAGTGTTCTTGCAAGCTAATGGAGGTAAACCCTAAAGAAAATGAAGAAGGAGAACTGGTTGGAAACCAACCAATTCAGGAGACACAGCTAGATAACCAAATACTTGTTAAGATTTACGAGATTTTACAGATCCAATTAGATTTGAAACTTTAAAACCAGTGCCTTATGAAGTCAAAATATCCCGTTATAAATTTAAGATCAAGTAATTGATATGTAACTGCTACTATGAAAATCAATCAACCACAATGATATTCAATAAAACACCCTCACAATTATGCATTAAAAATGTTCGATAAAGACACCATCACTTGAAATATTCCCAAAGTTGATTTAAACAATTAACTACCGATTTCAAGTAATTTAAAATCACAATTAAAGATAGCTCAATGATCACCAACCACAGCTAATCACCAACCATTTAAATTTGAAATAAAAATGTTATCATGAGAGTACCATCAAATTTAAATGCCAGATTTTTCCAATATTTCCAAATTTATGATATTCCAAATAATTCCAATTCAGAAACCTATAGTCAAACTTAGAATATATTCTTCAGCAAGATTTCAGATCTGAAATATAAATTGCAGCAATAATTTAAACCATAGATCAGCAAACAAACGATTCCAGTACCAATGCCCAAAATGACTAAAAATAGTAAAAATTGATGAACTTGAAAAAAAATCAATTTTTAGGGCTTGATTAAGTGAAATTTCAGATCTGATATTTTTATTTCAGCAGTGAAACAGTGACAGATCAGCAAGATAAAACTACTCAAAATAGCTGTCAAATACTTCCAGAAATAACAAAAATATATTAAAACTTGAAAATTTCAATTTTAAGGCTTTAGGAGAGTTTGATTTAGTAATTTTCAGAACTGATAAGTTTATAACAGCAGTAAAATGATAACAGATCAGCAAACTGAAAATACTAAAAATGATCCCCACAATGTCTAAAAATAGTAAGTTTTGCCAAAAAACTGAAAATTCAAATTTTTTAGACCTTATTTAGGATATGCATAAAAAATGTTTAGATCTGATTTTACACAGTTATGTAGAATTTCAAGCAAGCTTCAAAATCAGATCTAGGCAAATTTAAAGATGCCCAAATGGTCAAAAATTCTGAAAATGAAGATTTTGCAATTCTAAACAGCTTTGACCATATAAAATGTGTTTTTAGGGCCTAATTATTTGTGATTTGCTTGCTGGAATAAAATCTGCAGAAAATAAGGGTTTAGAGATCAAACCCTTAACCCAAGGCTTTGAAAATCCCACTGTTGAAAATTCTTGAAATTTTGGGATAATGTGGCCACTTGAAAATTAGAAATTTGGAGACCAAAATCTTGTAAAAATAGCCTCAAAAGCCTATACATCCTCAAGGGTTTAAATCTGGCTCAGATCTGAAGTTTTCTTTGGCTGATTTTTCAGATCTATTCCTGCAAACAAATATTGAGCCCAGATCTTGCCCTCCAGAGTCTATATCTGGCTCAGATCTGAAAATTTCCTTGGCTGATTTTTCAGATCTGAAGATTTCATTGGCTGATTTTTCAAATCTGAAGATTTCCTTAACTGATTTTTCAGATTTAATCCTGCACAAGTGAAAAAAGAAACCCAATACCCAATATGTACAAAAATAGCAAAAATCTTAAAACCCAAATGTTAGAAATCAAAATTATGTTACAAAACTTCAGATCTACACATGTAAATTACAGATCTATACAATATATTTATAGATCTATGCACAAGAGTTGCAGATCTATCAGATCTGAGGAGTATAAGTCTGACTTCACTCCAGATCTGAAGATCTAAGGCTCTTACTAGCCACGGATCTAACTTTAAATTCAAAAAAAAAAAAATTAAGATAATTTTTTTTTATTTAGGCACAAGCTCTAGAAAGACCCTGCAAAAAATATTTTGTAAGATAACCTTAGAAATTAGGAAACAATGGGCTTTTTCAGATTTATGAAATCTGAAAGTCAGCTGGTCTAACTGAAGACTTCTCCAAACGCGCAAACCTTAAAACACGATCTCTGCACACTTAGATCCGAATTTAAGATTGATAGAGATTAAAAAATAAACATGAGACCTTTCAGAAAAATAGATAACCAATCTTTCCGTTAAATCAAAATATTATTTTAGAAACCCAGAAAACTGCACAAGATACATGTATGCAGATTAATCCATAGAGGCCATCAACCATCAAAAGCCAATAGAAGTAGCAAAGTTTAAAGACAATATCACCACATAGATCTGGAAAAGGAACACCAAAGTTTGTAACCCCAAAGTCTTTATGCTTTATTGATCAAAAAATTACAAAAGCTTCTGAGAACAAGTGCATGATTCAAAGATCGAATGATTGAAAGACTGACAAAGACCTCTAATTTATAAGATAAAATCTCCAACGGCTAGTTCAGTTGATCCATGTCAAAATAATCTCGACCATCGAAAAGATTTAATCATCTTTTAATCTGGACCGTCGAAATTATAATTTTGAGGAAATTCGAATTTATCATATAATTCCATTTTAATTAACTCAAAAATAATATTTTTGAGTTAATTACCTCAAAATTTTGACTTTGACTTAACCACCAAGGCTCAAGGGTCCAAAATTTCTTGAAATTCTCAATATTCCCTTGGCCTGGGACCTTTAAAAATTTGTTTTTTAAGGACCCACAAATTTTGTCTTTGAAGAATTTTAACTCACCTAGGACCTAAAATTAATTAAATTTATGGCTTAGAATTTTTAATTAATTTGGGCAGAAAATTTAATTAATTGACTGAGAGGGGATTTAATTATTTTTTCCAACCCTCTTTACATAAGATAAATACATTTAGACACATGAAGAGGGAATACCCATTCATGATAGACCCTCAAAAAGCTACTCAATTTTGCGACTCAAAATATGATCTAGTAGACCAAGTAGCTTGTAATAAAATAATCTAGCCAATTAGCTAAGATTATTCCCAAACTACTTTTACAAAGACTCGATAGAAAACAATAGGACTCACTTAGCATCTTGATGACAAAATCCACCCTAGCTTTAGGGTGAGGCTGGAGGGGAAAACTCTGTCGATCACTTGTGTCGAAAAACACAAGCAAATCAGTGAGACAAAAAACCTCCTAGGATAGAAATCGTCACCAAAATACTAAGCTTACCTAGGTTGTTACATACATGATGGTCTTATTTAAATCATTTACATCATAAACATGCAGAATGGGTTTACATTGTTTATAAAACTGCCGACTGATGATAGAATCTGAGTGGCGCAAACACGTCGAACATGGTGAATCCCATTTGAAAAAAATGGGGGTGTACTGCTATGAGGTCGTTGACAAAGTGTGGTCAACAGTCCCTATCCAAGCAGACCTGTTGGAAACACATAAACAACTTACTCTTTTCAGTATAGCAGCTGGTACCTTTGGAAAGAACTTGGCGAAAATGGCAAGAGTTGTGGATCAACCAAGTAAGCAATTCCAATTTGCTTTTTCTTTCAAGTTAAATTGTTTGTAAATAAGTAATGAAATGAACTATGTTACTAATTAATGTCTTTTTATTTGCCGCACATTACAGGGAGTCATTTGGCGACCAATGTCCTCAATTGCAAAAGTTTGCAATTAGAATCCTCAGCCAAACTTGCAGTGCTTCAGGTTGTGAGCGCAATTGGTTTGTTTTTTAGCGCATACACACAAAGAAGAGAAATCGTTTGGAACGAAAACAGTTAAATGATCTTGTGTTTGTGCAATACAACCTTCGCTTGAGACGGAACCAACTGATGAACAAAACACCTAATCTAGATCCCATTGTGTTGGACGATATTGATCCAACATCAGAATGGGTGGAGGAGACTGAAGATCCAGGGTTTGAGGCAGATTTTGATTTTGACGCAGCATTAGCAGGGGATGAACTTGAAGCAGATTTGGTGGCACCATCAGACAGAGACCCATGATTGGTAGTTGCATCAAGGAAAGGCAAACAACCAATGGAAGGCACTAGTCATGCAGCTAGAGTAACTCGTGCTTCCATTAGGTCCATTTCTATTGTTATTGGTGGCAGTGGTATTGAGGTTGCAAATGAGGCTGAGGCATCCTCAGACTCTGATCCATATGATGTCTATGCAGCTGCCAATGTTGATCCTGTGTCTAGTAGTGGTGATGAATTTGATAATTGATCATGATTCATGTGTACACTATAGAGTCTAGACTCTAGAATTGTAGTCTTGTATTAGGCCAATGGCCTCATAGCTTGTAGCATTGTTTTTGGACTTTATGGGCTATTTGGAGCTTCATTGCTTATGTATTTTTCGATGATATGTATTGCACTCGGTGCCATTTTGATATATTCACCTTTACATGGTATATAAATGAGCAAACTTTGCATATTTTGTCTCTATTAGCTTGGAATCATGGTTGCAAATCTTAAAATTAGTTTTTTTTATTAAAAAATAATTATTTAATGTATTTTTTAAAAATCGGTTGGTTTAGACATGACTAGTACCGGTTAGACCAGTTCTGGTCAGAAACCCAGTTCATTAGGTCCATCGGTTCCGATTTTTAATACTATGGGTCAAAGATTATGTGGTTCCACACATAGACAAGAAGAAAACGGCTCATGAGATGTGGGTAGCTCTAACCACACAATGTGAAGGAAGATCCATCCAGAGGAAGATGCTTCTGGAGAACCAGCTGAGGTTATTCATGATGGCCAAGGGAGAAGAGATCGATCCTTTTTTGTCCAAACTACAATCGATCCGGGATCAACTAACTAGCATGGGGGTGAAGGTGGAGGACAATGTTATGGTAAGGACGGCTCTAAATGTTGTCACAGAGGACTGGGATAATTTTGTCCAAAGTCTCTTGGGCAGAGCATACCTTCCTCACTGGGACAATATGTGGGCTATCCTTCGACAAGAAGAAATCCGTCGGATCACCAAGAGACAATACAGCACTGGTTCGAGCAAAGTGAAGAAGGAAGAAGAGGAAGATGCAACCTTGGCATCAAAGCGGTAGCAAGGGAGAAAGAATGTGATCTGTCTAAGATCAAATGTTTCCAGTGCAACGAACTAGGAGATTCACTAGCAATTGTCCTCAGAAGAAGAAGCGCAAGGAAGCTTCTAGCTCCAAGGTTGTTGTGGCGGACAATGGCTCCGAAGATGACATGGCCATGAGCACTCATGAACCACGAAAGTGGGGCGACATGGATCTGTAGAGAAGCTACAGAGTGAAGGCAGGATCCTTGAGTAGCCCAACTCTTGGATCACATATGAACTACGAGAGCCTTAAGACGATAGCGAGGCAAGTGGAGCAGTGGGTGCAGAGAATCACAGATGGAGCAGAGGCAGAGTTGGATGCTGAGAAGGAGCAACGCAGTGCAGAATCCAGATGCAACAGCAGCGCAGAGGGGTTGATGTGACTTCAGCAGCACAGAGCAGGCTTGCTTACGCAGTGCAGAGTTGCGGCAGCGTAGAGGCTTCAAGAGGACAGTGCAGCACAGCAGCAGCGTAGGGGACTTCAGTGCAGAGGCAGTGCATAGGAGGTCTACTTACGCAGTGCAGAGCTGCAGCAGCCTCCAGATGACATCACGAAGCAGGAGCCTATGGAGCTTCAGTGATGAGATGCAGCCCAACTGACTTGTCTGTCAAATATTGGGCAGGAGTACTTCAATTGCTTACTCTCAGCAACTGAGTTGCAGTGCAACAGTTGGTAGCACGATGCAACACTTTGAGAGGGAGATGCAGTACGAATGTAGTAGTGGCGGTGGCAGCGTCATGGGCAGCAGTACGGAAGAGCAGCAGCAGCGTAGTGATGAAGGGCAGCAAGCCAAGCATTAGCGCAGAGACCCACACCAGAGATCAGTGCAGCCTTCGAGGTGAAGTGTTGTGCTAGAGCACATTCCTCACGAAGAGGGAGTGTTGAGATTTTTGGAGTATTGGGGTAGCGTAGGATGTGCTCTAACTCCCAAACTTTGTGGAGGGACTAGAGTACATGAGATCTCCAAGACCCAGAAAGGGACTTGAGAAATTCCATCATGTTTAAGAGATATTTAATTAATTAATCTTTTTAATTAAGGACCCTAAGTCTAACTTAGGAAAATTAAAAGATTAAAGTTAATTAAAGTTAATTAAATTAAACATGTGATGAAAATGACTTAAGTCACACGAATCAAGCTTTCTTTTAATCTTAGATGTCGATTCAAGATTAGACCACAGCCGTTGGTTTCCCAACGAGAATAGTATAAAGGAAAGGCTTGGAGTCAGTTGGAGAATACACAAACAGTGGCAGAGCATTGAGACTAAGCTCAAACTATAGGGCGTCTTTTACTAAGAATTTCAAAAGTGTTTCAGCTGCAGGGAAGGGTAGTATTGGCGAGAGGGATGGTTTGATCCCAAGCCAAGAGTGCAACAAGAGGCAGAGAAGCATCAGACTAAGCAGCGCAGAGAGGGTAGCAGCTACGCAGCGCAGTCACACCCCAGCAGAGGCAGTGCAGAGGCTTCAGGGGCTACGCAGGCCCAAAAAGGGCAGCGCAGATTAAGCAGGAGGCCAGCAGGGCTGACACAGGCCTAGCCAGGGCAGCGCAGGGGTAGCATAACCCAGTCTGGGCTAACACAGGCCCTTCCTTAGCAGTGCAGGGGCTGACGTAGGCTACCAGAGCTGACGCAGAGGGCTTCAGAGCAGCACTGGGGTTTCTGAAGACTAAAAAGGGCTGAGTTCTGTAAATCCCATTTGAGGGTGTGAATCAGTCAGTTTTTCTATCTCCAGAACAGAGGTATATCTACAGTTTATTTCTCTGTCGGGTTAACCAGTTGGTGCCTAGATTTGTTGCACTTAGAATCTACATAATAATAAAACCCTCCAACAACGAGAAGACTAGTTTTCCCGCGTTGGGTTTTTCCGGGGACAATTGTCCAGAAAATCCTTGTGTGTCACTTTGTCATTGTGCATGTATTCAGTGTAGCTCTATATGTGTAGGTTGTTGATGTATTTACTTCGATGTTAATGCTGAATATTTCACATTAATAACTTAATGTAAGTAGGAGAAATAAATCTGAAAATTAACAGTATGATTTTTGTTTGAGATATTCATAAATTTTCACAGTTGGGAGTAGAGTTTCTCACTCCAGAAGGGAGTGCGAATAGCTGAGCAGCAATTGAGCAGAAGGGAAGAAGAGATTTTCAACATTTATTGTTGATATGGTCACAGTTGGGCTTCGCGATCAGGACAGGTTGGATGGATCTTCCAACTATGTTATCTGGAACGCAAGGATCTCCTTCCTTCCAGATGAGTTTGATCTCAAGGCTTATATCGATAATGTGGTAGTAGTTCCCAAGGATGCAGATCAGCTCAAAGAGTACAGAAAGGAGATGGAGAGGGCGAAGGGGTTGATCCTCGATGGTGTTCGGGATCACATTGTATCATACATAGCGGCCAAGCCAACGGCCAAGGAGATGTGGGATACACTTTCCACATTGTACCAGGGCACTTCCGAGCAGCGGAAGATGTACTTAGAGGAGAAGCTGAGATGCGTCATGATGCAGAAAGGGGAACACATAAACCCCTTCCTCACCAGGATTCAGTAGATCCAGGATCATCTTGCAGTTGTTGGGGCAGCGCCTCAACCCACAGAGCTAGTACGATTGGCATTCAACAGTGTCTCCGAGGAGTGGCAGGTATTTGTCCAAAGTATTTTGGGCAGATACACCTTTCCAAGGTGGAACAGGATGTGGGCCGATTGTAGCAGGAGGAGTTGAGACGAGACTTGCTAAAGAGCTCCATCAGTGACAGCGACAACAGCGGATCGAAGCAAGTGAAGGGGAGGAGAATGTGGCCCTCGCATCGAAGGGTCCCAATCAAGGGCAAGGGGAGCAGCGAAAGAAGAAGAAGGACCTGTCAAAGGTCAAGTGCTTCAGGTGTGGCGACCTAGGCCACTACATTGCCTAGTGTCCTCTCAGGAAGAAGGACAAGGAGGAGAAGCAGAACTAGCAGGCAGCTTCTGCCGAGATCGATAGGTTGTCCTCCAGGCTAGAGGAAGACTTCGCCATGTTTGCAAACATACCTCCAGGAGTGAGGTGGAGTGACTTGGTTTTGTAGTCATAGAGTGCTACAGATGGGCAAGATCCTTAAGGAGTCCACCTCTTGGATCGGTACCTAGCTATGGGGTCCCATAGTATTCAGTAGCAGGATGGACCAGTGGCAGTTGGTGTAGTGAATTGCCAAAGTGACAGTTGCAGAGACTAGTAGTAGTCAGATGCTGAGGGGCGCAGTGCAGAGTTGGCAGCAGTGCAGTTGGCACAGTGTAAAGCCAGCAATAGCGCAAAGCCTTCAGTGACAGTGCAGATACCAGTAGTAGTCAGGACTCGGGTGACAGATGCATCATACTGAACACAGTTGGTTCAATATTTCAGATACTTCTCAGTTGCAGATGGGGCAATTGTAGCAACAGCAGCTGAGAAGGAGTTGCAGTGCATATGCAGTGTTGGCAGCAGTTCAGCAGGGTCAACAGCAACACATATGCATCTCATATCAGAGTTGCGCAGTGGTTGGTGGGAAGCAGCCAGACATCAGCAGCATGATAGGAGATGGTGCAAAAGCAGAGTATTGGTATTAGAGGTGCAGCAATACTAGAACACATTCATCGCTAAGAGTGAGTGTTAGTTTTTGTACCATCGAATGTGTTCTAGCTTTGGAATTTTGTGGAGACGCTACAATGCATGAGATCTTCAAAACCCATAAATCGTTTCTGGAAATTCCTCCTAGAAATGGCTTAATTAGATTATTAGTCAGTTTTTAAATATTTCCTAAGTCTAAACTTAGGGAATATGATTAATTAAACATAATTAATTAAGTCAAGGTGTGAATGTTCTAGAGACTCACAAGGATCGATTTCAAATTAATCCTAGACATCGATTAAGATCTAATCTTGGTCGTTGAAACCTCAATAGAGGATTATAAGAAGAATTCGATGGGGCTTGGAGAAATCGCTTGAGCAACTCAATTTTACTGGGAGATCGATTTCCAAAGTAGCAGTTGTGTGTTGTTGGAGAGAGATTTAGTGAGATCGAAGCAACGAGTGAGGGGTAGAGACAGTGAGCCGGAGGAAAGATTTTCCAAATCCGGGGAGGCAGCAGCAAGTGAGTTGAATTATCCCAGAGAGGAAGCGCAGAAGGACTGCGCAGTGCTTCAGTGAGGCACATCGATTTAGGGAGGAGAAAAATTCGTTCTCAGTTCCAGAGGCTAGGAAGGAGTCCCAGAGGGCCGGAGAGACGATTTTCTCAGCTTCCAAAGGCAGAACAACTTCATTAGAGCCCAGTTTGAGGCAAGCTGTCCAGCCAACTACGCAAAGCAAGAGAATTTAAGTTTGACCATGTCTAATAAATTCAATAAAGTAGATGAGTGATCAATTTATGCTATTGCCCAAAAGAGGCAAGGATAAACAAAAATAGAGTACACTATAACACATCTTAACTAGAGTCTATACTAAATCTCAAACTACACAATATGAAGCTTGAGGATGCATATCCAAACTTTGGACAAAGAGCCGAGCTGAAATCTGATATCCACCTCAATGTTGCAAAGCTCAAGGACGCATAGCTTGAGTTCAAACAAACTGCTGGGATATTAAATATTGGAACTCAAGATCAACCTCACACTCGGGTTTAAATGGGTTTGTGGTGGTTAACCTATCCTTGGAGCATCTAAAAAAATTAAAGTGCAAGGCCAAGGGATTGATCAAGTTTACCGTAGCTGAAATTAAAATATACTGTAATAGAAAACTTTTGATTATTTTTTGGATGGTCAAGCCCTTTTTTATTGGTAGACTGTGGAACTCCTATTTAAAATAGGATGAGACCCTTCAAACAATCAATCATTGTCATTCACTTGTAACTATTCCATTGACTTAAAATTTATACTGATCATAATGGTATAATAAGGCCTATATACTATACTACCACTGACCAATCTTCACAACCAATATGGCATAATAAGTAATTTATTTTTATTTAAAACTTACTTTATATTAAAAAGAGCAATGACGACTCAAAATGAAAGGGAAGTAATAAATCACAAGGAGGTTGTTCGGAAATTTGATTACAATCATAAGGGGCAGAACACTTACTCTTTGAAAGTAACAATCATAGGCTCAGCAGAGCCACTCTTGGTTTGCAAAATGTCTTTCTGTTTTTTCTTAATCCTCTCCTCTATCTGTCCATTTTATCAAACAGACCCAAAATTCAACAATAAGTGATTTACACAAACAAACAAGCAAAGAGAAGAAACGAAACAGTGGAAAATATATAAATAAATACTCGTTTGCGGAGCTTCTCTGGGTCGTCAAATTGGCCCATGAGAATACTTGCAGCGTCCGGGTCGTGCTCAAATTCTGGTAATTCGTCTTCTCCGCCACTGTTGCCTTTTGTTGCCTTTGTGACTGCCCAACGCTCAAAATTATTGAGAGTGAGATTCAAAGCTGGGGTTGAAAAGGATGTAGTTTTCTTCATTTTGAAAGCATTTGTATTTCTGTTCGATGGAAAGCAGCCACATCTCTTCCCGGGCCAGAGCCTTAATTCTGGTAAAAGTTGAGCATAATGTTGGATGGTCTGCATACTCTGCATTGTTTCCGGTTAGGATTCAAGGAACAAGTGCAAGATTGGCGTGGGGCTTATCAAGAATTGGTATCTTTATAGAAAACATTGAGAGCTTTAAAGTGTGCAAAATTCAGAGTAGGGATATCATATGAACTTTGAGTTGTTAAACTTTGACGTCAAGATTTCAAAGATAGTATTAAAACCAAAGAGAATACGGAGGTGTGCCATCTAGTGTTGATGACGAGGGAAAAAAAAATTAGCATTGCATAGTCGATGAGTAACATTTACTAACAATTGCCTCTAAATAAAGAAAGAATTTTTAATGTCCACGAGGCTAAAAATAGCCTATGGGACAGCTTGCTTCTCTATCTGACTCTTGTATTCGGCCCTTTTCCTGTGCAGTTTTACAATGAGCACTCCCAGCTTATCGACAAACTCTTCGTTGAATAGATTATCCCAAGAATTAGTCACGCGTATCACCTCGCATATTTTCCGATGTCCTTGAGAGATCATCTCCCACTAAGAGCAAGGCTTAATGCATAAGGTCTAACAAAAATCAGTGATTAGAATATAAAATATTACTTATTAAAAATCATATATTATTGTGATTAAATTTTATTGAATTAGAATTAGTCATAATTGCATCACACTAATTTTTAATCACTTAAATTATAATTAATTTATCAAATATCATTTTCCATATAGAAAATTGAAAATATTCATCGAATTATTATTATTGAAAATTTAATAGTTTGATATTTTGAAAATAACAGAAATTTTAAAAAATAAATCATCAACTTTATTTTATTTTATTATACAGAAGTCCGCCGTATGTGATTGATTAATGTTTCGGACGGGATGTGCCTCCATGCGCACTTCCCCATGGCGATGGCCAGGGTAGCCCACATGGCTCCCGGCACCTGCATTTATGAGGCTCTTAATGCCCCTGCTCGCGCGATGGCTATTCATCTTGGTCTGCTCACCCTATTAACTGTTATGGCGGTGCTGCATGATATGGAGGGTAATTCGGAAGGCTCCGACGACGGCACTGGTTCGATGAGCTCGCCCGCCCCGCTGCATGGTATTTGTGCTCCTGGTTCGATCGAAGCCAGCGTGAAGACCACCACCGGGAGGCGCTGCTCTCTGCACGCCTGCATTGAATTGTTTCCAGGTTTTCATTACTCCCAGAGTCCGCATTGCTTGCTCAATTATCTCTCCCGTGCTGGCACCGACCTGCGTGGTGGGCTTCTTGGTCGTTTTCCTGCTCCTCCTGCCATTCTCCGCATTGTTCAACCTGTCGCCCCTTCCCATGCTATCATTGTTGCCCCTCTCGACCCCGGTCACCTTCGTCGTTCCTCTGGCGACATGCCCCGTCTCCGTGAAAGGATGAGGAGCAGACGAGGCCTCAGCCGAGGTCTCTGTCGCCCCCCTCCCAGTACTTTCTCCGCCAACGATGCTCATGATTTCAATCCGAGCCCGCGTGGTGGAAGAGGACGTGGTCGTAGTCGCTCTGGGGATGCTGTCACTGTTTCCATGGACGCTGCTCCGCCTTCTCCTTCCCATGCTCACGCACCTGGCAGCAGCCCTCCCCAGCCTGTCCCACCTGGCATCGCTCGGCCCACCATCCGGCAGACTTCGCAGCGTGCAGAGCTCAGATTTGATAGCACGACCTCCAATTCTGTTCTCACGGCCTACATCACGGTTACTCTGCGTGAAGAAATCCCCAACCATCCTGTGCCCCGTTTGGCTTCTCTGCCCCCTCCACCAGGGTCTGGTCTTCCCAGCGCAGAGGATGTTCCTGTCAATTCCCCTCTTTCTCCTTAGGAGCAGCAACGACTTACGATGGCGCACTCTGGCGGGACGGACACTCTAGACTCTGGGAAGGATGACAGCAGCGAGGATTTCGGTTGCAAGGTCATCGAGGAACCACCTTCTCCGACGCATGACTAGCTTCTGCAACGCTTTCCAGGTTTTTTGTTCCAGTTCTATAGATAAATCTGTAATTTTCAGAAGCCATAGACCGCCTGAAAAAGTGGTTTCGAACTCGGTATCTCTTTTTATGCTCGTTTAGTTCACATACCAAAAACCTATTTCCTTTCAAGGGCTAGTTAAGACTCTATGTTTAATAGACCGGTTTCCACCGTTGTGCCTCCGTATACTTCGGGGAATGTAAATTTTGTTTTTCAAACACAAGGTTTTGTGCTTTCATAGCTTCTATATCAGACCGTTTTGTACCGTTAACCTTATACATAATAAGTAGTCATACTTAGAAAAAAAATTATACAAAATTTCACATAAGTTTATAAATTTATATTGTATTGCGTGAAACACTTCTAAAAATCTCATTTCCATTTAGATATTTATTTTACATACATATGCCTTTTACCTTTAAATTTGTCATGAGAGGTAGACGAGTTGGTTTGCTTGGGGTTTTGTCTCCGCCTAGTCACAGGTTCAACCCTCACTGGGAGGGGTTGAGGAGTGGAATCCACTTTGGGGAAATTATACTTCCGAAGGGGCATCCACGCTTGACCAAAGTCTCGCACAATCCTGGTGATAAGCATCCCATTGTGGGTGGATCGGTCTTCTTTCAACCAATAAGAAGGCTAGCCACATCCACCAGCGTCGCATGGAAGGGTCTAAGTCTCCTATACGATCTACCAAGCCCAAGATTTAATCTCTTGAGATGCAAACCTCTTTTAAATTGAAAAGAGATTTGATCCCTCTCTGTGCATGGTAGATCCAGAGTTAATATTGATATATGTTGGTTTAAAACATGAGATGGATGGATGAAGATGATTTAAAGACAATTGGTTCAAGTAAATTAATGAATTCATTCTTTATAACATTACATAGAAGGATGGATGGGGGAAGTGAATTAATGAGTTGGTTATTTAATACTTTGGATAGATAGATAGATAAAAATAAATAAATTATTTTACATATATTCAAAAAATGATTTTAATTTGTTAAAAAAAAATTATAAGTAAATTGATAAAGTAATTATTTTGAACAATTAAATGGATGAAAATGCGTTGGTTATTTAATACATAGATGAGTAGATGAAAATTCATAAATTACTTTATGGTATATTTTGAATATTTAAATTTTCATTCTAGTTCGCATCATTTCCCTACTCAAAAATTAGGTGTTCCCACCACCTTAGCCACCAGAGCGCTTAGAATCTCTAATAAATTCCACCTCGAAGAAGAAAAAACCCACCTAATGAATGTTTTTAATAAGAATGATTATAATAGATTCCACAGCCTTAAAGCTTTTCTTAAAGCAGAAAAAAGGTACTAGAAATAAAAAAAGATCCTAATGAATGGTTTTCTAGAGTGCACCTTTCGTTTATTCAAGGAACCACATATAAGATCACTAGGATCATTAAAAAGCATAAGTTTTCTTCGACTTTCAAACTCCTTAACGCTACTCGTAGCTCTCTAAAATCGGTTAAAGACCTTGTAAACCCCAAATATGGGAAAGGCGTTTATATCATTCCTTGCTCCTGTGGGACTCCATACATTGGTGAAATTGGTTGATCAATAAATCAAAGGATTTGTGAACACGCAGTTGACATAAAACATGGAAGATCCCACTCCTCTGCTATAGCAGAACATGCAGAAAAGACTAACCATCACATCTACATTGAAGCGGCTAAGGTCATTGCTAGGATTGACCATGTTTATCATCATAAGTTAAGGGAGCCTTTAGAAATTGAAAAAAGACCAGTGAATCTTAATCGAGATGATGGTTGGAGTATTAGCAGGTGTTGGATCCCTGCCCTATATTCTTAGGTGTCGATTAATTTATTATTATTAATTCAAATTAATTAATCAATTTATTTAAGCTCCCTTCCTTGATTCAATCATCATCTATCACCCTATATTGACATCAATGACAACTTAGAATAACAATTTCCCCCTTTGTCATTGGATGGCAATATTTTTCTTCTCTCCCACTTTGACATCAATGGCAATGGGGTGCCAATGTCCTCCCCCTGTCATGCTACTCCCCCTATCATGTTGTTCCCCCTAAGATGTCGCTTGATTTAATGTGATGCAAGATCAATGACCCCCATCTTTTGGCAAAGATACTCAGATGCTTCTCGTGGAAAGGGTTTTGTAAAGATATCTACAATTTGCTCTTTTGCATTGACGTATTCCAACTTGATATTTTGTTCAGCAACTTGTTCACGGAGAAAATGGTATTTTATTGGGATATGTTTGGTCTTTGAGTGTATCACCGGATTCTTTGAAAGACTGATGGCGCTAGTGTTGTCATAAAAAATAGTAATTGGTTTCTTAGTTTCTATGTTGACATCCTTCAAGGCTTCCTTCATCCATAGAATTTGTGGACAACAATCAGCAACAGCTATATATTCGGCTTCAGTTGTAGAAAGAGATATAGACAATTTTTTTTGTTGAGCCAAGATACAAGACAATCTCCCATAAAGAATGTGTTTCCACTGGTACTTTTTCGATCATCCATGCTTCCAACCCAATCAACATCAGAGTAAGTTGTCATAATAAGAGTTGAAATCTTAGGATACCAAAGACCGAAATCAGTAGTTCCTTTCAGATTTCTGAGAATTCTCTTCACAACTGCTAAATGGGATTGTTTAGGACTTGACTGAAATATTGCTATCATTCCCATTACTTGCATAATATCTGGTATTGTAGCAGTTAAGTATAGGATAGCTCCAATTATTGACCTATAAAGTGTCGCATCTATGAGAGGGGCATCGTCATCTTTACTTAATTTACAATTTGTGGTCATCGGTGTGCTCATAGGTGCACAATCTTCCATCCCATATCTTTTGAGCATGTCTTTAAGATATTTTTCTTGAGATATAAACATGCCTGTAGAGGTTTGAGATATTTGTAGCCCAAGAAAGTATGACAGCTCACCAATCATTGACATTTCAAACATTTTGGACATATTTAGAGAAAATTCATGGCTCATCTCATCATCATTGCTAGCAAAGATTAAATCATCAACGTATACATGAGTGATTAGAAGTTTTTCCTTGTCCATCTTCATGTAGAGATTGTTGCCTCCTACTCCATTTTTGAAACCTTCTTGTTGCAGATAGTGATCCAAATTTGCATACCATGCTCTATGGGCTTGTTTTAATCCATACAAGGCCTTTTTCAGTTTGCATACAAAGTCTTTACCTTCGGCAAGATTAAAACCTTCTGGTTGCTCCATGTAAATTTCTTCATTGAGATCTCCATTTAGAAATGTTGATTTTACATCCATTTGATAAACCTTGAATCCTTTTGAGAAAGTAAATGCCAAAAACATTCTTATGGCTTTCAATCGAGCTACTGGTGCAAAGGTTTCTTTGAAGTCAATTCCTTCAATTTGAGAGTATCCTTTACAAACAAGTCTAGCTTTATTTTTGATAACTTGTCCATCCTCATTCATCTTATTTTTGAATACCCATTTGGTTCCAATTATATTTGTATCTTATGGGCGAGGTACTAGCTCCCAAGTCTCATTTTTTCAATTTGAAACATTTCTTCTTCCATGGCCTTTATCCAATGAGGATCTTTACTTGCTCGAGAAAAAATTTCAGGTTCTATTAATGATAAGAGAGCAACATCAACTTTTCTTGGAGTGTTTGTCATCCTTATTCGAGTTTGAATTCCTTCATCTTTATTCCCAATAATATGTTCTTTCGGATCATGTTTTTGAAGGAATTTGATCTTAGAAGGAGTTTTTGAAGGTTCACTTTGTGGTTCTTCAACTTTTTCATGTTCTTCTTCACTTTCTTCAAGGAAGGGCTCAACTTCATGATCCTCAATTTTCTTTTCTAGAATTCCTTCATCAATATTCACATCAATGCTTTCCATTATTTTCTGTAGACGAATGTTGTAACATTTGTAAGCTTTTCTCCTTGTGGAATACCCAAGGAATATTCCTTCGTCAACTCGAGAATCAAATTTTCCTCTTGAATCATCATTGATTTTTATGAATCATTTGCTTCCAAAAATCCTAAAATATTTTACAGAAGCAGGTCTTCCTTTCCATAATTCATAAGGAGTCTTTTCATTAATTAGTCTTAGTTGGGTTCAATTTAGGGTATAAACTGTCATCCCAACTTCTTTTCTCCAAAACATTGGTTGCAAATCAACTGCTAGTAGCATTGTCCTTGCCATTTCTTGAACGGCTCAGTTTCTTCTTTCAACTACTCCATTTTGCTTGGGAGTCCTAGCAGTGGAGATTTCTCTTTCGATTCCATGTTCTTTACAGAATTCATCAAATTCTTTTGAGGTGAATTCTCCTTCTCTATCCGCTCTAAGACATTTAATCTTAAAATCTTTCTCATTTTCAATGAGAGCTTTAAGATTCTTAAAACATTCAAATGCTTCAGATATATATTTTATGAAATATACCCACATCATTCTAGCATAGTCATTAACAAATAAAGACAAGTACCTTTCACCTTGAAGAGCTGGAGTTCTAGTTGGCCCACAAAGATCTGAATGAATCATCTCCTAAGGTTTTCATGTTGAAAATTCCTTAGTTTTGTGGGTGGTTCTAGTTTTCTTTCCATGTTGGCATGGGCCACATACAAATTGATCTGGCTTGAACATCTTAGGAATGTCCCTTACTGCATTAATCTTACTGGTGAGCCCTGGTATCGCACCAAGAGTGTTGCAACTCCCAGGGGCTGCCCTACTTTGCTTTATCATCCCGGGGTTCGTACAAACTTGGAGGTGACAGTTCTATATACACAGCAGATGCATTCTAATCATGTCATCCTCTTCTGCTCTACAAAATGGTTCTACTTCTAAGGGTTCTCAGTTAATTATGTCACACTTTAATGAAACTAAGCTAAATTTCATAAAGGAAATGACAAAAGGAAGCTAAATTAAATTGCTGAAAAGAAATGATAGGAAGGAAACTAAACTAAATCGCTGAAAGGAAATGACAAAAGGGAAATTAATTTAACTTGCTGAAAAGAAATGGCAGAAAGGAAACTAATTTAAACCACTCTTAACTTGGCCAATCGGCTAAACGCACCGTATTTATCTTATGCTCTATCTACCATGCTTCTATCCATGCAACTAAGCTAACCATTACTTAATTCTAATTGAGAAAGTGTTGATTTGCGGCTTGGAGAGGAAAGGGGTAAAGGTGCTAATGGAGGGATAAACACATGAAACAAGGCTT
This sequence comes from Pinus albicaulis, assembly GCA_034641835.2. NCBI lineage: Eukaryota > Viridiplantae > Streptophyta > Pinopsida > Pinales > Pinaceae > Pinus > Pinus albicaulis. The sequence continues at coordinate 22,613,104 of CM076581.1, read as the reverse complement.
AGAAGTGAAAATATGGGTTTGAACCTTATTAAAACTTTATTATAGCAGAAAAATATTTAGAGTGGAATAATTTGAAAAGTGTGATGGTGGAGTTGCGATGGAGGACGGGAGTGCGATGTGCGATATGCGATATCGCAATTGCAATATCGCAAAGTTAGAGGGGTAGCGGAAGTGATGTTCAGGAGCGGGAGCGAAATGCAAAATGCAATGGGGTAGAATTTGCGAAGTGCAAAATGTGATGGGGTAAAAGTTGCTAAATGCGAAATGCGACGGGATGATGTGGTGGTAGGGCCAGTGGCAGAGTACGACAGTGATATCGCAATCGGCGTTTGGAGCGGTAAATGTTAACGGGAACAAATTAAAAAGTGTGCTTTGCGATGGGGATAAAGCATGTTCTTCCGAAATGCTGACTTATTTCATTTCTTGTTTATTGGCCCGTGCGCTGCTCCTCCTGCTAATCTTCTCGTAGGTGCTTCATGGAGGTCCTAAGATGCCTTAAGCAAAAAAAAATCGCATGCCAAGAGGTGGTTGATTGTTAAGTCCCTATATTAATAGTGTAGCCCCTTTTTATGTTAGTGTAGCCCCCCTTATTGTTATTATTGTACCCTTGTAACCCCCATTTTCTTATTATTGTGCCCTTAAATTATTATTGTTAGGTCGGCTAGGATTACATTGTGGCCCACTAGGATTACATTATGGCCCCATGGACTCCTATATATAGAAAGGAGGTTTTTTAAATTGGATCATCCAAGAATTGTTCATTTATGTAATGTATTGGAGGTTGCCCCCTCGAAGTGGCTTATTTCTAAGGCGTTCATATCTCTTTTCTTCTATTTGTGGAGCTGGTTACACAACATTTGGTATCAGAGCTTGGGATTCTAGGGTTTCGCTGCTCCAAACAGGTCATCGTGGCATTTTCGCTATAACTTTTTTTCTATGAAGTTTCAGAAGCTGAAATTTTTAGGGTGCGAAGCTGAAATCCTGAGGAAGATTTTCTAAAAATTTCAGGGCTTGGTTCGTAATATTTTCGGAGATATCATCTGTGGAAGTTAGGTCTGTTTTCAAGCTCCTAAACAGGTCATCGTGGTATTTTTGCTATAAATTGTTTTCTACTAAGGTTCCGAATCTGCAATTCATATGGTGCGAAGCTGAAATCCTGAGGAAGATTTTCTAAAAATTTCAGAGCTTGGTTCGCAATATTTGCGGAGATATCATTTGTGGAAGGTAGTGCTTTTTCAGGCTCCTGAATTTCATCTCAAAGAGGTGATCGTGGGAAACGTTCAATAACTCTCTCTCTGGGCATCGGATTGGAGTGCCGTAAAAATTGGTCACAAGTACATGGACTGTAGTTTCTTTGCTATCAATTTCAGAGACAAAGGATGAAACAGTGACACCTGGAAAGTCGTACAAGTTTTCTCTACTGAACCAGTCCAGAATTAGGTCATTGTGGGAGATTGGAAACAACTTTGTCTTGGGGAATCCAAATTAGATCAGATCTGTGGCATTTGAAAGAAGCTTCAGAGGGATAATACAGGGCTTAATTTAATATATTGAAGATTTTCAATTACATAGATAATTCAATTTCAATATCGAGCTCCTCAAAAGCAAGAAAAAGCTATACTATGACGCATGAAGAGGAAGAGTTGCAATATGAGATATGAAAATTACGATACCAAGTGCAACAAGTTTCAATATTACGAAGAGAAATTGAAGATGAAATAGATGGTTTAAAATAAGAAATGGAGGCTAAGTTGGATGGTTTGAAGGATCAAATATGGATGATAAATTAGTGGAAGATCACATCGAGCATGAACAACAAGTTCTCCAACTCTCAAAGGATAACCCAACTTTGGTGCAGAATCTAATGAAACAACAGGAAGATCAACATCACATCGAAAGAAGTTATGAAGCAGTCATAGAAACAAGAACTCGACAAGTATCAATTTCAGAGTATCTTAGCAAGTGGAAGAACTTTCCTGTAAAATGTTTCACATGGGAGGATGAGAATTTTATACGAAGCATCAAGAAATAATCAAGTCGCTGAGGACAACACTATTAGCTGAGAGGCATGTTAAGTCCCTATATTACTTAGTATAGTCCCTTATTGTTGTTAGTGTAACCTTATTTTTATTATCAGACTCCTCAACTCATTTACTATTGTGCCCTTAAATTATTATTGTTAGGTTGGCTAGGATTACATTGTGGCCCACTAGGATTACATTATGGCCACATGGACTCCTATATATAGAAAGGAGGTTTTGTAAATTGTATCATCCAAGAATTGTTCATTTATGTAATGTATTGGAGGTTTCCCCCTTGAAGTGGCTTATTTCTAAGGCGTTGATATCTCTTTCTTCTATTTTTGGAGCTACAACACAGATCCACCTTTATTTTGTTTCTACTTTCTTTCTTCTTTCTTTCCCCCCTTTTTTTTTTATCGTATTTTAATAAACTCAGAGTTCTTTTTCTGTTAACTGAGTTCACCCTCAGTTACCCCTTGGCACTCCTTATCTTCCATCCCAAATGACTACTTACTACCCACTTTATCAAGTCCTATTTACTTTTTTCTTGTTCCTTTCCCACCTGTGTGTGTGTCTTGGTGGAAAAGTGAAGCTAATTGCTAGATAAGGCTAAGGCTTCTCTGCTACTGATTTTGGCTATAAAAAACTTTCATTCTCACACTTTTAATGTTTTATTAAGCTAGAATAGATTATAAAAAAGGTTTATATGATTTCATATCTGAGCCTTACCCTTGATGTATTTTTGTAGTATGATGCTTAGGTTTAAGTGATATGGAAGTTGGTGTTGTTCCATTGACTGGTTAATTGGCCGCAAATTTTGACATGCTGGCATCCTTTGAGAGCTTCGAAAGCCAGGAGGGTCCAATTTAAGCTCTGGACTACCTTTAACCAGGTGTTGAACACCGACTTTTCTTTTTATGCCAATTTGTTATTTTTCTACTTCCAAAGGTTGAGAGCACCTACATTCTGCCAGAGAGATACATGGAAAGAAATGCATTTTTTTTTTTTTTTAAGGCTCACTTGTTGCCTCAATGAGGTTTTCCATCAGGTCTCAGCGTTTCAAAGGAGGTTTCTCACCTTAGATCTTCTTCTTTTTTGTTTCAACCCAAATGACCGCCTCATGGAGGTACCCTCACAATAATCTCGGATGCCTCCAAAAGAGGTTTTCACCCGAGATTTATTCTCCATCCTGGTTTTTTCTTCACTTTCCACTCTACTTGAAAAAAAAAAAACCTTTTTCAAGTATAGCAATACTTCCAATGGAGCCATGTACACATCAAGATGACAGATAAAATCAGGTGCACACTTGGAATACATGCTATGACATGTAACTAAATATAAAAGATGAATTGTTTTGATTGGGACTATATCAAGTACTGTTGGAGAAGAGTGTGTTGCTGCATTGTTTGGAACCATATGTCAATATAGTTGTGATGCCCCCGGTCAAATTTCTGAGTTGGATCACCTTGGAGGTCCTCTTCTATTATGACATTCAAATCTCCCTCTTTTTGTTGATTGTTCTCTTAAACACATGGAGGAAATGCTGGTAAATACGAGGAAACTTTCTCAACATCTGATTATGATGTCGGCTCTTCATCAAGTGCAGCCCTTGATCTTTTGATCTCCTCATTTGGATCTTCTTCTTCTTGATGTTGTCCTTCAATGACATTAAGAAAATCTCTTCTTTGCAATACCTTTCTTGAACTAAGATGAATACCATCTAGATCAAGAGGAGATGTTTGGAAGTGTTGTACCTCAGCATTGTAAGTGAGTTGAGATACTTCATTGTATGGGTTTGGAGATGATGGTACAGGTAGTTGAGTGGGGGTGGAGATATGAGATGGATATGGTTGAGGTTGTGGTTGTGGTGGAGGTGGATGGTATGGATAGCATGGAGTTGGGTATGGAGGATATTGAGGGAAATATTGAGGATATTGTGGATTTTCCCAATAAGGTCCTTGTTAACCATGTTGCCGCGATTGGTTTTGGGGTTGAGATGGTCGAGGTTTCCAAGGAGGGAGTGTGTCCCAATTAGTTTGAGATGGATGTGAATAAGCTTGAAATTGTGAAGTGGGCCCTTGCATCATATCAAGTTGACTAGGCTACCAGGGTATCCTTGAAGCTACATAACATAGCTTCTTTGGTGATTGCCTTGCTCCATTGTCTTCTTGGTAAACTTATTTAAACCTGGGGAATGATGGACAACATTTAGTAGCATATGATTCTGCGTGGATAACAAAAATAGCAGCATCTTCTTTTTTCTCATTTTGCATTCTTAACATTTCTACTTGTTCACTTAGATTGCTAAGAATTTATGTTTTAAAGTTGTCAAGAAAATTTCCAAGTTCATCTTGCCTTACCAATGTTGAGGCATATTTACTTACTCTTTCCCTTCCTCTTGATATATGCTTGCATGTTTCACAAATTTCTTCAAATTACAATAGGTATACGTCTCATCTACTCGTGATATTAAGGAGATCAATCCACTCATCCCTAATTGTTCTAAATAAGAGGGTTTTTAGTGTGTCAAATCCTAGATGATGCAATTTTTCCCTCTTAACATTATACATGAACCTCTCTATTAGATCCTCAAGGCTCTCATCTTCTTCTTGGTTCATTCTAAAATTTTATTCTCTAAGATCATGATCTTTATATTTTTATAGAAATATTTTTTTCATATCATTCCATGATCTTATTGAATTAGTACCTAGACTCATGAACCATTTAAGAGATTTATCCTTCAATTTTGCAGGAAAAAATCTCAATTTTTGAGTGTGTGATAAGTAGCCATAAGATCTACAAAGTATCTCAAATTTAAAGAGATATGTTTCCGGATCCTCTGTCCTAAAACCATGGAAGTTGGGAAGGAAATATGGAGGGATGTTCTTCATATATACACTGATGTCCATATCTTGAATGGGAAACCCAATAATATCTTATTCATTTTCATCATATCCATCCATCTCTTCTACCTTCAAAAGTGTATGGTGATGTCGTTCTTATTGCACCACGTGGTCAAGTGGGGGGGTTGGTATTGGAGAAGTATTTTTAAAAAATTTATGAGTATCCCTACTCCTATGAGGCATGAAAATCATATTTTTTTTGTATTTTTCAATATTTCGAAAACAACATGAAAAAGGAAAGTATAAAAGAATGCTAAAACAAAATCAAAGCATCTACTAGACACCTCCCTCGCAACTGCGCGAAAAAGTGGTGAGCCCTGGTATTGCACCAAGAGTGCTGCAACTCCCAGGGGCTGCCCTACTTTACTTTATCAACCCAGGGTTCGTACAAACTTGGAGGTGACAGTGTTATATACACAGCAGATGCATTCTACTCATGTCATCCTCTTCCGCTCTATGAAAGGGTGCTACTTCTAGGGGTTCTCAATGAAATCTGTCACGCTTCAATGAAACTAAACTAAATTGCATAAAGGAAATGACAGAAGGAAACTAAATTAAATTGCTGAAAAGGAATGACAGGAAAGAAACTAAATAGATTTATGAAAGGAAATGACAGAAAGGAAACTAATTTAACTTGCTGAAAAGAAATGGCAGAAAGGAAACTAATTTAAACCACTCTTAACTTGGCCAATCGGCTAAACACACCCTACTTATCTTATGCTCTATCTACCATGCTTCTATCCATGTAGCTAAGCTAACCATGACTTAATTCTAATTGAGAAAGTGTTGATTTGCAGCTTGGAGAAGAAATGAGTAAAGGTGCTAATGGAGGGATAAACACATGAAACAAGGCTTAGAAGTGAAATTATGGGTTTGACCCTTTTTAAAACTTTATTATAGTGTAAAAATGATTTGGAGCGAAATAAATTGAAAAGTGTGATGGCGTAGTTGCAATGGAGGACGGAAGTGCGATGTACGATATCGCAATCGCAATATCGCAAAGTTAGAGGAGTAGCGGAAGTGATGTTCGGGAGCGGGAGCGAAATGCAAAATGCGATGGGGTAAAAGTTGCGAAATGTGAAATGTGACGGGATGACGTGGTGGTAGGGTCGGAGGCAGAGTATGACAACAATATTGCAATCATCATTTGGAGTGGTAAATGTTAACGGGAACAAAATAAAAAGTGTGATTTGTGATTTTCAATGGGGATAAAGATTGCACAATGTGATTGCGAAAAGGGATTGCAATAAGTCTTAAAGGAAGAAGGGGAAAGGTTGTGCAGTGTGAAATGCGACGGGTGACATGGTAGCGGAGTACATTAATAATATCGCAATTGGGGCTTGTAAGCAAAAAGGATTAACGGAAATCGATAAAATATGTGAATTGCGATTGCGATAGGGAATTGCGGTAAGTATGTTAGAAGAAAAGGGATCAAGTTCCAATGTTTTTTTTTTTTGAATATTTTCGTTAAAAAGGTAAAGGTGAGGTGAAAAGGGAAAATCGTTGAAATGTTGAAGAACAACAAAGGAAGGGGAAGGGGTTCTGCGATGGCCGAGATGTGATAATTAGGATAGTCCAAGGTAAAAGAGCACATGCAAAACTTTAATGGGTTCTATGAATAAAAAGGGTGCGACAGCTGATAGGAAGAGAAAAGAAGGAGGGAAATGGAGCATAACAGAGGTGTTTGGAAGCATAACACAGAGATAGAAAATGAGGTGGGGATGCACCGCTCGAGCTGATCTGGGGATTTACCTATACGTCCTCTGATCAACCCTGCTAATTTATGCATGATATACATATGAAATGCGTGATAAAAATAATGGAAAGAAAGGTTGAAATTAGTACTGCAACTCTACCCTAAACTCAAACATAAATCAATTTTTTTGGCTTTTGGGAAGGTCTACCCTTCTCAAACTCTATTGACAGAGATGAGAGGGGAAGACTGCCTCACAGTTTTATAGAGTTTATCAGCTATTCTACAACGCAGATAAGCAGATTAAATCTATGGAAGCAAACTATAATAACAATGAAAATATCAAAAATAAAACTAGCTAAATAACATAAAGGAAATAATGACAACAACAGAGAAGTTGAGGCACATGGGTTGGGCCCTAACCCACGAGCCCAGCTCTCTGGAACTAAATCAGTAAAATGGAGTTTGTCTTCTCATTTCAGGAAGAGAATAGCCTCGTTACATTTCTAAAAGTTTTATCACTAAGTACAATAATAAAAAGCTTAATAGCTTGCAACAAAAGTTCTGAATGGAATCGAATGGAATGGATCATAATCCCTCAGAATCAACCCTAATTAGCTCCTGATCAACTTTGTTTATCCTAAAGGGCAGCTACCAACAACTCCCTAAACAATAGTGGTTGAGTCCACTTCGACTCCAAGTAAACCATAGATTGAGTGTTCTCCTCTTTGAGTTGCTTGGATGCCTCTGTAGTTCGAATTTCTGGAGAGAATCTATGGGGATCCTGTGTCTGCCTTTGGAATTCTAATTGCTCGAGAGAATCTTTGGGGTCCTTTGGTTGCCTTTCAGGGTTAAGGAGGGTGGACAACCCCTCCTATAATTTCTCCAAGAATTCTCAATCATTTTCTGATATTGTGCTCATTTATTCTTCAATCTTGATCTTCCAGTGGCAGGGAGCAAGTCCCTAAATTATCTCCTTCTCCAAATCTGCATAATCTACCCAATATTCTCACAATATTATAAAAAATAACCAATATTAGGCATAAATATGCAATTACCTTTAAACCTTCCTAAGAACATATTAAAGCATAAGAAAACATTATTAAGTGTAGAAGGAGAGATTTAAATATCTTTTTATGTGCATAAGAAAGGTAGATGGGCCTAAGAAAGGTTAGATGGGCCTTAATTTATGTCTAATTTAGAGGCCCATCACTTATTGATATTGATCAAGTTGTCAAAACTTGAATGCCCCAATCGCTTGTGCCATAACCAACTTTCATCTGTTTGACTCAAGTAACATTTATCTCCTTGGATTTCTTTTAGAATATATACGTTATTTGGTGTTCTTAATCATTTTTCCACAAGTTCTCCTGAGGATGAGTCTCTTATTTCATAGCTTTTAGTACTAAAGACAACATTATGTCCTTGGTCACAAATTTGGCTAACACTTAAGAGATTGTGTTTGATCCCTTCAACCAGCAAGGTATTTTCATCCTTTCCTTGTCCATCAATGAGAGTAGTTGTTCCTTTTCGAGTGATATTAGCAGATCCACTTCAAAAAGATACATTTTCGTTCTTTTTGTTTAATGAGACAAACTTATTTTGGTCACCTGTCATATGTCTTGAGCATCAACTATCCACGAACCAGTTATTCTCATCACTATGAGCACATAGAGATAGGTCGGATTTATCTGTATTGAGATTCACCTTTTTAGCTTCCTCCTTTTTTAGTGGGAAATTTGGCTCATTATGACCATGATTATTTCATGATGAACAAGTTGGGTCAAACTTAGCCAAAGGATCAAAAGAATTGTAAGTCTTGATTTGTCCTTGATCTTTAGGATCATGTAGTTTGTTTGTTTGAGCTTTCAATCTTGGTGCTTCATTTTTATGAGCCTTTCAATGCTTAGCTTGATGACCAAAGTTTTTACAATAGTAAAAATACCCAAGAAAGATAGTTTGGTACCTGTTGTAAGATCCATAACTTGAATCAACATTCTCACTTAGAGTTTATCTTCCTTCATTTCTTGGGTTGGAGATGGGCCTTTATTATTGGTGAGATATCTTTTCCTCTTTTGGATGGAAAGAAAGTACGTTGGCATAACTCCTTGTATAATCCTTAGTACTTGATGATTCTCCTTTGAAACCAATCCTAGATTTGTCATATTGAGGTTTTTTACTATTAAGGATGTTATCAAGTGCTTGAGAGCTTTGCCAACTCCTTTTGATTTGCTCCAACTTCTTCCTTAGAGATACTATTTCAGCTTCACGTTTTTCACAAATATCTTCTTTTTCTTTTAGCTTATTGTTCAAGAAGTCTTCCCTTATGTGTGCTTCCTCTTTTTCTATTTTGAGAGAAACAATCTTCTTCCGTAAATTCTCATTCTCTTCAATGGCACTTATCAGTAATTCATCCATATTTCCTTCACCTCCTAGCTCTGAATCATCATCATTTGTGAATACCATGAATAACACTTCTTTGCTTCCGACATAGTCATTTTCCTCACCTAATTCATCATCTCCTCTATTGTGATGAGGGAAATTTCTAGATGATTTATTCTTGATGACTACAAATTCATCTTCATCGGACTCATCTTGTTTGGAGAAGAATTTTTTCTTACTAAACTCTTTCTTTTTGTGTGCCATCCTTTTAGAATCCTCTTCATCATCACTATCATGTTTATGAGGACATTTTGCAGCATAATGACCTATTCTTCCACATTTGAAGCCAATAAGAGGGTACTCACCTTTTAGCTTAGATCCCTTATTTAGTCTTCGTACAAATTGGGCTAATTCAATTTCAGTATCAGAGTCATCACTTTTGTTATTCCATCCTTTTCCTCTTTTTGTTAATTTTGAGGATTTGAATGTTGCTTCTTGGAATTTGGAATTCCTTTCCTCATTTCATAAGCAATGAGGATTCCATGAAGTTCATCCATATTGAGTGTATCTAGATCCTTCATTTCTTCCATGGCACTTACTTTGGAGTCAAATCTGTCAGGAAGAAATCTTAGGATTTTTTGAACAATAGTGCATTCTTCAACATTTTATCCTAGCCCTTTAAGGGAGTTAATCACTTCAGCTACTCGGAGGAAGTATGATGCAATATATTCTTCATCATCCATTTTCGAACTCTCAAATTGTCTTCTATAAGTTTGAAGCTTTGCCTTCTTAACTTTGGAGTCCCCATCATATAGGGCAATCAACTTATCCCATACTTCTTTGACCGAGTCACAATTCATGACTTTTGTGAATTCATAATTAGCGATTCCACTAGTGATGGAATTAAAATCTTTGGCATCAGCTATGTAGGCTTTTATTTCATCAAGAGGAAGAGTGGAGGGATCTTTCTATCCATTCAAAACAGAATGCCACACTTCAGGACCAAGAGACATTAAATAGTAGGACATCCTCTTCTTATAAAAACTAAAATTTCTACCATCAAAGATAGGCAGCTTCCACGTTGCTTCTGTGTTCTTCTTTGTGTCTAAGAATCCTTCTTCCACTTGTTAGGTTCATGATGAAGAAGATGGCTCTAATACCATTTTGTTGGAAATACTAAGAGGGGGGTGAATCAATATTTCTTTTTAATTGTTATTTTTACCAGTTAGATTCTTCACAAATTAAAAAACAGAGAAGTGTGTAATAATAATATTATTAAGGATCAAGAAGAACTTCAATCCTTTTTCAAATAATTGAGTACAATAATTATGTGAGGGCACCAACCCTTCAATAGTTCAGGCACCAACCTGTTTACAAGCACTGACTTGGACTTTTATGAGGCTCTGACCTATAGGGCTTTGACCCTATCCTTTCCAAGGCTCCAACCTTGCCTTTAGAGGCACCAACCCCGAGGACACCAATCCTTTTGATAGAGAATGTTAATGGTACTTACTTGAATGTCCTTGACATTTTATTCACTGTACAATTAGCTCCAAAATTGACTTCACTGCATGATCGCCTTGCTTCACTATGTTGACATTATTGTTGAGCTTAATTTTATCAATTTCAAGAGTTCTTGACTATCTAAGAGAGGATCATTGTTCCATTGTTCAAGTATCCAAGTTTTAAGATATGATCACCAGTTATCATGAGCTACCCAAATCAACCAGTCTGAAATAGGATAGTGCACAATCTAAAATATAAGTGCAGCCTGAAGCTTCATAGTCAAACAAAGGTAGCACCCTTCCGTGGAAAAATTGATACACTGTCCAACGAGAACAGTAAAACCGGAACAACAAACACCATATAAAAAACCACAGTCCGAAAATATATATAATCACAGTCCATAATAAATGAAGGTGCAAGGTCTGGATTTTTCCATAATCCACCGGAGGTAGACTCCCACAGTCGCAAAAGGTATAGATACAAAAAAATCCATCTCTTTTGTTGTATCGATCCTGAAATTAAGGCCGAAAGACTATCCACCAACTGGAGTTAGATGTATGAACTCTTCTTGTGGTATTCTTCCTGGAGGTTCACGAGATGTGAACCTGTAGCTCGTTACCTCCTTAATGATGATCGAACTGGTGATGAAAATGAAGGTTCAGCCTTCTATATATACAGTTCATTTTGAAATGACATGTCACCTTAGGGTAGACTAACATGAGAAGAGGTTTAGGTCGGCTCAGTGACTTGATATATTTCTTTATCTTTAAAAAATCATATTTCTCAGAATACTAGGAGTTTTGGGCCAAGTTTTAGCTCATTAGAAAGCTAAAAATATTCTCTAGAGGATGTTGAAGGTCTCATAGAGAAATTATTCCTTTAAGGTGGTGAAAAATATTATTTACTATGACTGGTTATTCATTAGTGTAGAAATGGAGGTAGAGGGTTATAATGTCAATGTCATCAATTCATCATGCCATAATCATATGAAGTATCAAGACATCATGTAGTCTACCATCATCCAGTGTACGTGTCTGACATTTCTTCATCATCATCTAGCACCCTATATTGACATCAATGACAACTTAGATTAACAATATCCCCCTTTGTCATTGGATGGGAATATTTTCCTTCTCCCCCCCTTTGACATCAATGGCAATGGGGTGCCAATGTCCTCCCCCTGTCATGTTGCTCCCCTATCATGTTGTTCCCCCTGAGATGCTACTTGATTTAATGTGATGCAAGAGTAATGACCCCCATCTTTTGGTGAAGATACTCAAGTTCTTCTAGTGGAAGGGGTTTTGTAAAGATATATGCAATTTTCTCTTTTGTATTGACGTATTCCAAATTTATATTTTGTTCAACAACTTGTTCATGGAGAAAGTGGTATTTGATTGGGATATGTTTGGTCTTTGAGTGCATCACCGGATTGTTTGAAAGACTGATGGCACTAGTGTTGTCACAAAAAATAGTAATTGGTTGCTCAGTTTCTATGTTGACATCCTTCATCCATAGAATTTGTGTACAAGAATCAACAACAGCTATATATTCGGCGTCAATCGTATAAATAGATATAGATGATTGTTTTACTGAGCCAAGATACAAGGCAATCTCCCAAAAAGAATAGATTTTCACTGGTACCTTTTCGATCATCCACGCTTTCGGCCCAATCAACATCAGAGTAAGTTGTGATAAAAAGATTTGAACTCTTAGGATACCAAAGACCGAAATCAGCAGTTCCTTTCAGGTATCTGAGAATTCTCTTCACATCTGCTAGATGGGATTGTTTAGGACTTGACTGAAATCTTTCTACTATTCCCACTGCTTGCATAATATCTGGTCTTGTAGCAGTTAAGTATAGGAGAGCTCCAATTATTGACCTGTAAAGTGTCGCATCTATGAGAGGGGTATCATCATCTTTACTAAATTTACAATGTGTGCTCATAGGTGCACAATCTTCCATCCCATATCTTTTGAGAATGTCTTTAAGGTATTTTTCTTCAGATATAAACATGCCTACAGAGGTTTGAGATATTTGTAGCCCAAGAAAGTACAAAAGCTCACCAATCATTGACATTTCAAACCTTTTGGACATATTTAGAGCAAATTCATGGCTCATCTCATCATCATTGCTAGCAAAGTTTAAATCATCAACGTATATAAGAGTGATTATAAGTTTTTCCTTATCCATATTCATGTAGAGATTGATGCCTGCTACACCCTTTTTGAAACCTTCTTTTTGCAGATAATGATCCAAATTTGCATACCATGCTCTAGGGGCTTGTTTTAATCCACACAAGGCCTTTTTCAGTTTGCATACAAATTCTTTCCCTTCGGAAAGATCAAATCCTTCTGGTTGCTCCATGTAAACTTCTTACTTGAGATCTCCATTTAGAAACGCTGATTTTACATCCATTTGATAAACCTTGAATCCTTTTGAGCAAGTAAATGCCAAAATCATTCTTATGGCTTCCAATCGAGCTACTGGTGCAAAGGTTTCTTCGAAGTAAATTCCTTCAATTTGCGAGTATCCTTTTCAAACAATTCTAGCTTTATTTCTGATAACTTGTCCATCCTCATTCATCTTGTTTTTTAATACCCATTTTGTTCCAATTATATTTCTATCTTGTGGGCGAGGCACCAGCTCCCAAGTCTCATTTTTTTCAATTTGAGACATTTCTTCTTCCATGGCCTTTATCCACTGAGTATCTTTACTTTCTTGAGAAAAATTTTCAGGTTCTATTAATGGTAAGAGAGAAACATCATCTTTTCTTGGAGTATTTGTCATCCTTCTCCGAGTTTGAATTCCTTGATCTATATCCCTAATAATTTTTTCTTTCGGATGAATTTTTGAAGGAATTTGATCTTAGAAGGAGTTTGTGAAGGTTCACTTTGTGGTTCTTCATCTTTTTCAGGTTCTTCTTCACTTTCTTCAAGGAAGGGCTCAAATTCATGATCCTCAATTTTCTTTTATAGAATGCCCTCATCAATATTCACATCATTGCTTTCCACTATTTTCCGTAGACAATTTTTCTAACATGTGTAAGCTTTGCTCCTTGTGGAATACCCAAGGAATATTCCTTTGTCAACCTGAGAATCAAACTTTCCTGGTGAATCATCATTGATTTTATGAAGCATTTGCTTCCAAAAATCCTAAAATATTTTACTGAAGCAGGTATTCCTTTCCATAATTCATAAGGAGTCCTTTCATTATTTGGTCTTAGTTGGGTTCGATTTAGGGTATAAACTGTCGTACCAACTGCTTCTCTCCAAAACATTGGTTGCCAATCAGTTGCTAGTACATTGTCCTTACCATTTCTTGAACGGTTCGATTTCTTCTTTCAACTACTCCACTTTGCTTGGGAGTCCTAGCAGCGGAGAGTTCTCTTTCGATTCCATGTTCTTCACAGAATTCATCAAATTATTTTGAGGTGAATTCTCCTCCTCTATCCATTCTAAGACATTTAATCTTAGAATCTTTCTCATTTTCAATGAGAGCATTAAGATTCTTAAAACAATCAAATGCTTCAGATTTATATTTTATGAAATATACCAACATCATTCTAGTATAGTCATCAACAATTAAAGCAAAGTACCTTTCACCTTGAAGAGTTGGAGCTCTAGTTGGCCCACATAGATCTGCATGAATGATCTCCAAAGGTTTTGATGTTGAAAATTCCTTAGTTTTGTGGTTGGTTCTAGTTTTCTTTCCATGTTGGCATGGGCCACATACAACTTGATCAGGCTTGAACATCTTAGGAATGTCCCTTACTGCATTAATCTTACTGATATTGATCAAGTTGTGAAAACTTGTATGCCCCAATCGCTTGTGCCATAACCAACTTTCATCTGTTTGACTCAAATAACATTTATCTCCTTGGATATTTCTTAGAATGTGCACGTTATCTGGTGTTCTTACTCCTTTTTCCACAAGTTCTCCCGAGGATGAGTCTCTTATTTCACAAATTTTAGTACTAAAGACAACATTATGTCCTTGGTCACAAATGTGGCTAACACTTAAGAGATTGTGTTTGAGCCCTTCAACCAGCAAGGTATTTTCAGCCTTTCCTTGTCCATTAATGAGAGTAGTCATTCCTTTTCCAGTGATCTTAGCATATCCACTTCCAAAATATATATTTCCATTCTTTTTGTTTGATGAGACATACTTATTTTGGTCACCTTCCATATGTCTTGAGAATCCACTATCCACGAACCAATGGTTCTCATCACTATGAGCACATAGAGCTAGGCCACATTTATCTGTATTGAGATTCACATTTTTAGCTTCCTCCCTTTTGAGTGGGAATTTTTTCTCATTATGACCATGATTATTGCATGATGAACAAGTTGTATCAAACTTAACCAAAGGATCAAAAGAATTGTAAGTCTTGATTTGTCCTTTCTCTTTAGGATCACGTAGTTTGTTTATTTGATCTTTCAATCTTGGTGCTTCATTTTTATGAGCCTTGCAATTCTTAGCTTGATGACCAAAGTTTTTACAATAGTAACAATACCCAAGAAAGATAGTTTGGTACCTGTTGTAAGAGCCATAACTTGAAGCAATATTCCTCCTTGGAGTTTCTCTTCCTTCATTTCTTGGGTTGGAGATGGGCCTTTGTTCTTGGCGAGATATCTTTTCCTCTTTTAGATGGCAAGAAAGTACGCTGACACAACTCCTTGTATTATCCTTAGTACTTGATGATTCTCCTTTGAAACCAATCCCAGATTTGTCATATTGAGGTTTTTTACTATTAAGGATGTTATCAATTGTTTGAGAGCTTTTCCAACTCCTTTTTATTTTCTCCAACTCCTTCATTAGAGATACTATTTCAGCATCACGTTTTTCACAGATATATTCTTTTTCTTTTAGCTTATTGTTCAAGAAGTCTTCCCTTATGTTTGCTTCCTCTTTTTCTGTTTTGAGAGAAACGATCTTATCTGTAAATTCTCATTCTCTTCAATGGCACTTATCCGTAATTCATCCATATTTCCTTCGCCTTCTAGTTCTGAATCATCGTCATTTGTGAATGCCATGAATAACACTTCTTTGCTTCCAACATAGTCATTTTCTTCATCTGATTCATCGTCTCCTCTATTGTGATGAGGGAAATTTCAAGATGATTTCTTCTCGATGACTACAAATTCATCTTCATCGAAATAATCCTGTTTGGAGAAGAATTTTTTCTTACTAAACTCTTTCTTTTTGTAAGCCATCCTTTTAGAATCCTGTTCATCATCACTATCATGTTCATGAGGACATTTTGCAGCATAATGACCTATTCTTCCACATTTGAAGAAAATAAGAGGGTACTTACCTTTTAGCTTAGATCACTTCTTTAGTCTTCGTACAAATTGGGCTAATTCGGTTTCAATATTAGAGTCATTGCTTTTTTTATTCCATCTTTTTCCTCTTTTTGTTGATTTCGAGGCTTTGAATGTTGCTTCTTTGGAATTTGGAACTCCTTTCCTCATTTCATAAGTAATGAGGATTCCATGAAGTTCATCCATCTTGAGTGTATCCATATACTTCCGTTTTTCTATGGCACTTAATGTGGAGTAAATATGTCAAGAAGAGATCTTAGGATTTTTTGAACAATAGTGCTTTCTTCAACATTTTCTCTTAACCATTTAAGAGAGTTAACAACTTCAGCTACTCAGAGGAAGCATGATGCAATATCTTCTCCATCATCCATTTTCAGACTCTCGAATTGTCTTCTATAAGTTTGAAGCTTTGCCTTCTTAAATTTGGAGTCCCCATCATATAGGGCAATCAACTTATCCCATACTTCTTTGGCCGAGTCACAATTTAGGAATTTTGTGAATTCAGAATCAGTGATTCCACTAGTGATGGAATTTAGAGCTTTGGAATTAGCTATGTAGGATTTTCTTTCATCGAGAACAGTTGGAAGAGTGGAGGGAGATTTTTATCCATTCAAAATAGAATGCCACACTTCAGGACCACGGGACATTAAATAGTATGACATCCTCTTCTTCCAAAAACTGAAATTTGTACCATCAAATTGTAATATTCCCAATTAGTCATGAGCTAATTGGAATATTCATTTTTGTTTTATTTCTTTGTTTAAAGAATAAATGATCCAAGTGGATATCGGTGGCCGATCATGTATTCCATTTGGACCCGCGACATCAATTCTTGCAGCTTTTCACTTCCAACAGCTTACGATTTTTAGTAGGTTTTGGGGTCCTGCACGCCTGAAGCCATTTTGGGACATTAATGATCTAGGTGGATATTGGTGGCCGCCCACCTATTCCATTTGAACCCTCACCATAAGGTCTTTCAGTTTTCAATTTTCAGAACAACTTACTATTTTGGTAGTTTTCGGGTCCTGAACTTCCGAAGCCGTTTTGAGGCCCTAAACGATCTTTTTTGAGTGCGTCAAACGGAGATAGGATCCCAAAGTTACGTCCCCAAGAAGTTGAAACACCAATTTATCCAAACGGGGCCCACAGTTTTGGCGCTTCATCTCCTAGGGTTATATTTTTGGACGTTTCGGATTCTACATTGTTTCTCAACAATAAATAGGCCTTCGAGCCTCATTGTAACTTAGTTCAGGGGATGGTAGCTGTCACATCTCTTCTCAGGGATACACTGCAAGTACCCTAGATCGTCTATTTCCATTATGTCTGTAATAGACCTTCGAGCCTCAATATAAGACAGTTCAGAGGTCTGTGTACGCCACATCTCTTCTCAGAGATATGCTACGAGTGCCCTAGCTTGTTTCCATTATGTTTGTAAGCTTATTTAAGTCATTATTTTATTAATAAAATGAAGCATGATTTCCATTGCATCTCTGTGCTTATGGTTATATCTGTATTCTGTTACATTCTTGCATAAAATCTGGATCAAATGCTGAGCACAAGGTCACCTATCAATGATGGAAATAGGGCCAGGGTGCGGCTCTAGGTTTTCTCTCAGAGCAATGTGTCGTAGTCGATAAGAGACAAACCCACCGGCAAGAAGTCAATGGGGACCTTCTCAAACCAGCACGAGCAGAAGACCAAAACATCTGATGTGATAGAACAAGATACTGACAAGACCGGGAAGGCCGACTGAATAATGAGTCAAGAGACACCGCAGAATGGCCGACTCTGGTTATACTTCCCTTGAACAAAAGCATGACTCGTGATGACCATGGCAGTAAAAAGTGACACTGTATAAGTCTGTTATGCAGGAGGCAAAAACAAACTCTCCATATGATTGGAAGAGATAACCAATCGGGGGAGGACTGACCAGTGAAACAAGGCAAAGGCTGAACCTAGGTCAAAACTAAAACCATCTCAAATGGAGGAAATATATAAGTGTATGTGCTTTGTTCAAGGGCGACAAACTGACACTGTACTGCCATCAAAAGACGAAGTTACATCCCGTTCCCGCTCTTTTTGTTATATTTGATTTTTTTGTATTTTTCATATAATAAGCCTGAAAAAGAATAAAAGAATGCTATGGTACAATGGATAGAACGAGTATCAAGAAACAGATGCACTAGTTCCTGGGATTGGAACGATCCTATGCTCAATGTAAGGTGGCGGAAACTGGTAAGCGATACTCAAAGGAATGTTCCATCCATGGGCAAAAGGGTGTCAAGTCGCGATAGCTAAGTGCATGCAATGGTTAACTTGTACAGATAGACAAGGTCAAAAGTTGGCTTAAACATCGAGTCCAAATGAAGCGGGCTAAAGGCCAGGATAAACAAGTAGCCAATATGCAATGCAGTAATACAACTAAACGACACCAGGGAGCCTCTAGGGTAATAGCCAGAAAAATGATAGTGAGGAAGAAGAAGAATGAAGCTTCGACACATAAGTCATGGCGGGACTAAAGAGGACTCCCGAGCCTACATAAAATGCAACATGGGCAACAAGTGATAGCGAGGAACTAACTAGGAAGCCCATGTAAAGGAAGGCTCTACCATCAAGTCATGATTAAATAATCGGCGAGTGAAATGGGTGTAATAGTCATGACCTGATGGGATCGACCCTATGGCAAGTGATCAGTATGGAAGCTAGTATGCAAGATGCAGCGGAAAGTGATTTCCCTAACCTATATGCCAGTGAAGATCATATACCTGCCGTGACGAGTCAGTAATCATGGATAAAAAAACCGGGAAAAATCTCAAATTCATCAAAATGTACCTGAAAACATACCAAACTGGGCACTTCCAAGCATCCGGGTTATGCAGCTTAAGATAGATCGAAAAAATAAGCATAACAAATTTTTGCGAAAATTTTCAACTTTTTAGCCATAAATAGACAAATTACCTCATATTTGGTTCATTGTTACATTGCTGATTTGGAAAAAAGTGCTTTGGAGCAAAAAAACTTCTTTCGTCAAATCAGGAGCAACCGACTGTCAAATCGCACCGAATTTGTCAGGTAAGCTCATCAATCATCCTTGCAAATCATTTTGTCCGTTCATAAATTAAAATTTAGTAATTTTCACCATAGAAACCCTTGCTAAAAAAACACAGGTTTGCGCATACGCGGGTTGGTAACGATAAATTCGCGGATACACGCGACTGTGCATAAAGAAAGTCACGTATGCGCAGGCCCAAATGAAAAATGCGTAGCTAATGAAGGATTTATTGAATTTTGACAGGATGACCATATCATGGAGAGAGCGTGAACACAGTGCAATTGATCAAGAAGTCTTGCAAGATCGAGCATCGCTAAATATTCTTCGAAATTGCGGTTTGCTCAAGTTTTTCAAAATGCCAAATATGAAGAGTAATGTCCGGTTGCTCGAAATGCTTGTAAACTATTGGGAACTGGAAGACGACTGCTTTATGATAGATCAGATGCCTGTACGCATTGAAGTGGAAGACATATATTTTATTACTGGACTCTCCCAGAGGGGGGAACCAGTAGACTTGCACGGGAAGCCCTTGGGAGGGCTAACCGTGGAAGATTACGTCCATGTGTACTGCATAGAGGGTTCCAAGAAATTTGGAACTCAAATTGCAATTAAAGATTTAAGGGATTTGCACATGAAAATCCTCCTTTTCACCATTGGCAGAGTGGCAGGATCTGCCTCCCTACATCAGGCGTCCAGGACGCAAATGAGCATAGCAGTGGAATGCTTAACTCATGTATATGATTGGTGCACAGCCCTATTACTGAACATGAAGCAACAATTGACCTCAATCCGCCAAGTAAATACAAAACATTTTGGATACGATACAATTTTGATGACATTCTTCTTTGAGAAGATACCATCATTGAGACCCAGAGTCATCTCTACCATCAGCAGCCCGAGAGACCCAAGAATTGCCCGCTGGGCAGACATGATGAAGAGATTAGGGGGAAGTGAAGTTCCTCGGACCACTTGGGATGATGAGTTCTTCCTTTGGTGGGGAGAACAAATCATCGTTGTGGACGACTATCCCTATGCCGGGATGGACTTTCGTGGAGATCCAGATCTAGTCCTTCCACCAGGCGCGGCATGGGGCACAGTCGGTAAGTTTGCAATTTTTGACTTATATAATTCTTTTGGATTTTTTCAATATGTCTGAAAAAATGTGAAAAACAAACATGTTTTTGATTGGATTCATAATGACTTACAATGTAAACATGATCATGATACAGATATTGGACCAGTTTGACCTGAGGGTTTCCCGCGTCACAAGCGTCGCAGGGGCAAAGCAGATACAGTGGATTCAGACAGAACTCTCCAGGTTGTACAGAGGAACTTGGAGGGATTAACCCGCCAAGTACCTATGGCTGCCGTGGAAGATCTGCCGGAAGCCATCCAGAGATGGGTGGTAGGAGTGCCCCAAGACTGGGTACGGTTATTCCGCTGAGTTGCCACCGCGATCATGTTCTATAGGAACACGACTTCTGGGCAGGGACCTCAGGAGTAAATAGATATGATGTATCAGATGACTGTATATTTTTGAGACTGAACATGATCGGGCATAAGCCCAATTTTTGTATGACTTTATGGATCCAAATTTTGTAAAGTTTTTGAACACTCTGATGATATATATACAGCGATGTTTGATGTGATGTGATAAATGTATCAAAATATATGATGTTTTTGATGATTAAATTTTATTGTATGGAATGATTAATATGCTAATCCAGTGCCTGATTAGCTAATGAGTCTGCCAACCAATTGTCAGCTCGAGGAATATGAATGAAAGTTAAAAAATGAAATGATCTTTGTAACAAACGTACCCTCAAGAACAACCGTAGTAAAAATGGATCTCGAACCCGATAAGTATTGTTCAACTGCGACACCACCAGCTAAGAGTCCAAGAAAACTACCAACGAATCAACACCCAAAGATATTGCCTTCGAGAGTAGATAAACAACTGCAGTGTATTCTGCTATATTATAGGAAGCAGGACCAATGCAGACCCCTCTTGATACTAACAGCTGACCGGATGGATAATGAAGCACCCAAGCCGCGGAAGCTAAGTTCCGGGTGTGTCTACTAGCACCATCGGCAAAACCAAAATGACTCATGACATCCAAGACAACCTGCCAAAGCAGATCAAAAACATCACCAACCCATCAAAGATCGAAAATCAACCAGATATGTACAAAGCAAAAACTACTATATACAAAAGCAACATGCCAGGCCGAAGCCTAGGCATAATACTTCTTCAAATAGAGCCCATTTCAGGGCTCCGACAACTCGTTCCCTTCGAAATCAACCAAGGTATACGCTCCTTTCTTAAGGAATTTTTTAACGATGAAGGGGCCATACCACATAGACTTAAATTTTCCTACCCCCAGGGCATCTTTTTCTTGGGCATAGACCAAAACAAGGTCACCTTCCGAAAAAACCCTGGGTTTGACCGCCTTATCGTACTGAGCTTTAACTCGGTTTTTATGCGCTTCATTCATCGTGGCGGCATCCCGACGCTGCTCGTCGAGATGTTCCAGATGAAGGAGTCGTTCTTCAAGACTAGAAGTGTCAGGAAGAAGTTCAACAACTAATTTAAGAGAAGGAATCTGGCATTCAATGGGAAACACGGATTCCAACCCGTGCACTAGCTGAAACGGAGTAAAGCCAGTTGCAGTTTTCACTGACGTCCTGTATGCCCAAAGTGCAGGATATAGCATAATATGCCAGTTGGATCTAGCTTTATCGATTGTCCTTTGAAGAATTGTCTTCAAGGATTTATTCACGGCTTCCACTTGCCCATTGGCTTGAGGATAATATGGAGATGAATGCTCCTGCCGGAAACCCAATTTGAGAGCCAACTCAACCATCATACTATTCTAAAAATGACTGCCATGGTCAGTGACAATCTCTCTAGGAATACTGAAACGAGCGATAACCTAGTTGAAAAGGAAAAGAGCTGTAGTCTCACCATCATTCCCAAAAGTAGGCATAGCCTCGACCCACTTCGTAAAGTAGTCTACTGCTACAATAATGTACTTGTGACCTTTAGCCGAAGGCGGGTTACAAGTAGTATAATCAATACCCCACTTTGTAAAAGGACCGACAGTAATGACTGGAAAAAGCGGAGCTCGATGAGCGCGCATTTTTCGAGTATAGACTTGACACGGATGACACTTTTTGACCGACTCCATACAATCCTTAAAAATCGAAGGCCAAAAGTACCCAGCGCGCAAAATCTTTTGGGCTGTAGCAAGCCCAGATAAATGACCACCACAAGCTCCATTGTGGGAATCATTTAGCACAGCCTCAGCTTCTTCGAGAGTTAAGCAGCATCTCAGGATTGAATCAACCCCTCGACAGTATAAAGCATCACCAATAATCAAATAATTCTTGGCCACGTGACGCAACTTACGACACTCATCTTTCGAAAAAGTAGAGGGAAACTTCGCAGTCTGAAGATACACAATGATATCTCCATACCAAGGATCCTGTGAAGAGATAAGAAACAAATGTTCATCCGGAAAGGATTCATCATAGATCATCTCTTCCCCACAGGGCAACTCGGAGATCAATTCCGTGAAAACTAATGATTTCTTGGACTTGGCAGACATAAAATCAAGATCAAATTCTTGTAAAATCACAATCCATCTATTGTATTTGCCCCCAATCACTCGCCTACTGAGGAAAAACTGAAATGGATTGGCTGCTGCCAAAACATAAGTTTTTCGAAGAATAATGTAATGCCGGAGTCGCTGCACAGCATGAACTGCTGCTAAAGCTAATTTTTCTATCGGAGTGTACCGGAGTTCAGGTCCTACCAATCCTCGACTAAGATAGTAAATAACATGCTCTGCAAGAGCATCATCCTCCTGAACCAGAACCATACCAATGGTAGATTCTGCTGCTACCAGATACAAAAGGAAATCCCTGCTATAATCAGGTGGACTCAATAAAGGAGCAGAGGTCAATGCTTTTTTCAAAGCATCGAATGAGCGTTGGGCGAAGTCATCCCAAAGAAATGGAACTCCCTTCTTCAACAATCTCATAAATCCCTTGGTAACTTCAGCATAATTTACGATAAATCTCAGAAGAAAATTAGACTTTCCTTGTAGACTTTGAAGCTGACGGATAGAGGACGGGGGAGGCAACCGAAGTATTGCCTCAACCTTGAAGGGATCTACCCTAATCCCTTCCCTAGACACAATGAATCCCAATAACCGACCGGATGTAACCGCGAAAGCGCACTTGTTCGAATTCAATCTAATATTATAAAACCGACATTGTTCAAATATTTGCCGGAGGTGAGCAGGATGATCCATCCTCTTTCGAGAATGAGCAGCTAAATCATCCAAATATGCCTCGATAATTTTTTTGATGTCGTGGAAGGCATATGATATGGCCCACTGAAAGGTAGCCCCAACATTTTTAAGACCAAAAGGCATCTTCTTGTATGCAAATATACCCCAGGGACAAATAAAAGCAGTCTTATGCTGATCTTCAGGACGGATAGTAATTTGATTATATCCGGAGAAACTGTCCATGAAGGAGAAAATCTCATTACCGGCACACTCGTCAATGATCTGATCGATAAATGGTGTGGGGTAATTATCTTTAGGACATGCTTTATTTAAGTCTCTGGAATCAATGCAAACTCGAATCGTTCCTTGCTTTTTATCTACAGGAACAGGGTTTGAAACCCATTCAGTCAAAGGAACAGGGAAAATGAATCCCGCCTTAAGCAGCTTCTCCACCTCAGCTTTGATAGTTGCTGCCTTCCTAGGATTGACCGGACGAAGTTTTTTCCTGACCGGCTTAGCATTTTCGTAAGTCTTGATCTCGTGCTGGAAAATAGATGGATCTATACCAGGCATTTCCTTATAAGACCAAGCGAATACATCCCTATACTCTTTAAAGAGCTCGGTGTAAATTTGAATCTCTTCACGAGAACATTCAACTCCGATGAAGACATTCTCAATAATATTGGGATCCCTGGAAATGTTCACTGGGATAGTAGGAGAAATCACAACCATTTTCCCTTCAGCATAAACCTGTGTTGGTGCTAAAGGGTTTAGGACTGGGTGAACAGGACCAGGAGACTGAGGACTTGGAAAACTTGTTTCAACTTCGCTCAAATCAGGTAAAAAGTAAGACCGATGATGCAAGTCATCCCACGGTCTATCTATACCTTTCATAGCTTCCAGGATGGCCTCTTCAGATGGAAGAGTGGTATCAAGGCAATCCTAGGCAGAAGAAGAACTAAGTGTCCAAGCCGGAGCCACATCTCCATCCAACTCTTCCGGTGAAAGAGGAGCTGGACTGGATTCTGCAGAGTCAACAATAGACTGATAAGCAATCTCAGCTGCAGACATCAGAAATGCCATTCCACCCACTTGACCTTCCGCTAATGTGGCAGTAGGGGAAGGTAAGGTCCAAGGGTCCGAAAAATAATGAGTTCTGAAGAACTCTCTTCGAAGAGGAGCCTTGGAGGATGAAATAGCATTTATATGCATCGTAGGAGGAGGAAGATCGAAAGTACCCATCAAGGAGGAATACATTCCAACTCCTAAATTCTCAACAGGCACCTTAGTATTATCCAACTTAGGAACAGATGAGTCAGTAGACGCATTCGGGTCTACAGGAGGACAGTCCAGTTGATCCACTGTAACAATCCTCCCTTCGTGGGGGAAACATATAATCCGAAATAATGAGGATGCAATGGCATCCATCTCATAAATCCAGTTTCTCCCCAACAGAAGGTTGTAGTCCAAGCTTGCGTAAACTACTTCAACCTCTATATTGACAGTCTTGCCCCCAACACAGATGGGAAAAGCTGGGACAATACCATGGGGTCTGCGAGAATGACCATCGAACGCAGTCAGAAGAGTGGTAGATGGAACAGCTTTGGGAGATCCAATTGTCTTCCAACATGTGAGAGACATCACGCATGTGGAAGCACCCTCATCAACAACCGTCCGAAAGATGTTGCACTTCTGGTACGACGATTTAATATGAAAAGCCATGTGATGGGGGAGTCTCTTCTTAAAATTAGTCATATCAAAAGTAATCAGAAGAGAATTTTTCGGATCAATAGCCCCAATGGCAGTGAGCGAAGCACTGCGCTGAGTTGGACAAGACTGGAGTACCTCTAAAGCCGACATACCACAAGGACTCTGCGCCAGATCTTCCACAATAGAGTAGTTCTGGGAAACCCTAGCATTTGGATTAATTGTTGATCGCTTAGAAGATGCTTTGGGCATCCGAGGCATAGACTCAATAGTAGGCTTCGTAATGTGAAGTGGTTCAGTAGCATCAGGAGTATCCTTAGCTTTCGAAGACACTTCTCCGCCATAATCACGGGATCTCATAGCGATATCCGCGTGAGCACTCATCATGAATATGTTCGATGGAATTTCCCCTTCCTGGGTGCCTCCAGAGGAAGCCCCAGGATTTTGGTTCATGCCAACAACTGACTGTTGCCCTTGGGGAAAAGGGTTAGTTAAAACAGCCTGGGAACTAGAAGACCCCTGCTGAGCTAACAAGCGCTGTGCATCCTGAATTTTAGGGCAAAGGTGTGTAAGATGGTCTCCAGCACACAGCTTGCATGGAAACTTCACTTTCTTTTTGTCCTTTGGACCCTCACCAACATGCTCGTTGGTTTTATTCGCATTACCCTTCCCATTCTTGCCCTTTTTCTTATTATTTCGTCCCTTCTTCTTCCCTTTGGATTGTTGATTTCCTTTGGGATCAGAAGCTTGGACAACATTTATGGACAAAGACTGGGAAGGCGATGACTCAACAAGCACAGCCTGACCAGAAGGAGCAGATTGCAAAGACATCTGCTGCAGTTGAGTAAGCAGGCTGGCTGCACCACTATTGATCGACCCGATCAGCCCATCACCATGCGGACCAGGCTTAGTTTTGGATAAATATAATTTGGAGCGAGGAGCATTGGGAAAATATTTATGGAGGACCCCAGACTGAGAATAGATCAGTTCCAGCTGCTGGCCCTAAAAATGGCCTGCTCCTCAGAAAATACCCTAGACAGGGATACATCTTTAGAAATGTCTGACTGCAGAGATTTCAGAAACCATTCCAAAAGGAATTCTCCTGGAATATGAGCTTTATTAAGCCTCTTCCTTCTCCTCCATTCCTGAATGTGATAAAAAATGTGGGTTGCATCGTCCTGCTTAAAATTAGCTAGGAGTTCAGTGCCAGCATCATATCAGACAGGCAACTGAAAATGGTTCAGAAATGTAATAGCCAGTTCTCCAAATGTAGCAAAGCTGCCCCCAGTTAGCTCAATATACCATTTGGCAGCGTTTCCAGTTAAGGTGCGTTGAAACAATCTCAACCTAATCGAATCGTCGATCAGGGAGTTAGAAGAACACCATAAATGGAAAGTGGTGATGTGGTCAGCCGGATCCTCTCCATTATTCCCTTCAAACTTTGGAATGTCTGAAGGTAGTTTGGTTGGGACCGGAGGCCACCCTGGACTGTACTGAATCAGATCATTCGTCAATTTCGACAGATCTGGCAAGTTTAATGTTGCCAGAAAAGGTAAACGAGGCGGAGCTTGAGGATTCCATCCTTGATAGGATGAATTCCCAACATTCTGAAAAGAATACCCTGGATTTGATGAGGCACCAGGTTGCCAGAAAGAACTCGTAGCAAAAGGAGAAGAACCTCCTCCCCACACCGAGTTACCAAAGACCGGACCAGTTCCCCCGCCTGAAGTATTAAATGAAGAGGAAAGCCCCTGATAGGGGTTCCAGGCATTAGATAGAGGGGAAAAAGTCTGATAAGCACTCGATGAAGGGAAAGAAGCATTCCCTTGGTGACCAGCGTAAAACTGATTCCCTGCCCTGCTGAGGTGAATACAGGGTTCCAACCTGTAAAAGTAGTTGAACTTTGACCTCCAGACCAAGGGTTGAAACTCTGGGTCTGAGAAGTAAACGGAAAGGACCCTAAAGAAGGATTCGAACTAGGAATGTGTCCAGTTCCGAAGGGGAACCCTTGAAAAGAAGCCGATCCACTAGCCATGGAAGTCATGGGTGTAGATCCAGCTGCAACAGCGGAAAAGGAAAAATAGGGAATCTCACTGGTGGGCATTCCAAAACAGAAGGGACCAGATTGAGAACCATGTGCTTGGGTGAAACCAGAGCCAAACACAGCAGCACTAGAGGCAATCGAAGATATAGCAATAGTGCCCCCTCCTTCAACAGAAGCAGGAGTCTGAATGCCTGCAGCACTCACAGCAGAAGCCGCGTTCCCAGTCGTGGCCATCGAAAGGTATGTGTAATAAGGAGGATCTTCCGGTCTCTCTGACTCGGGTCCGATGTATTGAACAACGAACGAATAATCAGGAGGAAGAGGAGATGGAAGGGAATCTGAGGTTTCAGACACTTCCTCTACTTGTATATCTTCTTCCTGCGGAAATAATACTCGCGAGGTGAGCGGAACGCTCCTCTCGGAACCAACAACAGAATCAGCTATGAAACCTTCAGACCCTTGTGGAGGATCTCTCTCCACTGCGTCGTACGCCACAGGGTGGTAACCACCTGCTAAATCACTCCTACGCCTTCGTGAAGAAGGCTCTGGACTCTCGGGAGATAACCCCCGGATTCTCCTCGATCGACGAGGCGCTTGATCAGCCACTTTTATAAATTTTAATTAGACTCAAAAAAGTGTAAACCTAGGAAAGCTAGGAGCAAAGAGCACTCACTAAAAAATAATAATCCCTGAGATACAATCAAGCAAACAACCATCAGGTATTTCCGCTCCGGGTGATTAGGACCGGACACCAAAATACAAGAAAGCGAAAATATAGGACCTCCCGAAAGTAGTCTGGGATAATTACGGCCCAGGCCTACTAGCGAAGGTATCAGAAACAGTTACGCCGACCTCTTAACGACAACCTTTGCCGGCACAAGCACCCAAGCTTCGCAAGGGCACCCCCCAGAAGTACTGCTGAAAGTGATGCGACGTTTGCCTCAGGTACCACGGGTATTCCCCCCCGCAGTCACCTGTGTGGAACCTAGGAGTGGCAACTATGGGCACCAATCCGTGTCAGAAGCCGGGCGGAATGGTCTTGAGGTCAGATTCAACAAATTAGAGAGGGGGTATCTCTCTTCTCAGCCTTCACTTCCCCTCGCGCTTGACTCTCTGGAGGAGAGCTTTCCCGGTCCACCTAACGGAGTTGGATTTCGCTCAATTAATCAACTTCTATGTTTTTTTTTAGCAGCCTTGGAGAGTTAACTCTCCACTCACCTAATCCAAGGCCCTACAACCTAGCTAGTTGGTGTATGACACTTAAAAAACTTGCTAGTTGCTTTTAAATTATAGCGCTTATTTTAATCGGCTGTTATGTTAAGTCAAAGGGATACGGAAATGAAACTTATGGTGTTTTGACGCAGAAAAGAAATTAATAAAAACCAAACTACATGCAAATGCAGTTATTGTCTTTCGATGAAAAGCAACTTCTACACAGGTTCTACGAGATTAAAAATTGTATTTTTCTTTTCAGATAACAAACTCACACTCACAAAAAACTATGAAAATGACTAAATGCTTAAGTGCACCTGATGCAAATCACTACAAGCATGCAAATTCTAAGATGCAAAATCTCCTAAAGCAGAGTAAAATTTCCCGAAGATCCTTCAGTTTTACCTCTTTTTGGTTGTCCAGAAAGCTAGTTCCCAAAATCAAGAATTCTTAAAATGAAGACACCAAAAACGCTTGAAAATCAAGAGGAAGAAATTAATGACACTTTTTCCAAAATCAAGCCAAAATCCAAAGGCAAGAAACCTCAACAAAGCTTCAAAAGATACGATGAAACGAAAACATAAATGTAAAAACAAAAGCAAAGAACAAAGCAAAATGTTTTTTGAGCTTTTGAGTTTTATAAAAGAAGAGTTCGAAAAGACCAAGCGAAACTATAAAATCCCAAGCCAAACAACACTGAATTTCAAGCAAAAACTTCAAAAATGCTCCAAATCTTATAGGGCTAACTAGTAGCAAGATCAATATGAGCAAAAGAAGACAAGAAAACTCAGCCACTCAACCTAGAAGAATAGTGCAACCTTGCAGCAAACAAAAACTTCAAAGAACCAAGAAAGACTCTTCAAAAGTTGCAACAAGACCTAGTCGACTGAACTCAAGAAAACCAACCAAGCAATGGGCAAAAATCGTAGTGCAAAGCAAAACACAAAGGTAGGAAAGAGTAAATGAGCGGGAGCTCTCTACAGCCAAGAATCCCCAGAAAGAGATCTTGGTACTCGAACCAGAAATGCCAGCACAAGAAACAATACTTTGCCAAAAAGACTAGTTTTCAATCAAACAAGAGAGAGAAAAGACCAAAGACCACTTTCTTCACAATCCAGAGGACACAAAGACACTGTAGGAACAGGTCTCTACAGACAGAAAGGACTAAAAAGCCAAGAAAGCCAAAATTTCAAAATCTGCCTAGGTATACGCAACTTTACAGTTTAGCAACAAGCGTGCATATGCGACTGTGCTAAAGGAAACACGCGTATACGCAACTCCCTTTAACAAAAAATGCGTGTATACGTGGCTGTGTGCAGACAAACCCGCGTATATAAAGGTAAATAATGAAAAAAACAAAAAGGATCAAGCCTGGATAAGAAACCAGGACTTCAGTCTGACTGAGAAAGAGTAAACTGGACTGGAAATAGAAGTTAAAACTATTGAAAACCTATCAAACAGCTGAAACCACCCAACAGGGGAATCACAAGAATGCGATCCCCAGCGAAGTCGCCAGTTCTGTTTCGGGGAAAATCACCCTAGAGGTTTGTTGGGTCGAAACCTCCACAGATCAGGGCATGCTATTCAGAAATACTCACACACAACCATACTTGAATGCAAGAACTAGAAATCAACGATAGCAGGACTCACCCGTAGTCCTACGTTCGATGTAGATCCCGCGGGGTTCAAACCCCCAGCAACCTTCCTTCCTCCTTCAACCTGAAAATAAGAAAGAACGTGCACGGAAACCTAGTTGTACAGCGTATAATTCTCCTAAACGTTAGTGTAATCAATGTGAAACATGATATAAACGATAATAACTGCTTAATAATCAATCTTTCCACATATAATAATAGATACTAACACAGAAGTTCAGGAACAAGACGGTTCTTCATTACTATGAATAGCACGTACAGTAGTAAAAGTGGAGAGATCACCTGAATCCTTCCACGATCTTCGAGCAGACCGTCGTCCGGATTCGTCCCGCCCTTGCCTCGCTAAGATTCTTCCAAGAGTTGTGCGCTCGAGATGGCATATAAATGGATGAACATCTCCAGGAAACAAGAGTTTCCTGATATAAATCTGGGAAAGTGCAGGAGGCACGGGGAATCAGACTTGAACTGGGATTCCAACAGAGTATAATGACTATAAAATTTCTCTCTCCCTTAGGCCATGCACATGAGGGGCTTTTATACTCCCTCAAAGTAGTTTCATCAGTTGGAAACAGTTGGCCACGTGCTGGGGTGGTTGAACCACCAGAGTAACCATCAACCCAGCCCGAAAATAGGGAATTTTAATATATTTTTTAATGATTTTAATGTCATACGCGGAAAAGTACACGTGGAATTGCGTATACACGCGGAAAAGTCTAGGCATAACCGCGTATGGGGATTTTTACACTGCTTTTTAGTGAATTTGTTCAAGTCTGTAGGAATGGGTGCCCAAAGCCATAAAAGCAATCATGAATCATATGAAGGTGAGAAATGATGCTATAACATTATGTTAATAGGGAAGGAGAAGCAAACATTTGAGTTGGCAACATGCAATATAGAGAAAGCAAGGAAAGGAAAGATAGAGCAACAAACATAATTATTAATGGGGTGAAATATTATGGGAAAAACGAATGTACTCTTGACCTTGCAAGCGACTTCTTGAAAGACAAGTTGTTATGGAAATGAAAAATATGCCAAGCATGGAGAGTATGCAAGTTTAACGGTGAGAGAGTTAGGCCCATAAAAGTCATCATGCATAGCTTGTGTGATAAAGATATAATCCTAATGAAGAAGCAACTCTTGAGGGGTTCTCATTTTTTTTAGAAGAATATTTAACTATAAGACAACAAGATGAAAGGAGGGAGGAATAGTCAAAGGTTAGGTCAACAAGAGATGAGGGAAAGAGAGCTTGGATTTATAAAGGTAAATTTACGATATCGCAATTTGTTGCAGTGTTAGTAGAGCATATGTAGTGTTAGTAGTGACAGTGCCAGCAGCATAGCAGATGCAACACTTGAGAGGGAGTTGTAGTACGAATGTAGCAGTGGAAGTGGAAGTGTCGTGGGCAACAATATAGTTGCAACAATAACACAGTGGTTGGTGGAGAACTTGTCAGACATTAGCAGCGCAGAGGACGCTTCAGTGTTAGATCAGTATGCAACAAGCATGTTGTTAGAACACTTTCCTTGCTTAGAGGGAGTGTTGATTTTTGGTAGCATCGGAAGTGCTCTAAGTCTCTAAATTTGTGGAGAGGCTTAGGCACTGGTATTCCAAAGAACCCATAAAACATCTTTGAAAATTCCACTCGGAATATGTTTTATTGTAAAAATTAATTATTTTAATGGGGACCCTAAGTCTAAACTTAGGCAAATTAATTAATTAAAGGGTATTAATAAAACAGAGTGAGAATGATCTAGAAAAAGCGAATATCAAGTCAATTCATAATATTAGCAGTTTATTAGAGATATAATCTCGGTTGTTGATGTCTCAACGAGAAGGCTATAAAGGAAGGCTTGAGGGTCATTTGGAAAGACACACCGAGTGAATCTAGAGATCGAATTCTAACGCAGAGTCCGAGACGACCAACATAGCCAACGCAGAGCTTGAGAGGGTTTATGAGATTTTACTATTGGATCATTTCCAGAAGCTGGTATATGGGGTGTGAGACTGGGAAGTTTAGATTTGATATTCTAGGAGTCAGTTCGATCCATAGTTTGGGTGACGCAGTGCCCAGAGAGGTTGACGTGGAGACTACGTAGGGACTGCGCACTGGCAGCGCAAAGCCTGCCAGGGGCACCTCATCCAATGACTGGATCAACCATATTTTCCAATGATTGAATTATGTTAAAATCACATTCTTTTTTCTAGTATTTCTCTCTTTGTAACTGAATAACCCTTGAGGTATTTAGCGATGTATTCATAAATTTACAACCCCTCAAATCGGCTGTACCGGTTTTCCTGCATTGTGTTTTTCCGGGCACTTAGTCCAAAATAAAGGTCTCCTATGCATGATTTGTTCTTTGATAAATTTCCTTGTTTTAGAATCGTAAAGTATTAAGCGTAGGTTGCTTCATTAATTTACTGCAATAATTCATGAAGAAATATGAATTAATTTTGTAATGTAATATGCAAAATAGGAGTAGTAAATTCATTTGGTTGTAGTAGGATTCCTGTGATTGTTAGATCTAGAAATTTTCACAGAAACAATTTGAGAAAATTTAGAAGTGTTTTATTACAAACAAATTCAAAATTAAAAGTGCAGTTCCTTATGCTATATTGTTAAGAGAAACAGGGATTGTTCTTATTGAAGCAATTGTTATGGTACAAGTCACGAGGTATTTAAAAAAAAATGAACAAATGGAAGAGGGTTGATGGCCTAAGGTTGTGTTTAATGGCATATTCTGCAAAAGAAAGAAGACTTGGATGCACAAGATAACAAATGGTTTAGTAAATGGGGTATTTTATTGAGCATGTGTCCCACAAGTAGTAAAGAGATAAAAAAGATTGTTATGGATAAGTTCCAAAAACATACTTGGGAGAAAGAGCTAGGGAGAAAGAAGAAGTACTATATTGAAGAGTTTAATCCCACTCATAATCATCAACAAAA
The DNA here is from genome assembly GCA_034641835.2 of Pinus albicaulis. Classification (NCBI taxonomy): domain Eukaryota; kingdom Viridiplantae; phylum Streptophyta; class Pinopsida; order Pinales; family Pinaceae; genus Pinus; species Pinus albicaulis. Next base: position 22,580,368 of record CM076581.1, on the reverse strand, counting down.
AACATACATAGGGGCCAATATTTCTTGGAGATCCAAAATTCTTATTGCTCAATTAAGGACTAATTCTCATCAAATCTGAATTGAAATAGGGCATTGGAAAAGGCCAAAAGAAATGTGGGAGGAAAGAGTATGCATTTTTTGCTCTTCCTGAAAAGTGGAAATAGAAAAGCATTTCATTTTAGAATGAGAGGCCTTCAAAGACAACAGGGAAAATTATGCAGATATTCTGGCAGCTAGCTCTTGGGATTATCTATTTAGCGAAGAGTTTGTCAAGAAGTTGGGAGAGTTGATTGTAAGACTCCTGAGGAAAAGGGTCGAACACAAGAACCAGATGGAGAAGTAATCTGTCTCATAGGCTATTTTTAGCGTCATGAACATTAAAATAATTTATTTATTTCTTCAACAAAACATTTTTTTATGTGATTATCACCGAACAATCTCTACAAAAATATAAATTAATAAAATATTTTTCAATAAAAGAAGATGATTAAAATATAGTACATTATTTTACAATTAAAAAAAATATTTTTATTCTAAAAATATATTTATATTATAAATGGAAAGAAGTGGATGGGAAATTTAATTAATTTTTAATTCATTTAATTAGGATATATTTATATTTTTTCACACTCTCAAAACCAAATATAAAATATTATTATTTAAAATTTATTAAGATATATTTTTATTTTTTAGCATTATGAATTTGTACCAGTATAATATATTAATATTTAAACCATATTATTTGGTTCCAAATGTCGACCAAATCCTAAGGATGTGATTAATCTGAAAAGACATTTATCTATCCAAACTTTATTTTATACATTAGCTGTTAATTAGTGATCAAATTTGGATCAAGGACCTAAGTGATAGCTCAAACTTTAAAGTGTTCAGAAGTGTGCCGAACCTGAGCGACTGGATAGATCTCGTCTTCCTGATTCCGGTGCCATGAACAGTTCAAAAAATCGACACCGTATGAAGAGTTATCGCGATTTGAAAAGTCCAGTAAACTGCAATTTCTGGCTTTTGACCAAGTTTGACTGGTTTTGGATATTAAAAAAAAGGAGAATATTCCTCAAAATATTCCCTATAATATTCCCTACGGACCAACTAGTGAATTCCAAGTGACATGTTTTGGGTTGTACAATTTGTGGTTTTGGCCAATGGGAGGCTGCCACGTGGCAGGCCTAGAGGCCACCACGTGGCCCAGGAAGTTGTTGCAAAATTTTGTGTGGGTCGTCGGGGCTCAACACTAAGACCTCCTGCACAGAGTGCCCACGTCTTACCATCGACCTACCATTGCTCTTAACCATATGGTGTAGCGGAATCTACTTAAATTTTTATGAAAAATCATATGGGGGTTCGAAGACGCCATCCCCGTGGGTCAGCCCCTCCCCACATGGCCGTCGCGAAAGATTCAAGGGCTAAACCTAACCTCCAGCATAAAACTTGACTGCAACGTTAATTTGTTGATCACATGGCATATATTTCGATGAGTTTTTCACAACGGTTAATTCAACCGTCGCTTCCAACCATCATCCTACATCGTTTTTGGAGTGTTCACATGGCTCAGTTTTAATGCAATCCGCTGACAGTTGTTAAACCTCCAAACGAAAACTGCAGAGTTTTGTGGGACATGTGTCCAACTCCTAACCACGCAGTAAATGCCAATGGTTAAACTGACGATAGTTTAGTCACGCCACCAAAAATTTTCATATTTTTCCACTTTTAACTGCATTTATGTGCAATTCCTCCAAATTTAGTGGAGGATTTCTAGGGGACACTGGATAAATTTGGTTATGGCTCTATCTTGAGCTAGATTCGACCATTCTGTGAGTGTGAATAATCAATTTTGACTATCTCAGACATTCCAGACTCATTGGTGAGGGTTGCAGAGCCATAAGAGGACTTTTGAGCAGGGTTTTTATTCAGATAAGTTCTAGGGGCCACTAGGGCCACCATGCGTTAGCAGCAGTTTGAGGCCTAGCCAGTGCACTTAGAGTCCTTTTTCAACAAAAAAATAGTAAATTTTGGATGTTTCAGAAATTATATAACTAATAGTGTGGTTTTCAGAGCCTGTAGAGGACTTTTGAAAGCCAATATGCTTTAGAGAAGTTCCAGGGGCCACTAGGGCCAGCAAGTGCCAGCGGGAGAATGAGGCCTACCTAGAGCAGCCAGTATCCATTCTCGGTAAACCAATAGTCATTTCTGATTGTTTTGATACTTATGAATCCATTGGATGATTTTTCATAATATTTTTAGGACTTCTAGAGGTTGAGAACCCACAGATAATTTTGCAGTGACCCTAGAGCCAGGGGGTGCAACCAGGTGTTGGAGACGAAACCGAAGCAGCCGGAGGCCAATTTATGCAAATGAATAGTCTATTTTGACTATATTTGACATTATGAATCCAATTAAGGGATTTTAAGAGCCATTTGAAGACTTATGAAGGTCTAAGAGCCATAGGGAATTTTTGGGCAGCCCAGGGTATTCAGTGGATGGAGGCCTAGATTGGGAAGCCAATGCTCATTTTGAAAAAATGATCAGTCCATTTTAAAGGTCTAATATGTGCTAGAGATAGTAGGTGAGGTTTCAGGGACAGAAAATGATTTCTGAGGGAGTTAGTGCCATAGAGAAGCTCAGGGTAACTCAAGAGCACCGACTCAAGGAAATCAAGTCTAAGGGAACCTAGATCTGTTTTCAGAGTGATGACAACCATGAAAAGGGTATGATGGTATTCCAAACCCATTGGTTTAGTTCAGATAACCATTGGAGATAAGTATTTACTTGTAAAACAATATTTTCATCATAATCCCAAAGAACCAAGTCAAGATGACAAGAGCTCAAGGAGACGTAGCCCACGATATTCGGGTGAAATCCTATATTAAATTTGTTGTTATGTGTTGACATTTATTTGTTGAATTATATGGCTATTTCACATGTTTAATATAAGCAAAAACAAATGGTCTTAAAGCACTTAAATAGTAAAAAAAAATTACACCTGTTTCAAGTATAAAAATTCCGCAAAAGTCAAGTATAAGCTAGATCTTTTATTTGTTTAACTCAGTGGGAGGTTCTTCAAAAACATAACAAGTTATCCAACCCATTTTCAGATCAGGTTGGTATTGGAACCTGTGTTGCTTTTTTGACATAACACTAGGTTGCTTGTTTGACTTGAAAGGTGTTTGCACTGTTAAATAATTTGACTGTTTGCAAACTGACTGTTGTTTACAAGTTTGAGTTTGTTAGAGGTAAACGGAGAGCTACTGTTAGCTAAGTCCAAAACAGTACAAGAAGGAAGAAGGGCTGAAGGCATCTTCCTTACCCAAAGGACCTCAAGGCAACCCTTGAAGCACAAGAGGTTTTGTTTGCAAGGCTGCTTGAAGAAGAGCTTGACTCTACAACCATTTTGTTTTAAAGCTTTGTCCATTGTTTTTGAAAGCTTTGGAATTGTTGATTGAAGTTCTTTTGTTCATTTACATAAGATGAAAAATTCATCAAGTGAGGTTTCAAAATCCTCCTGCTTCACAAGATTCTTCGATGAAGGCATGAAGCGAGACTTCTTCAAGATGAAAGATATGGTGCAAATTATGTTTGAAGATAGAAGAGAAAGCACTAGACTTCATGAGAAATTGGTTGCTATGAAGGAAGAGAAAGAACAAATTCTCCAAATAATGCATGACATGGAGATGCAGCTTCATCAAGCCCAAGAGGCCTTAACCAAGAACATGCATGAAGCAGAGGTAATTCAATCAAATTTGTCTTCAATTTCCTCTTTAGATAGATGTGTTGGTTCATTTTAAAATCACACTAGAGGTATAGTGTCCAAGTTGATGTTTAAAATGTGCTATGAAGGCAAGGGTTTAGGCAAGCATAGACAAGACATGATTGATCCTATTTTGGTTGAGGAAAGGCCCAAGAATTTCGGTTTTGGTTATATTCAATATAATGGCAAAAAATCCAAATCCATGAAGGCATATGAGGCAACTTCAAAAAGAAATTTTGTCGCAAGTTCTAAGCAACAAACATGTCAAGTTTGTTTTCAAGTTGATTGCCATTGTTTGAAGCCTATGTTGCAGCAAGATGTGTGTATACATGCAGCTTATGGTGAGCATGAAATTTCACACAACTATCACGACATGAACATTGATGTGGGTCTTCAAAGAAAAGATGGAACCCCTACTAGTTCATCTCCTCATGAAGGTAAAAAGGATAGACATGGAAAGCAACATTTTAGGTATAATTCTTCCCATAGTCAAGTTGATTATGTTTCTGATAAGCATGACAAATCTACATGCTTGAATGGAAGAAAGAGTTGCTGTGCATTTTTTGGTCTGTGTAACCATGATGTTTCGAAATGTTGGAAGAGGATGAAGGCATACAGGAAATAGTTGAGGCAAAGGCAACTTGAAAAGAAGGTGCAAAAGACTTGCACACATTGCAAGAGAAAGGGACATGTTGTTGCCCAATGTTGGACACTGCATCCAACTAATCATCACAAGCACATGAGGCAAGAGGGTATAAAGACTGGAAAAATTAGAACCAAGGATTCCATCATTGATGTGAGAACAGATGTTTCACATGAAGAATATTTTCAGCAGCAAAAGTCGTCATGGAAGTGGCTTGGTAAGAAGTGGTTTGACTTCTTAACTCAGTAAGACATGAATTCATTTGTACATATGCAAATTTTAGTTATGTATGCATTTCTATTGGAAACTTGTTTTTTTGCCACCTTGGATCGATGATCAAGGACATGATGTTCAACTAACTTCTATCAATTTCTCACCAGAAATTTATGAGTGAGTGCAAGGAAGACAATTCTTGATAGGAGGACAAGAGCATTCGGAAAGGGAAGTGTTGAATACCTTCGAGTTGTGGTTCAAAGGCACTAATCCATGCAAGGAAAGTATATGAAGGTTGAAAAGTGAGGGTGTTGTACTCTCATTTACTGAACAGATAAGTTAATCAGTCTTTTCGGGTCCAAAAGATTCCCAATGGGGAGATGTGATCAGATTTGGATCAAGAACCTAAGTGATAGCTCAACTTTCAAAGTGTTTGGAAGTGTGTCGAACCTAAGCGACCGGATATATCTCGTCTTCCTGATTCCAGTGCCGCAAATGGTTCGAAAAACTAACACCGTATGAAGAAGTTATCGCGAATTGAAAAGTCCAGTAAAATGCAATCTCTGGCTTTTGACCAAGTTTGATTGTTTTGGATTAAAAAAAGAAGAATATATATATATATATATATATATATATATATATATATATATATATATATATATATATATATATATATATATTCCACGAAATATTCTTGGAATATTCCCCAAAATATTCCTTCCAGACCAACCATTGAATGCCAAGTGGCACATTGTGGTTCGTTGTGGGCTGTACGATTTGTGGTTTTGGTCAATGGGAGGGTGCCACATGGCAGGCCTGGAGGTCACCACATGGCCTAGGAAGTCGTTGCAAAATTTTGTGTGGGTCGCCGAGGCTAGACACCGAGACCTCCTGCACAGAGCACCCACGTCTTATCGTCGGGATATGCCATTTTTATTAACCATATGGTGTAGTAGCATATATTTAAAGTTTTATGAAAAATCATATGGGGGTTCGGAGGGGCTAGCCCTTCCCCACATGGCTGTCGCCCAAGATTCAAGGGCTAAACCTAACCTCCAGCATAAAATTGACCGCGACGTTAATTTTTTGATCACATTTCATATATTTCGGCAGGTTTTTCACAAATTTTAATTCAACCACTGATTCAAACCGTCAGCCTACACTGTTTTCAGAGTGTTCACATGGCTCAATTTTAATGCCACCTGCCGATAGTTGTTAAACCTCCAAACGAAAATCGTGGACTTTTGTGGGACATGTGTCCAACTCCTAACCACGCAGTAAATTCCAATGGTTAAACTGGCGGCAGTTTAGGCGAGCCACCAAAAGTTGTGGATTTTTCCACTTTTAACTACAGTTATGTGCAGTTCCTCCAAATCTAGCGGAGGATTTCTAGGGGACACTGGACAAATTTGGTTTTGGCTCTATCTTAAGCTAGATTCGACCATTGTGAGAGTGTGAAAAGTTAATTTCGACTATCTCAGACATTCCAGACTCATTGGTGAGGGTTTTAGAGCCATCAGAGGACTTTTGAGCAGGTTTTTGCTTCAGAGAAGTTCTAGGGGCCACTAGGGCCACCATGGGCCAACAACAGTTTGAGGCCTAGCCTGTGCAGCTAGAGGCCTTTTTGAACTATCCAATAGTCAATTTTGGATGTTTCAAATATTCTAGAACTAATGGTGTGGTTTCTATATACTGTAGAGGAATTTTGAAAGCCGAGATGTTTCAGAGAAGTTGTAGGGGCCACTAGGGCCAACAAGTGCCAATAGGAGAATGAGGCCTAGCCAGAGCAACCAGTATCCATTCTCAGTAAACCAATTCATTTATGACTGTTTTGTTACTTTTGAATCCATTGGAGGAGTTTTCAAAATATTTTTAGGACTTCTAGAGGTCGAGAACCCACAAAGAAGTTTTCAGTGACCCCAAAGATAGGGGGTGCTAATAGGTGTTGGAGGCGAAACTGGAGCAACCGGAGGCCAATTTATACAAATGAATAGTCTATTTTGACTATATTTGACATTATGAATCCAATGAAGGGATTTTCAGAGCCATTTGAAGACTTCTTAAAGTCGAAAATCCACAGGGAATTTTTGGGCTTCCTAGGGTCATCAATGGATGGAGACCTAGATTGGGAAGCCAGTGCTCATTTTGAGAAAATGATCAGTCCATTTTGGAGCTATAATATGTGCTAGAGACAGTAGGTGAGGTTTTAAGGACATAAAAGGATTTATGAGGGAGTTAGTGCCATAGAGAAGATCAAGGTAGCTAAAGAGCATTGACTCAAGGAAAACAAGTCTAAGGGAACCTAGATCTGTTTTCAGAGTGATGACAGCCATGACAGGGGTATGATGGCATTCTAAACCCATTGGTTTAGTTCAAATAACCATTGGAGTTAATTATTTACTTGTAAAATAATATTTTCATCATAATCCCAAAGATCCAAGTCAAGATGACAAGAGCTCAAGGAGACGTAGCCCACGATATTCGGGTGAACTCGTATATTAAATTTGATGTTATGTGTTGATGTTTATTTGCTGCATTATATGGTTGTTGCACATGTTTAATATCAGCAAAAACAAATAGTCTTAGAGCACTTAAACAGGAAAAAAAAATTACACCTGTTTCAAGTATAAAAATTCCGCAAAACTCAAGTATAAGTTAGATCTTTTATTTGTTTAACTGAGTGGGAGGTTCTTGAAAAGCATAACAAGTTATCCAACCAATTTTTAGATCAATTAGAAATAAATAAATAAAATATGTTAGTCCTTATATAATACGAATGAAATTTTTTTTATATCTTATTTTCTTTATATAAAAAAATCAATAGATTAAATGTATTTTTAAAAATGAGGAAAAAGATAATTTTTTTATATTATTATAATATATGGTTATTTAAAAAAGAAATTAGGGTTTTCCATTGTTGTGTCTAATATTATTGCAAAAGGAGCTCGATGAAATAGAAAACAAAGCAAAATAAAACTTGAACTTGGCTACACATAATCGAGGAGGATATTACATTTTTCTAGCTGGACTCCATATTTGTTTGTATTCAAATAATGATAGATGGGAATCCTTAGCTATTATGGAGCATGAAAAATAAAGCTTCGTGAAATAATACAATTGCATAAACCTAGCGAAAATACTAACGATGAAATATGCAACAATAATTGTCTTCACGTCCTGGAAAATCCAACAATCAATAAGATTGATATATGTGCCATCTTGGTTTTCAATAGAATTGTTGGACCTGTTATCACCCTAGTAATTATCAGGTCGTGGGATAAGGATTTTTGTAGTTAAGAAAACCAGGGGTAACCAAGAACCGCTTTTAGAATTCAGGATCTAGCCTTCCTGAGTTCCAGAGAGGGATCTCTCCTAAAGATTTAACTTTATTTTGGTAAATGGTTTTAGGCTAGCTATGAGTGGGCAATGGGAATTGTTTTGAAAGAGTGGTGGGAATAAAAAATGTTTCAAGGTAAACTAGAGGGATCTACCAGAACATTGGGCTATGGAGTCAACTCTCTAGGCAAGCAGAGCTAGGAAATAAGACTTAAAGATGCAAATGTACTAAGGGCAGGGTAGATGACCTTCTAAGGCTTTGAATAGGCTTTGTTGATGGAATGGGTGAAATCTGAACAAAATGGCACTTAAGAATCCTTAAGTTACAGAAAAGAGGATTGAAGGAGGCGATCAATTAAGAATTCTATAGTCTGGTTATCAAGCAGAAAACATAAAAATGCCAACTAGTTTAAAACAGGGAGATTTTTATCACTAATCCTGTTTAAATTCTCCTTAGTTGATCATTAAAGAATAGAAACACATTAAATAAATGTATGTAAATTTTTTTAAAGAAAAACAATGAAAACAGGAAGAAGAAGAGACTTATCTTGTCACCATGAGAATCCTTAGTTATGATGTCTCTAATCTCATTTCCAGTCTGCTGCTTCGCTAATTGACTCATACCAACTTCAATATGTCCAACAAAATGACTATAGTTGTCTTGAGAAATTTTATTCCACACTGAATACTTCGAATGATGAAGTATTTATACACATAAATTGTTTACAAAATATCTCAAAGTTTGAGATAATGTTTCAAGGAAAAATAGGAAAGATAACATAAGAAGAGGGACATCAGCAAAACAATTTGCAAGTTGTTCTCTTTTACAAGGAAATATAGAACTGATTATTCTAATTAAAAAGACTTTATGATGTGCTGTGAGCATTGCTGGCATTAGGTGCATCTTCTCGTGGAAGGTGGTTGTAGAACATTCCTTCCTTTCACTTTCAACTCTGATACTCTTTATCATATGATTTTCACTGTTTTACTGCTGTAATTGAAAAATAATCAGCAGTAACATTCTTTTTACTGATACTCTTTGACAATCTGTTACACTTTAACCCTGAATTTTTACCCTAAGGTAATAGTAAAATATGATCTTTCATGTGATTTTCCTGCATTTTTTACTTGTCAAATTCACATCAGATCTGTGAATTCTTCCATTGTTGAGCTGTTGGGATATTTATACTCTTCAATTTCCTGTAGCTTTCATCAGCCTCTGTATATTTAGCAAAGTTTGGCTTTAATATGAACATATGCTTGATTTGATTCTCCAAAAAGAACAAATTTTCAAAATATTAAAGTAGTACTTTGCCACTTGGAGATCCTTGTGTCAAAGGCTTTTTAGCTTGCTCCTTAAACATGAGCTCTGATTTTCTGGTCATAGTCCCTTTGTGGCATTAATTTTTCATTCAATGCATGAATATCTGGAAGTCCTGCGTCAAGTAGCAAGTCATACTTGGTCTTGAATTTACTAATTGATATGTTCATATTGTCACACTTTTCTTCCAGATTATTCACGATGTTTCTTTTTGTTAGGACCTTTTTGATTTCCAGGATAGCCTCTGTCCTGTCTGGAATTTTCAATTTAGCTAGTTCTTCCTTGTTTTTACTGTTCAAGAATGATATGAGCTGAACTGCTTGTGGTGGTTTGTTGCCAAGTTCCTTTTTTGTTTTATCAATTTCTGCTAAGGCAACTTGTAGCAAATCTTTTTGCTTATATATAATTTGGATAGAAGACCATTGTGAGTGAATGCCTTCAGTGATTTTTTACCACAAATGATTTTTTATGTAGGCAACCTGTTCAGTAAGATTTACCTGTTGTTGAAGAATTTTCACCTGTTCCTGTAATATGTCAGCCCTCTGTTCAAGTCCTTTGGAAGTGATTAAGGCATCTCTTTTAGATGTTTCCGGATTTTTAATGGTGCCTTTTAAACTGAGTATTTCTTTATCTTTTATAGACATATCTTCCATGGATCTGATCATTGCAGCTTTTTCCTCTACTGTGTTTATCTGTGAGGTCGATGAAGAAGAGGCAAAGATGTCTTTAGAAGTGATTGACATTGCAGTTGCCAATACTCCTTACGGTGCCAAGTGTTCTACCAATGTAGATGGAACAACTGTACTTACAGTTGGGATAACTGTAGGAATGAAAGCCTGTTGAGCTTTCTTGAGATTTTCATTTTCTTGCATGAAAGCTTCTATTTGGCTTTCCATTTCCTTTATTTGGGCTGTTGTCTTTAGAACAAGTTGTTTTAGTTCATCATTTTCTGTCTTTTGCTGAAGGATTTCTTTTGCCTGGGGATTTTCACTTTGAGTCAATTTCAGTTGCTTTCTGAGAGCAGCTATGTCTTCATTTTTCTGTTTGATTATAACCTTTGCCCCTTCAATGTTTGCTGGGTCAGCTCTTGCTTCAATTAATATATCCTCCAATGCTTTGATTCTCAAGTTATTGGCATATAATGAGGCTTTATCCAATTTCATTTGATTCTGAAGGTTTATCAGTGTTTTCTCAAGCCTGATAGAATTCATAGTCTTATTGACTATTTTAGAATACAACATCTCTGTGTTGCTCCTGTGGAATTCTATTTGGTCCAATTCATGGACAGCATCTGCATCGACTTCCAGGTCTATCTTTGAATAATCTGCAATTGTTTTTGGATCAGCCACTGTGGGCTTGAGAAATGACATAACCAATTTGCTTGAAGAATAATCAAAAGATGAAAGGAGTCTATCTTTATTCCCAGGCTTTTCTTTAAGGAACTTGGAATATGATTCACTTTTGATTTCCTCATTCTTTTCTTTGATTTTTCTGAACCTGATTTGAATATCTGATTCTGTGTTGTCAGGTTCTTTAGAAGAAGAGGGCATATCAACTTTTGTTTGTTTATCAACCATGACTGTGTCTTTCTTCTGTGCTTCAAGTTTGAAATTTTGAAGCTCTTTGAGTGTTTCAGTTACTATCCTTGTTGCTTCATCATCAGTTTCATGACCATTCAACATTAATTGCTTTATCCCTTTCTTCATCAGTCAATTTAATTTTCTTACTGTAGGGAATTCTGAATATTTTATCTAGAATAGTTTCAGCTGTGAAACTATCTTCCTTTCTACTTCTTTTATGAAAAATTTCAGCTTCTTTGTTGACTGTAACCACCTGTGTTTGATTCACCTGTTTATCCTTTCCAATATTTCCCAGCATGCTCTGTGAGTCATCATCAAATAAAGTATTTGGCTCCCACTCAAGTTTATTGGCATATTTTTCAATTTGGGGCTTTGGATCATGCAAGAAAGCAGACAATTTGCATTTCAGTTTGATTTGATTTAACATACCGTGAGGATCATAATTCCACATAAATCTGTATGGGAATTTGTATTCTTTCAACTTGACATTAATTTCATTTGCTGCTTCTCTGTTGTTCACAATGAATGGCCCAACTTGATTTTTTAGTTTGAACTGAGTCTTTTTTCTAGAGGCTATGAAATTGACTTCATCTGCATTCAACAACTGTCTCAAATATTCTAAAGCAAAAATCCTTGTTGTCACAAATCTATGCAATTTATATGGGGTCAAAAGTGCACCATATACTCTGATATCTGTGTAATTCTTGTATAAGTACCAATCCCCTATTTTATAGCTCTCAGATAGCTGTAAGATCCTCTTTGTTTATTCATTAATTCTAGGGGTCTGTTCTTTATTCAATAAATTCATTGCAGGTACTAAAAACAAGTCATTGAAGTCTGCATAGTTGTATTCCCTGTTCCATTTTCTCAGAATTGATGACCAAAACACAACTGAAAGTACATTCCCTTCTGGATTTATCTTCTGAAACTCAATAGGAAACTTGTCTGCTTGAAAATACAAAAAGAGATGAAGTAGATATGAAGTATTTATAAAGACTCCTTCTTCTGGCAGTCTGGACAATTGGTAGTGCATGTTTTCTACAATGAACTTGGAAAAATTGTACACAATGGATGGAGGCTGGCTAGGACTCAAAGTAGACAGAAAACCTAAGATAGCAACATTAGTGAATTCATCACTATTATATCCCAGTATGAATGATAGCATGGAGACAATTTGTCTTGTTTCATTTGGAAAGTCAAATGTATCAAATGGAGGATTGAGCTTAGGGATATCAACCTGTTTGGGGAAAAAAGTCTGGAAGATTTTGAACTTGGAAGCAAAATTTAGGTCTAGGTAAAGCTGAGTTAAATCCTCTATTGACAATGAAGCAGCATTGGGGTCAGGGTTTAGTTGCAGCATAGAGTTTATGGTTTTAGCATTGATATAAAATATGACCTCTCTATCTTTATTGACAATGCATCTCTGGTCTGGATGATAATATGATTGACACAATTTGACAAAATTAGGGGTTGAATGAGTAAGAGGGAAAATGTACTTTGGCATATTGGAATCCCAAACTGGTATATATTTATCATTTTTCTCTACAGATTTGCCAAAACACCAGTTATAGACATCAAGTAAATTGAACTCAACTGAAGGGTCTAATATTTTGTAGTCAAGGTCAACCAGAGGACTATTTTATTGCGAAGTAACTGGAGGTTGGACAGGCCTGACAAATTCTGTGGAATCAGCAGTGAGTGCAGGGGTGGGTTTATCTAGTTTAGAAGACTCAGGCTGAGGGATTTTAATAGAGGCTTTCTTCTGAGGTTTTGGGCCTCTTGATTTGGGGGTTACTTGTTTCTTTGTCATTTTTTGTTGTGTAACCAGCTCCAAAAATAGAAGAAAAGAGATATCAACGCCTTAGAAATAAACCACTTCGAGGGGGAAACCTCCAATACATTACATAAATGAACAATTCTTGGATGATACAATTTACAAAACCTCATTTCTATATATAGGAGTCCATGGGGCCACAATATAATCCTAGTGGGGCCACAATGTAATCCTAGCCGACCTAAAAATAATAATGTAAGGGTACAATAATAACAATATGGGGGTTACAGGGGTACAATAATAACAATAAGGGGAGCTACACTAACATAATAAGGGGCTACACTACTAATATAGGGGCTTAACATGCCCCTCTCCTTCAAACAAGTGTTGTCCTCAACGCTTGATTATTTCTTGATGCTTCTGTATAAAATTCTCATCCTCCCATGTGAAATCTTCTACAGGAAAGTTCTTCCACTTGCTAAGATACTCTGAAATTGATCATACTTGTCGAGTTCTTGTTTCTATGACTGCTTCATAATTTCTTTCGATGTCATGTTGATCTTCCTGTTGTTTCATTAGATTCTGCACCAAAGTTGGGTTATCCTTTGAGAGTTGGAGAACTTGTTGTTGATGCTCGATGTGATCTTCCACTATATTATCATCCATATTTGCTATTATTTGATCCTTCAAACCATCCAAATTAGCCTCCATTTCTGCTTTTAAACCATCTATTTCATCTTCAATTGCTCTTCGTAAGATCGAAACTTGTTGCACTTGGTACCGTAATTTTGATATCTCATACTGCAACTCTTCCTCTTCATGCGTCATAATATAGCTTTTTGAGAGATTAATGGGTATGGAATTATTTTTTAGGGGCATATTTTAGAACCAAATACTGATATCTATTCTACAATATGCCCTTGGAATCAATTCAAATTGATTCTTCAAACAAGACTTATGCAATTCGCAAAAAAAAATACACACCTTTTTCTTGCTTTTGAGGAGATCGATATTGAAATTGGATTATCTGTGTAATTGAACCACTTCAATATTTGAATTTTGGTACTGATGTAGCACTCTGAATTATCTTTCGAATGCCACAGGTCTGACTTGATTTGGATTCTCCAAGACAAAGTTGTGTCCAATCTCCCACAATGACCTAATTATGGACTGGTTCAGTAGAGCGAACTTGTACGACTTGCCACGTGTCACTGTTTCATCCTTCGTCTCTGAAATTGATAGCCAAGAAACTGCAGTCCGTGTACACGGATACCAAAAATATTGCGAACCAAGCTCTGAAATTTTTAGACGCTCTTCCTCGGGATTTCGGCTTCATACCCTAAAAATTTCAGCTTCTGAAACTTCGTAGAAAAAAAGTTATAACGAAAATTCCACGATGACCTGTTTGGAGCAGCGAAACCCTAGAATCCAAAGCTCTGACTTAACATGCCCCTCTCCTTAAAACAAGTGTTGTCCTCAACGCTTGATTATTTCTTGATGCTTCTGTATAAAATTCTCATCCTCCCATGTATAGCCAAGAATCCAAAGCTCTGATACCAAATGTTGTGTAACTAGCTCCAAAAATAAAATAAAAGAGATATCAACACCTTAGAAATAAGCCACTTCGAGGGGGAAACCACCAATACATTACATAAATGAACAATTCTTGGATGATACAATTTACAAAACCTCCTTTCTATATATAGGAGTCCATGGGGCCACAATATAATCCTAGTGGGGCCACAATGTAATCCTAGCCGACCTAACAATAATAATGTAAGGACACAATAATAACAATATGGGGGTTACAGGGGTACAATAATAACAATAAGGGGGGCGACACTAACATAATAAGGGGCTACACTATTAATATAGGGACTTAACATTTTTTAACTGAACAGAGCAAGCTTAGACTCTTTGCTGAGTTCTTCTGTTGGAAATAAGGGACTTTTGGAGAATTTCTCTGGTAAAATAGGATTCTGAGCAGGGTTTTGGATAAAAAAAAAGGGTTTTTAATGCTCAGAGGGTGATCTTGATCGATTTCAACAGTGAAAAATGACCAGGGAATGGATAAAACTTGTAAAAACGGAAATGAGGGATTCTGGGGAAAAATTGACAGAGTTTCCCCTATACTTTGGATTTTTTTTGTAATCTCTCTACGAATAATTCAGTAAAAAGGAAATGACTAGTAAAATAATGTTTTTTCCTTTGAAATTAAAGTTTTTGTGGATAAGTTTGACGAAAAATACCTTTAAAAAGGTATAATTGCGGTCGAAGAAGTTTCACGGTTGCGCGCAGTCTTCAATTCTGCTGAATTGGGCTATCAGAGGGTATGGCGGCTCTTTGTGATTTGAATTGCAAAGGAAATGGTCTTTCAAAGGATTACTGGTTCAATGGTAGGCTCGAAAATGGCGTTGGGAGGCTTCGTAAAGGGCTCACGGAGGTTTTCAAGGGTTTAAATGGTGAAAGGTGATGAAAATCATATTCTGCGGAGGTTTCAAAGTTTTACAAGCGCGAATAGGTGAAAATTCAATGAAAAATTATAAGTTTTATGCATAAAATATATTTTAAACCATAGTCAAATCATATTTAACTATAGGTTGAGCGGGAGTGGTTTCGGAATAAAACTGGGTGGTATTCGCGCAACTCCAAAGCGGTAATTGGTAAATCACTTTTTGAACGCGATCCAATTATTTTATGACACGTCAACGCAGGGTGGTTTGAGAAAACCATCCATATCGCGCAACTTTTACAAAACATCGGTCGGGCACTTTGAAAATACGAAAATGAATCGGCGTCGTTGGATTTGGTTTTTAAAAGCGAAGGGCCTAGATCAATTGAAAAGGTGTGGGGAAAAGACATCATCGGGTTTATTTTGGGCCATAGGATCTTTAAGTGAATGAAGATCGAACAATTATTATTCTACGCGATGGGGGAAGGGATGGAAATGTATTACATTGTCGCATTGATTTTTTAACTGTTGGATTAAATGGACAGAGGGGATCAGAGGGCTGACATTAACCTCGATAATGAAAGGGATTTGGTTAGGTTTTATACAGAAAACTGACTTTTTCAATGAAAAAATGATCGGGAGAGGTTTTAAACTGGGATTTAACCGAGGTTAAGACTTTTAGTTAGGGTATATGGGGTATGCATTGCGGATTTTAACTCAGATTATGGTTTCAACCTTAGGTTAGGGAGTCGGGCAAGGGAAAATATACAAGGAGATAGGGCTTATTTCTTTTGAAGTTTAGTTTAAATGAAACTTCGGGAAATTTTTTGTTTTAAACACATATAAAACATGTTTAAAAGATTTTTCGAATATTTTTATGATATGGTTAATTAAACCAAGGTGATTTAACTACCATAGGGGGCGGGAAACTATATAAAGATATATTTTAGCCAAAGGGGGTTGTAATGTGGGTTTTTTATTTAAACATGTGGGATTTATAAACTTCAGCTAAAATTATAATAAATGGGTTTTGGGTTTATTATATAAAAATGAGTTATAGATAATAGGAGAAGGTTACTTCTATAGGGAGTTAATATATAAATTAAAGTTAATATGAAAATAGGACCAGGTATACTCAAAACACATAAACATAACTAAGTAAAGTGAAGTTTAAAAGATAATTTGCATTAATCTTATCACTTAACTTATGATATAATGTTATTTTGAGGGCTTAATGTTTTCAAATGATGTAGGAAGTTAATCAAATGGGAATTATAATGCCTTTAAGCAAAAAACGGAGTTTTACTTAGGATTATTCCGGGAAATGAATGCATGAATGGAATAATGATGTGATTTTAGGGATTAATATAGACATTTTATACTTTTGATTGATCAGTCATGGAGCCTTGGGTCCGGTCCCAACAAAAGTCAAGGAAATGCCTTGAGCCTTTTTGACTGATAGTTTAGAATGTTTCATGACTATGGGAAGGGGAAGTTAGCTATTTTGATAGCCCATAATGAATGATATTTACATTGAGACTTTTCACCTTCTTCTACCTACCCAGCTTACCATGCTAACTTTTTTCTTCCTTTGTAGTAAGGTGCATTTGAGCGAGCAACCTTCACAACATTTATTCTTTTTGAAAGCAAGTAAAACTATCTAATTCTACACTTATTTCATACATGAATCCAGATTAAACTGTTGGATTCAATTCATTTCTCTACCTAACTACAGAATTGTCATGATTAAACTGTATGACAACTCATTATTCTCTATCTACAACAAGTGAAATTGAAAAATGACAAGTTAAGATTGAACTGTTTAACTCATCATGGACTATGGCATTTATTGACACTCTGCCATAGTCAAAAAGTAAAAAGTAGTGGCATTTATGCTTGCACACTTTTCATTTTTTATTCATTTTTTTCTTTTGGGGTTTTTAAATTTTTTCTAAGTCCTTTGATTATTCTTTTAGGACTTTTTACCCTCTTTTTGATTTTTTGATTTTTTTTTTTTTTTACAAAATATGTGAATACAACTTGCAGAAGGCAAAGTATGTACAGATTTACAAGATTATCAACAGTCAAGTCAAAATTATGACCC
Source organism: Pinus albicaulis (assembly GCA_034641835.2). Taxonomy (NCBI): domain Eukaryota; kingdom Viridiplantae; phylum Streptophyta; class Pinopsida; order Pinales; family Pinaceae; genus Pinus; species Pinus albicaulis. Next base: position 22,563,182 of record CM076581.1, on the reverse strand, counting down.
CTATATTATAGGTTGCTAACAGAACCTATCAAATAGTTGTACAATGCTTGACATTTTTTTTCCTTTAATTATAAATGATCTTCTTGTATTATTCTAACACGAAGATAGGAGCAACGTTTTTTGATATATGACCGTCATTCTCTCTGTCACGACACCTCGCCACGTGCAACACATACTCCCAGTTTGTAAGCATTCCTCCCTAAGAAATTTCTGTCAAAGAAAAATATAATACCAAGCGGTGCTTCGAAATCAGTTATATACTCCTGTGATCTGATTAAATCAATAAGTCAAGTTAGCCTCTATAATGCTAAAATTATCGGTTTATAAAACGAATAGTTTACATGATTCTTTGTTTTTCAGGGTTTTTGAGCATTTGAGATGGTTGATCAGTATCATGGAGTAATGCAAAAAAAATAAGATCATACACCCAATTCAACTCAAGTTGTCGGTTTCATCACCAGTTCATTTATGGTGTAGTTTTGTTGTTTTTGCAGGTCTCACACTAATTAGAACAATTGTAGGGCTAGTGCTTCTCACTCATGTTCTCATTTTCTTCAGTCCCAAATTGATACTAGTAGAAAATGTGTTGTTTGTAGCAGTTGTAGGGTTATTTTTTGTTGGAGGTTTTGGATTGGAAACCTTACGTACCATATCATGGTTTGACAACTACAATAAGGGTAGGCATCCCCTAGTGCAAACCAAATAGTCTATGCTCGCATGTTGTATTGCAAAAATTGCGAGTCATGTTAAGGATTATGCCCATGAGTATGTTAGGTATTTGTAGAGCAAGATTCAGGATGTTGCTCCTGGAGCTTAAGTAAGGTCTTGGACCATAATAAATTTGGGGTATATTGATTATGTATATGCTCTCATTTAGCTACTCATATGATTTCCATGTCGGTGAATCAGTTGTTGTAGTACTTGGGGTTTGTTTATTTTGTAACTCGCAATGTTTTCTCTATAATGAAATTCTTATTGTTGTTGTTTTTTTTTTTCTCTATCTATGGTTTAGGGTTTTGTTTCTATTATGACCCTCGTCATTAATGGATTTTTTCGATGCTGCAATAAGGGTAAGGATTATATATGTTTTATGGTATGTTGTAATTGGTTTTTTTAATAGAGTTGCAGAACATAGAATGTTTGAATATCTAGGCCATCCATAATGACTTAGACACTCAGAAAATGTTGAGAAGTGAAAGTTATGTAGGTATATGCTAACGTTTTGGAGGGTTGAGAAAACACGACCGAGAGGCGGAAGCTCTGTCGGTCTTCGTTGACATACTAGAGCACATCCGATGCTACCCAAAAATCAACAATTCACACTTACTCTGGATCACTTCCCTAGACTGGAAATCAAACTACTGCTTCTGCTATGCGCACAACCTGGCTAGCCTGCACAAATCTTCTCTTTAGTGCTTCATATCTCCCTTTCAACTACACCAATCTCACTATAGAGTATTTGTGATCCTATCTACTCTGATAACATGTGAAATTTCTATGATTGTAGATACTACATATTATTCTCCTAACTTATGCAGTTTATTTTTCTTCTGTAAATTTATTTACGACAAATAACAAATAACACACAACTGCAATCTTCACAAATAAAACGATGCAAAACATAAAATATTGGAACTAAGAAATAAAGCACACACACAAAATAATTTTGACACCGTTATTTTGGACAAATGTCCCTAGAAAAACCCTGAAGGGAAAACTAGTGCAACAAATGAGGGCTTTATTATTATGTTCAACAAAATATAGAATTACAACTGCTAGCCTTTCTAGCTAAGCGTCAACAATTTTATCTCACTGGAAAATAAATGGGAAAATCCCTTTTCCCTCCAACAAATTGAGCTGGCCTCCTCTTGGCCATTTTCACTCCTCTCTGGAAATCACACTGTATGCTGGGAATGTGCACTGCAACCTCTGGAAAATTTGCACAACCTCCTACACTTCTCCCTACCAGTTGATTTTCCTCCCTTTTCATCGTGAAGCTACTCGAACCTCCTTATGACAACTCTCCTGGAAATTGGAAGTGATATACTACTCTTGCAACTATCACTAGCTGAATAATCCTTATATGATGGAAATAGCGACCTCCTTTCCTAACCTTGGAACACTAGAAACCTCCTAAGAATTTCTCCAAAATTTCTCACTGTTAAATGCCTCGTTGTTGGTGTCTCCCTAGCTTCAACTACACGCTTGTCGAATCTCTGCAATTGGGTAAGTCAAACTACTTGAATGTTCACTCGATGTTTTCTCCAAACCCCATTGACCATGCTCTTATAATCTTTTGTTGGGCAACTAAAGACCATGATCACATCTCAATCAATGGATATGATCATCTTGACTCCGTCAATTAACTTTTTTTGAAGTCTCTAGAGAAAAATCAACCTCCCTCACTTAATCTGATTTAATAAACCACTTTTCGTAAGTTAGACTTAGGAAATATTTCATTATCGGCTAATTAATATTATTAAGACGTTTCTAAGGCTTAACTCATGAAACTTTTTATGGGTTTTGAACATATAATGTTTCGTAGCCTCTTAAACACCATAGAGACTAGAAAACTTGTTTGTTGTTACCTGAAAAAGTAACAAGGAGTAGAGTGTGTTGTCCTTTTTTAAATATAGTTTATGTGCCATCTCTATACAAAAAAGATTTTTTGTACTACCACTATCAATTACTATTTTACAACACTTACCTTTTGACTTGTATGTAGTCTTGAACAAGATTTTCTTCAAGCTGACTCCTTCACTTATTTTTCTAATTTAAGTAAAGCTCTTTTCATCAACAATGACTCTCCTGCTTTAGGAACTTATGCAATTACACCTGCTTCTATGGCTTCCACAACATGTGCACATCTCTGACTTGTTGGATTATTTTCTAGGCATTCCTAAGAGATGTGTCCCATTCCCCACATTTGTAACATATAGGCTGGTAATATCCACCCCCACCTTTGCCTTTGGAGAAAGATCTTCTTCCTTTTAAATTACCTCCTCTTGGTGAATTTCCACTTTATTCTCCTAGATATTCAAATCTCTCTTCGTTGTCTTCTTTTCGTTTGTCTTTTGTAGGGCTTCTTCCTCTATTTTTTTGACTTTGTTTCCTAGTGATATTTTATTTTGTTTTTAAAGCAACTCGAGAGGCATCCTCTACTATCCTCAATGATAAGAGGTTGATCTCATATTGAATCTCAAATCATAGACCATTAATGTATCTTGCAACTTTCTTAACATTATCCTTTGCATGACCAACTCTAATATTCAACCTATAAAATTCTTCATTGTATTCTTTAACTATTATAGATTTCTATATGAGGTTTTGGAATTGTCTAAAAAGTTATAGTTGATAATCCTTGAGAATACATTTATCTTTAAATTTTGACACCATTTTGTCCAAGTCTTTGATTTTGGATTTTCCTTTCCTTTTTTGTTCTTCCTATACTTCGTCCCACGATAGGGCCATATGTCCTTTCAGTCCTGTGAGACCAAACTTCACCTTTTTCTTCACATCAACATCTTCATAGTCAACATACTTATCCATAACGTTGATCCATTCGATTAATTCATCAACGTTCAATTTACCTTCATAGACAAGTATTTCCATCTTTGTGCTCGAAAACATCTTGGCTATCATCTTCAACATTTTTTCTTCTGTGGATGCGTCTCCTTATCCCTCATTGGAAGGCTCTTCTTCATTGGAAGACTGATATTTCCCATGTCATCTCCTCTCCTCCGGGTAGTTTCCATCTCCTCTAATATCTGTTGAAGTCATCTCATCTCTGCTTACAAGGCTACGTTTGTTACAAGGCTTCCTCTACCTGCACCTCAAGCTGCTCCTCTTCCCCTTTTTTCTATTTCTGAGAGCAAAACTATGCTATAATTTGATACAATAAATTGATGCCAGTGATCTCACTATTGCACAAAAATCCCAAAGACACAGGGATGCAACACTTTCTTGAAGCCGAATGTTCTTTCAAGGCCAAATTATCTCCTAGTGTGGTGCTTGTATCCAATATCCCGAGCCAAGGAGGTAGCGGCAGTGACTACCTTTCGAAGAGTCTAGATGCAACTTGATTGGATTTAACCTTTCACCTGTTGGTTGGAACTTTAATCCAAAACCGCGAACCTTGAAGTATGTTCCTCGTTGATGGTGTCCACACTTAGTAAAATTTTTAATCCAGTTGATTCAAGATCTGAGGGGTCACTCGTTTAGTTGCACCTCCACTTAACTAGATGGCTTGAGGCCACATGCAGATCGAGGACCGGATCCAGTATCCAGATGTGGCAGGGTGTCAAACCTTTCAAATGGCCATACTTACTGAACCCATATTATTGTGTGATGTCCTGGATGTGGGTCCTACACCAGATGTGTTTAAACAATTTTTGATCCGCCCATCAAGGGATTTGGTTAAACATTAGTTTCATACACCTTGGCTAAGTCAAATATGCGAAGAGCCGAATATCTCTTTAGGTCGGGTTGATGAACTTCTTTGATAGAACAATTCATAACCTTGATTGAGATGGATTGAAACACATTTGGATATCTATTGTTCTTATCCGGATATTCTTCATTGCAGGACACTGCGATTCAAACTTGCGACTCGAGATTTGAGGTTAATCCTATTGACCTTCGATTTCATTCAAGGACCGGATTATACTTATGGAGAATAAGGCAATCCAACCTGTTTGGTATCAAAGAGATACAAGGTCTGATAATTTTTGTTCACGAAGATTATAGAGAATTTTTTCTTTTTAATTACATCCCCGATCTTCCTTTTCTTCCCACACACTTGCTCCACACTCTTATTGTCTCTCCCCCTCTCTCTCTAATGTACACACAACTATTTAATTTTATATAAAGTTTCTTTATAGAGTTCTCGTTCAATTTAACAACTCAATTTGTTTTCTATTTTTTTCTAACAAAATCCCAAATTTGACTAGAATATCCCTTTTACATAGAAACCACATGACACTCTACTGACTTTATAACAAATTAGATTCCTTCTAAACTATAACTAAGACATTACAAATTAATTTACTCAAAGAACCCAACTTCCCTTGAAAAATAAATTAGGAAATCAATTCGCTTAGTAATAAGGTTTTGACCTAAAGACATCAAAGATAATATTGGCTTGTAAATGATCCAATTAACATTTCATATATTAATAAAATAACAATATAATTTATGTATTAAAAATAATTTAAAATTTGTTTTCATTCACTATCACTTTATCCTCCAACATAAAAACATATAATATAGTAGAGTTGTTTGTAAATGTACACTTTACACATGCACAACAAAGTTAATTAATACTTATATATACCCCTTATCCTATCCTCCTGATTTAAGTTGGCCTTTCCCCTGTTGAAAGCATGACTATGTTTAAGTATCAAATGTATAAGAAGAATCTCTACAACATGGAATCCGAGAGGCTTCCTAAAATTGCTTCTAACTTTAGTCAAAACACTCACTTTCGCCTCAAGCGTGGGTGGCATAAGGATGCCTAGTCTTGGTTCAACCATTGGGGGATAAATGAGGAGATAATCCTGGGAGGTAAGGATAGTGTTAAAGATATTATCACCTCAAAATTTAAGGATAAGCTATGGGATGATAAGGAGCTGTACGGTAAAATGAAGCTAAGATATTATAAGGAGGTGATCAACTCGACCCTTGAGAACCATAAATATCTTTCTGTTTTGACCAACTCAAAGAAAAATATGAACATCGCTAAGATTATAACTAATTCTCATGAGCTTCGTAGTGAAACTAGGCAGTGGTCTACTCCCAAGATTCCCTGGGACAATAAAATTTGTCAGCTTTTGATGCTGAGAGGGTGGAGGATGAAAACCACTTTCTTTTAGATTGTCTGGCCCTTACTCACATCCGCTCTCATTTCCCTAGCATCTGTCACACTTCCAATCTTCTTCACTTGTTAAGCCAACCCAACTCTAGTGATCTTTGTGCGCTTCTTTCCCTTCTTTTTTAGCACAAAAATAATATTACAAAGAATTACAATTAGATTCTTATTCTTCTTAAGGTCCGATAAACCGCATTGATTTTAATAGACGTTAATCATCATCATCATCATCATCATATATACAATTTTTTTATAGTAATATATAATATTATAGTATCTATCAATCATAAAATGAAATGAAACGATATTTTAAAGTCCACGAGACTAAAAATAGTCTATGGGACTATGTGTTTCCTGTTTTTCACCTTTTTCATTTCAGTTCTTTTCTTATTCAAATTGATGATGAGTTGGCCCAACCTTCCAACAATCCTATCGCTGAAAAGAAAATGCCAAGAAATGAATGCTAACATATTCCCATAACTTTCTTTGATGTCTTTGAATGCATCACATTCCAAAATGAAATGTTTTTCTGATTCTACTACCCTATACGTGCAAAATGTACACACCCGTTCTTCCCAAGCTTCTTTAGGCCTTTTCCACCTCCCTTTTTCACATCGAATTTGATGCGAGTTTGTTCTTATTTGGGAAATAAGAACCTTTTCCCTCCACGAAATGTTAGTTCCAATGTACTCTTTTTGTTGGAGATCATACGTAGGGTTGAATTACTCAATGTAGTACTTCTTCTTTCTACCCAAATATTTTCCCCATACCTGTTTACAAAACTTCTCCATAACAAAATTCTTTAGCTCCTTGTTATTTGTGGGACAAGCATTGAGGTAGATATTCCATTTTTGCATCCATGTGTAGTTTTGTCTCATCCATGTTTTCTTTCTTTCACTCATGCCTTCCTTGAAGATAACATTAAGCCATCTACCTACTCCCATTTGCTCAATTATTTTTAGATATCTTATGAGTCGCACCATAGAAATTGCTTCGATGGGAGTTGCTCCTGTTTCACTCAACATTATATCACAAGGTATCAAATTTTTTATTTTGAACTTGGTCATGATCAAGCGTTTTTGGATTTTCTCAAATTTCTTCCATTTTGAGACATGGGTGCTGCTAGCCTATAATTCACACCCATATAGCATCACTGGAAAAACTAGGAGTCCAAAAAGCACTTTAATCATTTTCCGATTCCATAACTCTGCCTCCCTACATTTGTTTTGAAGAGAATATAATGCTTTCCACATAAAATTCTCTACTTTCCGTAGTCCTCCCAATTAAGTTTGTTGTTGAAATCAATGCTGAGGTATTTGTACTCATTTACTTCTTCAAGAATGTTGCCTTCAAAGAAGAACATATGCTGATTCTGCTTCCTTTAATTAGATAAAAATCATTATTTTCCTCTTGCTAATATTGACTTGCATCCCCACTGCTCTACAAAAATGCTCAAGGGCATATAGGTGCATCTGCAATCCATGGGCCGATTTATAAATCAATACAAGATCATCAACATATAAAGAAGCTTTATCACAAACTCCCCCAACCAAACACCATCCCCACCTTGCAAATTTAGCCACTCTTATAGTTTATCAATATCTAAACCAAAACGAGTAGGGGATAGAGGGCAACCTTGCTTGACTCCAATGTCACTTCTAAAGCTTTCTAAAATACTCGCTAAGGTTCTACTTTTGACTTTCACCTCTTCATAAAGTCTATGGACAATAACTCTATAATGCAAAGGAATTTCAAGTTCTTCCATTCTACGCCACAACTTATCTCTAGGGACTGTGTCAGATGCCTTTTTGAAGTCAACAAAACAACATAATACTTCTTCTTTACCCCCCCCCAACCCTTTTCAAATTATTTTAGAAATTATATACAATATGCATGTATATATCCGGACTCTCCTGATCTAACAATATTTTATCTTCTTGTTAAATACAGAATCCTTCCACTATAATTCTTGCAGAAATTTAATCAACAATTGCAAAACACATGAAGCAATAAAAACACACATAACACAGTTTTTAACGGGAAAGCCTGAAACTAAAAACCCCAACTATCTGTATATAATATATGTCATATAGATCATGTAACAATGCTCATACAAAGCTTATCACAAGCTCTCAGTACAATCCAATCACTACACACTAATCAGGCCCGATCTTGCAAATCCATGCACCGATCTTTGCCAGCCTTTAGCTTGCCTCTACTGCGCAATCCCTGCCGAAGAATGGCTCTGAATGGACTCGAATCCACCCTATATTGACTACGCAATCCTCATTGGCATCTCCAATGAATGTGTGGTGCAAACAATGCAACACTATAGTCACACTTGCTCTTTCACCTATCTCTCCACTAAAACTGTTCATGCACTGTAGTTAACTGATGTATTCTTCAGTTGATTAATGAGTTATTATTTAGTGAATTAATTAATTAATTAATTCACACCACTCTCACTAGTGTATCAATCAGTTAGACTAGATACAACTAGCTCAACTGTGTCTAACTGAGTTAAACTAAACACAACTCCACCAACTACTTCTACAACTCCACCAAACTCTGTCACATGAGTTCTAACTGAAGTCCTCCATGCAATAGCTCCAATAAACCCTCAGGAATAGTGTAATTCCTTCTGTCAGCTGTTGTGCCACATATGTGCACTTAACTGAAATGCTCCAAGAGAATAAGATAATGTTTAGAGTCCAAATATTATTAAGAGCTAATAATATTCGACATATCTATTTTTAGACTTGCAATCTAAAAATAGACTCCACCCAATATGTCTAAAAATAGAAGTCCATCTATTTTTCCAACTTGACCAACCATTCACAAATAGCATCCTGCAACTCATAGAATATGATCGACATGTCTAAAAATAGACTTTGCGCCAAAAATCCCCTGTGTGGGCCCCACCTAGTTTAGGTGATTATTTTCCAACTAGGATCAGGAATGATGTTTCAGGATGCCTCCTTCACTATTTCTTGTTGCAATCTTCAACAATTATGTGTCTCAATGTGATGCCATGATCCACTGTAGAATGCTTCGGCCTAAAACCCACTTGTCCTTTTACCATATTTACTTCTGCCCACTCATTGTTTCTATTTTATACCATAATACCAAAAACCTTTGCAAACAAAAAATTAATCATAATAATTCTATAATTATTATCTAATTAAAATACATATAAAAGTTATTAATAAAAACCTTCCAACCAAACTAACCATATTATATATATATAAATACACAATTCATTTTTTTAAATTTCTTAAAATTTCTAATTAAATTCATATTTAAAATTCTTTCGGATAGCTAAATTTAAACATATACATAGTATATTTCATTAAACAATATTGACGCAAGAAAATGTGCTCCCGGTGGAGAATTGGATCTCTTACTTTTAATACCGAACTCCACCAGCAATGCGACATGTACACTCTTAGCTATTTAGAATTCCTCACGAAACATTCAAGCCACTTCACGAACAATTATTTGATCTGATCGAATGTATAAAGATGATCTGATCGGGACTTCTAATAGTCTTAAAAACAAGACAAAGATATAAAGATGAATGTCCATCATATTAAAAATAGTTTATATGATTTTAGAGTGTTTTATAGATTAATTTTAGTTTAGTGGATGTTAAAATTTTTATTTATTTCTTTATCCACCATTTACATAATAATAAGTTGGTCTTTATTATAGGTCACATTTTTTTGGATGATATGGTTTTCTATTTTCTCGATATAGTGTATAAATTAATAAAAAAGTAAGTGTAATTTATATGACAAATTTATTTGAAAAATAGTAAAAATAGTAGAAATTTTGGAAAATATAAATTATAGCTTTCAAATTTAAAAATTATAGTAAAAAAAAATATAGTGAAAAAAATAGTAGAAATTTTGAAAAATATAAATTAATTTATTTGAAAAATAGTAAAAAAATAGTAAAAATTTTGGAAAATATAAATTATAACTTTCGAATTTAAAAATTTTAAGTGTTAAGAAATTTTTGATATTGCTGAATTTATTTCTACTATTAAAACAATTCAAACATTCTTATAATCAATTTTTTTTCCAAAGAAAATCACCATTTTTTTTATAATCATCAAACTCCCGAAAAAACAACTTTTTAGACAAATTTATGTCCTCTCCGTAGAAAGAAAGAAAGAAAGAATTTTTAATGTCCACGAGGCTAAAAAATAGCCTATGGGACAGATTGCTTCTCTATCTGACTCTTGTATTCGGCCCTTTTCCTGTGAAGTTTTACAATGAGCACTCCCAGCTTATCGACAAACTCTTCGCTGAATAGATTATCCCAAGAATTAGCTGCCAGAATACCTGCATTGTTTTCTCTGGTGTCCTTGAAGGCCTCACATTCTATAATGAAATGCTTTTCTGTTTCCACTTTTCCGGAGGAGCAAAAAATACATACTCTTTCTTCCCACATTTCTTTTGGCCTTTTCCAGCGCCCTGTTTCACAACGGAGTTGATGAGAATTAGTCCTTAATTGAGCAATAAGAATTTTAGATCTCCAAGAAATATCAACCCCTATGTATGCCTTTTGTTGATGGTTATGTGTGGGGTTAAACTCTTCTATGTAGTACTTCTTCTTTCTCTCTAGCTCTTTCTTCCAAGTATGTTTATGGAATTTATCCATAACAAAAGTTTTTATCTCTTTACTGTTTGTAGGACACATGCTTAAGCAAATACCCCATTTACTAAACCATTTGTTATTTTGCCGCATCCAAGTCTTCTGTCTTTTACACAATCTGTCACTAAACACCACCTTAGGCCATCTATCCTCTTACATTTGCTCAATTTTTTTCAGATACCTTATGACTCGCACCATAGCAATTGCTTCAATAGGAGCAGCCCCTGTTTCACTTAACATGATAGCATAAGGAACTGCACTTTTAATTTTGAATTTGTTTGTAATCAAACGTTTCTAAATTTTCTCAATTTGTTTCCACTGCATCTTGGTTGTGCTGCTGGCCCATAGTTCACAACCGTAAAGAATCACCGGAATCACTAGAAGCCCAAAAAGAGTTAGGGTGGTTTTCCAATCCCACAGCTCTGCCTCTCTACACATGTTTTGAAGAGCATAAAATGCTTTCCAACCCCCTAAAGTTCTTTTCTTTCTACAACCATCCCAACTTAAATTTCTGTTGAAGTCAATTCCGAGGTATTTGTAATCTGCAACTTCTTCCAAAATGTTGCCTCCAAAATAGAACTTATGTTGGTTATGCTTTCTTTTGTTAGAGAAAACCACTACTTTCGTTTTGCTAATATTGACTTGCATCCCAACCCTTTTACAAAAATGCTCAAGGGAATGTAAATGCTCTCGCAAACCAAGAGCCGAATTAGCAATCAATATAAGGTCATCTGCGTACAAAAGAAGCCTGATAACGAACTTGCCCAAATGGATACCGTCACCCCCTTGCGAATTTAGCCACTCTTCAAGCTTGTCAATATATAACCCAAAAAAGGGTAGGAGACAGTGGGCAACCTTGCTTGACCCCGATATCGCTTCTAAAACTTTCAGAAATGCCAGCTGAAGTTCTGATTTTGACTTTCACCTCTTCATACAACCTATGCACAGCTGCTCTCAAATGTTTGGGAACCCCGAGTTCCTCCATTCTGCCCCAAAGCTTATCCCTAGGAACCGTGTCAAAGGCTTTTCTGAAATCAACAAAGCAACAAAAAACTTCTTCCTTATTTTCCCAACCTTTTTCAATGATGTGCCTTAAAGTTATACAATGATCAACTGTGGAATGTTTAGGTCTAAAACCCGCTTGCCCTTTAGCACGTTTATTTCTTTCTTCTGCCCACTTGCTAATTTTCTTTTCCAACATGCTTCCAAATAACTTTGCAAACAAGGGGTTTATCATTATGGTTCTATAATTGGAAGGATTATTGACGTCACCACTCTTGAAAAGAGGTATTGCCATACTAGTTGTCCAATCCGTGGGGAACCCCTGCTGTAAGATGTTGTTGAAAATTTTTGTGATGTGAGGTGAAAGAAATTTTAAGCCCCACTTTAGATACTCTGCTTGGAGTTCATCTAAGTCTTTTGCTTTTCCAGCGCCCAACTTCTTGATACCGATCTCTACCTCTTGCACCGTGAAGAGTTTTGTGTCTGTGTTGACCAAGGGAGGAGGGTCAACCTTGGGATCCTGCTCATAAAGTTGTCTTGCATAGTCAAACCATTTAGAAGCCGTAATGTTGTTTTCAGTTTGCACCTTTTTCGATTGGAGCTCCTTCCAAAATAATTTGGGGTTATTTTTCCCGAGGAAGATTAGTTCTTCTCTCCTTGAAACCATAAAATCGACTTTTTTCTTTTTTACTAACTGCTTGTAAGCTTTGAGCTTTATGTTATCCGTGTCTGATTCCTTCCACCTTCTCCTTGCCTTTTTGCATTCCTCGTCAAACCAAGCATTAACCGAAAAGCAATTTGTTTCAGACTTCTTAATTTTTGCTCTTTTGCACTCAGCAAGTGCGCTTTGAATTAAATGTGTTAATCTGTGACTATGAAGGCCATGAGATGAGATTTCCTCCTTCTTGAAGAGCCTCTCTAGCATTATTTTGAAGCTATTACAATTCTCTGGATTCAAAAGAATTCTCCCCTTTGGGGGATTTTGTTGAACACCTTGATTTTTCGACCCTAATTGCTTTTTTCCGGTCCAAGAGAAACTTAAATAGATTGGCTTGTGATCTGATTTTAAGTCCCAAATTTGATCTCCAATCAACACTTCCTCCATTTTCTCACACAAACTATGCGAGCAAATTACATAATCTACTACACTCGCTCCATTGTAAGTATTGCAAGTGAAATTACCGGACTTTTCCCATTTAGTCAACCCATTACAAATGACTAAATCGAAAGCCCCACATAGCATAAGCAGTTGTTCTCCAAAGATATTGCAGCCTTTATCCTCTGAAATTCGTTTCCACTGATGATTACTCTCTTCTGTAAGCCAAATAGGGTCACTGTCTTCTTTACAACAAAGAATGCTAGCTTGTTCACTTGCAGTTCTAGCATTGAAATCCCCCACTATAAGGACTTCACCTAGCCGAGAATATATTGCAATATCCGTTTTTAGGGCTGCAAAGGGATCTTTGTGGTCAAGCCCTCTACTTTTGTAGATTTTTGAAACTTGCGGTGCAAAATAGCATGCTGCAATTCTAATGAGATTTCCATTTTCTGATATTTTAAGCCAAACAAATTGTTTATTTGGGTCTTCTTTTTCTAGCTGAATGAAACGACCTTCTTTTTCTCTTACTAATACCATGATACCCCCGTGCCCTTTGCCATTCCCTGCTGCCTTGTTCCACACTGCTATCTTCCAATACTCTTCAAACAAAGGTGTCTTACACCCTTCATGCTCATGTGTTTCTATGAGGCAAATTATGTCTCTACCTTCCGCAATAGGCCCTAACCCAGGTCCTCGTCTCCATGGGTAACCCCTGCAGTTCCAACAAACTAATCTTAAGGAAACCTGGGTAAGACTTGATTGCTATTTGTTTTGACATGCAAGACTTACAGTCGAGCCTTTGTCCCTGCTTGCCCATAATGACCTTTCTTCCTCATTTCTTGCTAAAGAGTTTGCTGCCTCTTCTTTGTTATCATTTTGTTGCATTGTTTTGGAAGGAGGTCCAAATTGCGCAATCACGGCTTTACCTTTATAAATCCATGCTCTTTTTCCCTCGTCTCTTGCTGCCCTAACTTTTGTCATTTCCTCCCTCCTTTCCTCTTGCTATCTTACAGTTAAATCTTCTTCTATAAAAAACCGAGAACCCCTTAAGAGTTGCTTCTTTCTCAGAATGATATCTTTATCATGCAAGTTGGGCAAGATGACTTTTATGGGCCTGGCTCTCTCACCGTTGAGCTTACCTACTCTCCATGCTTGACATACTTGTCCTTGCCATTGGAGTTTGTCTTTCAAGAAGTCTCTTGCAAGGTCAAGAGTACATTCATTTTTACCATACTCTTTCACCCCTTTAATCATTATGTTTGTTGCTCTATCTAGTCTTTCCTTGCTTTCTCTATCTTGCATGTTGTTAACCTAGATGTTTGTTTCTCCTTCCCTCTTAGCAGAATTGCCAACAACTTGAGCCCAAGTTTTGGAAAGTTTTGTGGGATCTTCTTTCCTCCCTTCTCTTGATGTTTCTTCATTGTTGTCTATTTGAGCAACTGCTTTCCCCTTATCCTGGGGTGGCTTCGCATTCATCACCTCTGTCTTTTCCACTGCAAATTTCTTCATGTTTTGCACCTCCACTTTCATGCGTTGCCATTCTGTTTTCCCTATTCGGAGAGCTTCCTGCAGTAATGCCACTTGCTCCTTCAGAACTTTGTTGCTTTCTGCTAAAGCCTGATTTTCAGCTGTTATTATATGGATTGTACAATCTCTTTCCAGCGCTTTAGCTTCTACCACTTCCAACCTTTATTTTACATTTAGGAGTTCTCTCACATAAAGGTCAGATGACCAAGTGAGAGGTGTGGATGTGGGACTATATAAAGCATACTCATCACTAACTTTTCCTTTTCCTTTGGACTTGTTGCCACATGCTTGCGAAGAAAACTTGTTTGAATGTTGTTTCTTGCGAACAATACTCTCCCTTTGAGACTTTTTCTTCTTTGTCTGCTCCCATTTTAGACGAGCTAGTCTCCTTTTTAAAATGCCCTGGTATTGTTTGGCATTGACCCAAACCCACTTCCCAGTTTTCGTTGATGAGGAAATTTTCACTTGCCCTATATCATTTGTTTCTACGGGTTCTGAAGTTTCTTGTTCCATTCTCATGATGATATTAAGGGAAATCAAAATCTCTGCCCAAAACTGACCCTTTGTTTTATGCTTAACTCTTCAATCTCTGTTGGTCTGACCACTGAAAACTTGCTGCTCTGTCCTTGCTGCTCTACCCGCTATCCACTGAAAACTAGCTGCTATGCCCTTGCTGCTCTGCCCACTGTCCCTGTCCTCTATGCTCTGCCCTTGCTGCTCTGTCCCTGTCCTCTGTCCTCTGTATAAAATTGACGAAGAACCATACATTAAAAAATCCCATTTCTGGATTGCATATTCTTTCAAGAAGTGCCCGCTGCCCCAGAATGGCGGATTTCTTCTCAGCTAGATGGATGTTGCCAAATCATGATTCGTAATAGACTCCTGAGGCATATTTCTTCTTTAATTCAAGACGATTCCCTCCAAATGTTTAGATACCAGCGAACACCACCTACTTTACTGCCCGCAACAGATTTTGCTGAGAAGTTTTTTTGTGTCCTCCGTTTTTCTACACCCGACCAACGAACTCTTTAGCACAGTGAAATTCCAGACTTAGAGTGAAATGGAAGCATAGCGGAGTAAAAAATCCCATTTCTGGATTGCATATTCTTTCAAGAAGTGCCCGCTGCCCCAGAATGGCGGATTTCTTCTCAGCTAGATGGATGTTGCCAAATCATGATTCGTAATCGACTCCTGAGGCATATTTCTTCTTTAATTCAAGACGATTCCCTCCAAATGTTTAGATAAGACAACATCCAAAAGAGAAGTGGAGTTAAACAATTATAACATTTTAAGTGGAGAACATAAAAGAATATAGAGTTTTGGTGAAGTGGGCAGCTTTAGAGTGAAGATGGGACGTCTGTGGGCCTTATGCCCGTAGAAACCAGTAGTGGGCGAGTGATGTGTCAAACGTGAAATTATATATTTAATGCCCACACGCTGGGAAAAAGAAGAGGATAGAGGGTTGTGATAGGCCACAAAGAAGTAAACAGAGAGTGGCTGTGGCAATAACAGCAAAGAAGTAAAAAGAGAGTGGCTGTGGCAATAACAGCAATCTGAGCGATGTGTCAACTTGAAATTATACGATCATGCCTACACACTGTTAAGAAAAAGAGGATATAGGGTTGTGAGAGGTCACAGAGAACTCAATAGGAGAAGATAGTGGTGGTGCCAAACAGAGAAATTTCCAAGGGCATCTCTTTTCCCCGTGTTGCAATACAAACAGCATAGCAGAGTCAACACTGTTCTCTATATAAAAGATATACCCGTTTCTCTCAATTTTACTATCACCCATCGCAGGAAAGAGAGCAGGGGATGCAATTAGATTATCTCATGGCTTCGGCTTCAATTCATCTACAGCTTCCCAACCAAATGTTAGGAGGTACTTCTTCTCTCAGTCATAGCTGGAAGGAATTGCTCCACACTTCCAAGAGCAGCAATAATAGAAGAGCCAATGCTCCTGCCGTGAGCTGTAATTTGAAGTCCAAAGTCTCTGACATGAGCAGAAAAGGTATGCCACGTCCTTTTATTTGATTAGAACTTCAGATACGTAAGAGCTTTGCAACCTCAGACTCGGGTTCAGATGGGCCTGTGTTCGTGCCCATGTTCAATATACACTATTCGTCATCTAGATTCAATGGCCCATAGATACATACACAAGTAGTTGGGGGATTACCCTTCCGGGGCTGTAAAATGCACCTATCTTCTTTTCATGGAATGATTTTGAATATGCTGTCTATCATCTTCTGTGGTTTTCAAGCTGTGAATATGCGAGGCTTGCATTCTGGATTTTTGTATCTCCGCACTAGAGTTCAGTCACTGCTAAAAATCTATTTGGTCTTTTTCGAATGCAGCTCCCAAAGGGTTGTTCCCACCCGAGCCAGAAAAATATGAAGGACCTAAATTGAAAGTGGCAATAATTGGGTCAGGGCTGGCTGGACTATCAACCGCAGTAGAGCTTTTGGACCAGGGACATGAGGTAGGGCCGCCATGGGTTTTTCCCTTTTCTCTGCCCATCAATTAAAAATCAATATACTTGTACATTAAGATTGTCACATCCAGGAGCCAAAGAGCAGTCAGACAAGATCTCCGTTCCTACATAAACAAGGGGAGCTAGCATATCTGCTTTGTCTCCAACTTGAAGAGTATCTATATCCTTCTGTCAACGAAGTGTTAGTGGTCCAAAAAAAGTGTGTGAGTGCGAGTATAATAATTTGTCCAAAAAATATTTGTCCATTTGGAAGCTGTTTTTGGCTGCAAGTCCCTAAGTTAATGCGATATCATCTCTTTTTCACTTCACTTAGAGGCGTGTGTCTGCTTAGTGGCCTCTTTCTTTGTGATGAATTCTTTATTGCAAGCTTGTTTAAAAAATAAAATCAAAGTGGTGTATCCCTTGTTGAGGAATTCTTTACATATCAATATCACTATCTCCTAAAAAATGGTGTTTTTAGGTTCGAGTACTTCGATGGCTTATCATTAGTATTTGTTGATAGAGTTGCTGCTATTTTATAAAATTTTGACGGTTAATTAAAGCTAAGATATTTGGTTATTGTCAATCTAATATTGCAGGTAGATATCTATGAATCACGTGCTTTTATTGGGGGAAAAGTGGGATCATTTGTGGATAAAAGAGGAAATCACATTGAAATGGGTCTTCACGTATTCTTTGGGTGCTATAACAATCTTTTCCGGCTGATGAAAAAGGTCAGAAAATTACTTCAAATCCTACTAGTTTACATGGTAGTGACAAAATAAGCATCTGTATATACATTTTCAAAAATTTACAAGGCTGCAAAGTGGTAGCTTGGATTTTGACGCTCGAGGCAGTGAGAGCATTTATAAATTTGCTAGGTAAAGTGGATACAACGCTTAGAAGAAAAACTAACATTGTGCATGTCTTATCCATATGATGAACACTCTAGTCTTTGACTTGGAGTTATCTGTGCTCATACTTTGTAAAGATTTAAGTGTTTTTGTGTTATAGTTTTATATGGCAGTGTCATGTTTGTTCTCTTTTTTTCATGGCTTGACTTCTCATGTATTGGACAAGTTGTGTTTATCCAAGTGAATAGAATTCTTTGCTTACTTAGCCCAATTTTATCATCAAATACTTGGAAATTTTCCATTTTCTTGTCTTGCTCCATCTCATGCTTCAACACCTATGAGTTGGCATCAAAGCCTAGTTTTCTTCCATATAATGGCCTACATCCTTTCATCCATGCTTGAAATCTTTGTTATTTTTGGGTTGTTGAAAAAGTGTTTTCACCAAGCTAGGAGAGTGCTTGGACCCCTAGTCCCATGTTTATGTTTGATTGACATATGGAGAGTTTTGATTGGACTTATTCATTCCTTGGGACCAGTGCTAGAGGAGGTGCACTTTTGAAGGAGGTAGTTGTCTTATGTGGCATTGACATCTTGTACATGGCATGCATGTTAAAGGGAGGATGGCGCCTTGTCATATGGTATGAAGCTATCTTATTGAGGAGCACTAGGCACTAGGAGGAAGGTCACAAAGCCCTAGGAGCAAGTAACTACCTCGAGACACATGTTGAGGAGCATTGGACAAAGAGGACCATATGGCACATAGTTAGAGGAGGAGCACTTGCCATGATAAGATAATTTTATTAATTTTCAACGAATGACCTCAAAAGTATGTCAGTGGGATTGAAGGATGCATTCAATGTGAGCACAATGTGTGAGTGCAAACACAACTCTTAGAAAATGCCAAAGCTAAAACTAGGATAAAAAGAGGTAAAGAAGGATACAACAATAGGACAACCTCAAAAACATGTATATAATCGGATCAAAGGCCCCCAGTGATGTAGAAGACCAAGTAAATAAGTCCAGGGTTGGAGGTTGATGACGTCAAGAATGCTCGAGTTTGATAGTCGACGACGAGCAGGGCAACAGTGGCATTGGATCACTATCGGAGTCCTTTGGATCTAATGAGGTGTCTGGCTACATGATCCTGGGGGGATGTAGGAGCGAGGGATACTCCTAGCATCTGAGGCCAAAGGAAAGAAGCTTTGGATAAGTCTTTGGTTGTTCCACTGAGGTTGGGGAGGAGTCTGTCGTGGGGGGGATGAGGGGAGACTTGAGGTCTCATTGCTATACTATTTGAAATACTCTGGAACTTAGCTCATTGCTTGTTGCTTTGATCAGTCAGATAAACCTGGAAGTATGATGTGATCGTCCAAATCATCCCTGAGTGAGGCAGGGTATGTAGGATCTGAGATCTGTGTTTGGATATCTCCATGATGAAGGGGCTTAGGCATCTTTGATCAGGATACTAGAAGAATGTAGAGAGGGATCCTCCTGAATCTCTATCGAGGTAGTGGTAGTGCCCTATGATCTCGTAGTATAGGGGGCACCTAAAAATTAGGTGCTTCTTTGTCTCTGGCTTCTAAAGGTGACACATCTATCAGATCCTATCATATCTTGGTATATGGTGGTCAGTGAGAGTTGATGAGAACCAACTTGAAGCTGGCCCAAAGGGATCCTGAGTGAGTGCATCCAATGTCTACACATGTATGGGGGGCAACAATGATGCCATCCTGTAACTCCAAGAAATGATCAAGGTAGAAGGACATCTTTGGGCCTAGGCCCATTTGGGGGAGCCCAAGTGACTTGAATGTACAATCCATAGATATCCTCTCTGATGGATTGATTCAATACTTGTCTAGGTGGCATGAGATGGCTTAGTGCAGCAAGAGAGAATTTGAAGGCGGTAAGATGCTCTGGGGAGATAGTCAATGTCTGGAGAAGTTGAGAAACCTCTTGTTGATTTTTCCTTGGCACTTCATAATCAGGTCTATGTCTAAATCACGATCACAAACACACTAAAATACCTTCAACCTACTTTTCCTAGCGGAAATCTTCAGCAGTAAAATCAATTTAGTGCACAAATATATGAGCCTAATGCTCAATTATTTTATTACTTCATCAATAAAAGAATCATGGGGCTTCCGTACCAGGGATCATGGCCCTCGATCTTTGATACAAACGATATACATAGTATACAAACTAGGGCTTGCAGTCGGCAACATTAGATCTACCATTTGCCCACAGAGAACCAGACAAGAACAAACCCTTAGATTACTTGCTGAAGTAGATCCTCTAGATCATCCCTTTCTGCTCTTGTTGTCCTTGACATTTGGTAGGTCCTTTGCCTCCTATATATGCAGAGAATATTGCTACTCCAATACCTCTGCCCTAGTTGCTCACAAGGTTCTCTGCTGCTTCAGATACACTTGCACATATCAACTGATCAATCTGCCTTCTATCAATGACAATGCTCCTCCAATGTCACTGAACATAGGCCTTCAACACACAATCCTTTCAACAATGAATTGACTCATCAATCATTGTATTTAGGGTTTCCAAAATACTGCCTTGACACAGTGTCTATGCTGCTCCTTAGATCACTATTCACGGGCTGCAATAATTTGCCTTCTAACAGTCCCTTTGCTGCTCCAAAGGTCACTGTACATAGGCACCCAACACGTTGTCCAAAACTTCTTGATGAACATACTTTTATACATCGTCCTTCTTGCAATCTTCAACATAGAAAACCCAACCACATACCTTTCAAGGATCTCTACACAGTCCTGAAATTCTCGACCTTGAGCAACTATTCTCAGAGGTCATTTTTAGCCTAGCTATAGACTCCTATGGCCACCTTAGACTGCCTTACCTATGTGACCACCTCAGTCACCTTATCTCTATATAAACCTCACGTTTCAGTCCTTTAATTTCAAGCGCAAGGTCTTTAGGGAACTCGACCCTCACTCTAGCATCACCACAGGCCTTACGACCTCATTGTGCACTAGATTCAAGGGTCTCGAACCTCCTTAATAGCCTAGAAAATCACTCGGCCTCATGCATAGAGATAAATTACTGTTCTATGCCTAGAACCACACTAGATCACTTGTCTATCCTCCACAGAGAAACTCGTCCTAGACACAAGGTATACTCGACCTTCTTACTAGAACTAGCTGCACAAGGCAATCCATAAAATACTCCTTCTTCAGTTGTGGTTCTCTCTTGAGGTTTGACGTTCTTACTTAGGCTTGTTTTCACACAAGAATGGTTGACATTTATTCTCCCTTGGGCCCTTATGATTACTTGGTCAAGTAGCTGAAACCCTCGGCTTGCATTCTTCGGGCCTCGATCTCTCATTTCAGCTTGCGATCTTGAGCATATGTCCTGCGCATGGATCTGGGTATTTCTGTCCCAATTCCAGCCTTGCAACAGTCCTTTTGGTGCCTTCTTTGTATAGTAATTAGGGCTACGACCCTCTCCAAGACTACAATAGAACTTGACACATTCTAGCCCTACTTGACCTCTTTAGAATAGGAGTATTTCAGCCTCCTAAGGCTCTCCAAGCACAAGAACAATTACATCTTGCCTTGCACTTGATTGCTCTTGAACCTCACCTTAGGCTCATTAAATACTTTACCCGGGGTCACTTAGGCAAACTTCTTGATCTAGGGTTTTCGCTTCTTTGACCCTTGAATAAATTATTATTTCTTTCTTGGTCCTAAGTCCCGTACTTGGGTCCAAAACCCCATTTTGGTAAATCGCCCAATAAACTCCTTTTTGGTGGGTTGCCCTCTCTCGGAAATACCTTATGAGCTACCCAAAATCTAACAAATCTGAGAACCAACCTCATGTCTGGTCTCAGGAGTGAGCCGAAGCGAGGCCCTTCGACGAACGAAGTGCAATGTAGGGGTACCGGTCTCTTCCAACAACCGAATCTTTGAAAGATTTGACTCTGTGGAAGAAAGAAACCAAGCAAAAGATGACATTCAGGCAAAATGAGTGGGCACCAAGCTTTGCCTGAATAATGGATTGCGAGACTGTATGTTTGCATCAGATGATGTGCTTAACAAGCAAGGTCTGAAATCTCTTCACCTGGGCCCAATCTGTCTGTACCAAGCTTAGCCCCTAAATCTTGGAGCCATAGAGGACCATGGCTCTAATAATCGCATCCATGAGGTGGAGCTTGGACGAGATGCCTTGAAACTGACTCTGGAATCACTGTCTCTTGATAAGGGCCACAAAATCATACCCTTTGCTAGGCTGAGGCTAGAGGTCTGGTCACATACCAAAATAAGGTACTACCAACTATGCTTCTAGATAGATGTATGATGTGGTGATCTTGATCTCTTCCCCTTGGAAGTAGAAATGCATGTATGTAAGAGTTTTCTTCAAAGCATTGAAGATCATAACCTTGGTTTTACCTAGGTTGACAATCAACTATCGAAGGTCACAAAAGCTAGCCAGGGCATCGATTTGTTTGTTTAGGCCCTTGAGAGTAGATGGCAACAAGACCAAGTCATTTGCAAAAAGGAGTAGGGAGATCAACAACTAATGTAGAAGACAACCTTCCCCCTCTTGGATGTGCTCATGGAGGAATTATTCCATCTCATTAATGTAAATCTTGAAGAGGGTCGGTGAGAGGGGGCACCCTTGTTTTACCCCAATGGTACTTTGGATAAATTTAAAAAGGCCATCTGCCATCCTGAGGTGACCTAAAACGAACTTTTATAGTCTCATTATGACTACCAGAAGGGTCTCAAATATGCTAACGTCCTGAAGCCTTTGGAATACTGCCTCCCTAGGCATAGTATCAAATGCTTTTTGAAAGTCAACAAAGCAACAATAGGCTTTCGAAGAGTGGTGATGGGCCTCCTCAATAATGGCTCTATTGCCTCAAAATCTAGCAAGTCTTGTAAAGGGGTAACCTACAAGACAAAAACTAGACTAAGGGACAACAATGAGGTGTGGCCCACTGTCACCACAACCACTACCCCCTGTGCTTCATGGATTTTCACCATTGGGAGGCTTCCCTTTAGATAGGTCACCTATAAGAGATGTGCTAAGTTCAACGATCAAGGTGATAAGAGAGGCTTATACAAGACAACTCTTCTTAAGGACAAGGCTAAATAAGTTAGGAAAGGTAATTCACATCCTATAATAACACATATTTAGGGCACAATTGATCTATGGCTTGAGAGATGACAAGCCAAATTGATTAGCCTAGGATCAAGAGGCCAAGAAAAGGTTTCCCAACAATGAGTATCAACAATCAAATGGACCAAGAAACCTTCAATAAGCCCCCAAGTTGAAGCCTAGGGCAAAATAGGGTTTCCTAGGGCCAAATCTACCTAGGGCAAGAGAGTTTAGCCTTATAATGGATAGATTTGCCACTAAAGGGAGTTGATTTTGAGGCAATCAAGGTTACTTCTAATGTTGAGTCCTTTCACAAGGTTAAATTCCCACTCTAGGTCAACTCACACCCTAGCCCTAACTAACAACTTTGTTAAAGTTAGCTAGGATAAGTGTCTTCCACATTGGCTAGGGGTTAGCATGTGGGAGAATATCCTAAAGTGACTTGGGGAATAAATTAACTTTATGAGATAAATTGCACTTCAAGTGAAGTTAATGAAAGATTGAAACACAACTGTTGGATCATGCGGGGCTAAGGTCAAATCTCAACCATCGATCTTGGAGGCTAGTTGGAAGGTCAAGAGACATACCCATTTCGATTTTTAAGTGCCATAGATCCCAAGGAGAGCTCATTCATTCATTTGTGTGAGATAGAGAAGATAGTTTTATTAATGTCCAATGAATGACCACAAAAGTAGGTCAATGAGACTAGAGAAGTAGGTCAATGAGACTAGAGGATACATCTAGTAATAGTACAATATGGGAATGCAAGGGCCACTCCTAGAAATTTAAATCTAATACAAAAAGTATATGCAAGATATAGTAATGAAAAATACAAACAATAGGACATCCTCATGAAGATGAACATGTATAAAATTGTATCAGTGACTTGATGAAGAGCCCATGGAGAGAGAGAGCTAAACATGAGGTCCATGATGTCCATAATGCCCGAGTCTGATAATTGACGACGAGGAGGGCGACCTAGGCGCTGGCTCACTGTTTGAGTCCTCTTGAACTGTTTGGGAATCCGACTGCACGATCTTGGGGGGAAGGAAGGAGCGAGGGATACTCCTAACATCTGAGACCGAAAGAAAAAAGCTCTAGATAAGTCTTTGGTTGCTCCACTGCGGCTGGGAAGGAATTTCTCTTGTTGGTTGTTTAAGGAGGATTTTTTTTTCTCTTATGGGTTACCCACTTTTTGGTGGGTAACATGCGGCTCCAACTCGGGGACACGTGCTCATGGTAGAGTGCATGATCTGTGTATTCGAATGGGGAGTGCATGAGAACTCTAGCAATCCTTGGGGTTTCACAGACTTGTTTCCTATACACTCAAGCAACTTGTTGATAACAACTGTGCAAGGTGCTAATCATCACCCTTGCGATATAGGATAAGATAAAATAAAACATTAAACATTAGCCAACAATGCATCTAACTAATATTTAAACACAACCGCATGAATAATGAATAAAGTAGGTTAGACATAGAAATGTAGTGCAACTATGTAGATGTAAATGCATTAGGTTCCACTAAACAAGGCGAGGTGCTTGCCCTCCACAGGGGAGGACAAAAGCTCACCATCAAGGTTTGCTACGTAAAAGTAACCTATCCATGCTTTGTTGTGGACCCTGAAAGGGCATGGGTTGTCATCGACAAGGATTAGATCTCTATTACCCACTATAATGTTGAAAAATGTAACTAGTGTCGGTCTTCATAATTGTACTTGAGTCATGATGTAATGTAATTGTCAAAAGAAAGAAAAATAAATTTTATTATTAAAGAAAATGACTTATTAACGCATGGGTTTCATGCTTGGGTCAATGTTTTCTACGTCAAAGCCTCCATTGAAGGCTTCTAGGTTTTGTCTTGAGTCAATAGAGTCATTGTCATTTTTATTATACCCTTCTTGGGCTTTTGTATCATGTAAAAAGAATTATTTTTGAGTCAAAAAGATCATTTATCACCTCCACACCAAGTCGGCCCTATCCTTAACAAGATGACTTGGATTATGGCTATTCGACCTAGTTGGAAGGCTATAGATAAGAGGCAATTTGACCTATTTGGAACACTCACTCAAGAAGTTTGATCTACAAGAAAGGAGAGCTGAAAAAGAGAGCGAAATTGGTGGAGAAGAAGAATATTAGCTGGGAAGACCTAAATTGAGTTCTTGGGCATTCTATCTATCACATGTGCGAAGTTACGGGGTTCTTGTTGGGGTTAAAATTCTGAATCTACTGCAGGTTCGAAGTTCTGAAGCTAACGACCGAAAATCTATAGTTGGGGGCTGAAATTTTGGATTGAAGTTGCAACTATGAAGCTGGTACTTGGATACTTTGGCAAGGATCATCTACAAGAAGGAAGGATTGACTTGGTGGTTGGAGGAGGTCTTTATCTAGGTCTAAGAGGTCTTGGATTGTCTCATCTTGATTTGAATCTACTAGTGAAAGAGTTGATTGGGTTTTCCCCTATATAGGGGTTTTAGCCCTAGCTAAGTGCCTATATCTGATGTCACTGATCTTCATGTTTCAATTTGATGATTGCTTGATGAAAAGAAGATCAAAGAAGAACATAAACAAAGTTAATAAGAACATAGGAATATCACAAGTAATTATCAATATAAGAAAATCTTTTTGCCTTTCTGATTTTCTAACATGGTATTGGAGCTAAGGCGAGAAAGGAAGAAAAAGGCAACTTGAAGATCTATTGAGGAAAAGGGGATCAAAGGAAGGTCATTACGGAAAAGGATTATATAAGAAGAGAAACCTACTATCTATAGAGACTATGTCAACTACAATGATGGGAGAAAACAAGCTAGAAGGAGCCTCTAATTATAGGGCATGGAAAAGGAGGATAGATCTTATCCTCACTAAGCATAAAGTTTTGGATCTTGTTAAAGGAAAAGTCAAGAAACCTACAAGTGATGCAGGAAAGGAGAAGTTGAGAGAAACCAAAATTCGGGCCATGAATCTGATAGTAGATGGAGTAAAAGACAAGCTAATCCCATACATATCCTCATGAAATGTATGAAGCTCTCTCCAAATTATTCACCATCAAAAACATTGGTTAGATAGCTAGCCTCAAGAATGATCTAAGGACAATAAGTATGACAAAAGGCGATATCGTGTCATCATATTTTGTAAGGATATCTAGAATAAGAGATGAACTCCAAGCAATATATGAAGTTGTGCTAGAAAAAGAACTTGTCATTGCTGCTCTTCAAGGTCTACCAAAATCTTGGAGTGCTTTTGCATCAAGAATTAGCAGTTGGAAGGATACTCCAACCTTCGAACAAA
Organism: Pinus albicaulis; assembly: GCA_034641835.2. Classification (NCBI taxonomy): domain Eukaryota; kingdom Viridiplantae; phylum Streptophyta; class Pinopsida; order Pinales; family Pinaceae; genus Pinus; species Pinus albicaulis. The sequence goes on along the minus strand of CM076581.1, from coordinate 22,537,290 downwards.
TGTGGAATGCATGCAGTGAAGAAGCTCAAATATCATTAGTAAACAACAAGGAGGGTGAAGAATACAACACCTCTAATGCCTATTCTGCTCATGACAAGAAGAAGGGAACATTCAAGAAGTTAAAAGGACCAAGGAAGAAAGTTGACCTATTTAAGAATGAATGCTACAATTGCCATAAGATGGGTCATTACAAAAATCATTGTCCTGAAAATCCAAGGAATAAAAAGAGAGAAAGAGAACATGTGAATGTTGTTGATGAAGCTCCACCAAAGAAGAACAAGACAGAAGAATCCAAAGTCAAAGACTATTTGCTAGAGACTGTTAGGGATATTATCCCTTGCATATCCTACTTTAAGGTTTGCAATGTTTTCTTTTATGTTTTGATTTTTATACTTCTTAGAATCAATATATTTTGTTAGAATCTTTTAAGTTGTTTTGATAAGTTGTAGGTATCCCTCGAAAGACTGGATTAAGAGGGAGCCTTCACCATTTTACCAAAAGATAAGTATTTTGTTTCTTGTTTCCTCTTTCATGTTTGGTTTCCTCCTCATATCAAGATTTGTTTGTATTATATGCTATAACCTTTTATATTTTCCTTGGTTAGGAAAGCTTGCAAAATACACAAAGGTTATGGAGGAGACTTCAAAGGAAAACTTGAATCATGAAAGAAGCTCTATTGCAAAGGAAGCTCTTCAAGAACTGAAGTCCTACAAGGTTTGTTAAACAACAACTCAAGGTATGTCTTAGACTATAAGTTGTGTTACAAGGTTCTCTCCATACAATAAGTATGATCATACTCTTTTGAATTTCAGTTTATATTACTGACATCTTTATGTCTAGGAATCATAAAAATTCTTGTTAGGGTGAGTAATCATTAGATTGAATCTACTACCCTCATTATATTATCTCTTATTGTTTGATGATTTGGTGAAACCCTAACCTCTATGGTTCACTATAAAACCCTAGCCTCTTATTGCTAAGGGTATGTCAGTGTTAAATAATGAAACCCTAATCTACTTAGGGGTTGTTGATAAAGTCTAGAACATATAGTGAAATCCTATTCTTTTGAAGTTTAGGGTTTTGATAATATGGTAAAAAGCCTAGTCCTTTAGGGTTTGTCGTTAATGTCTAAGTTATATAGTGAAACCCTAGATTTTTAGGGTATGGTAAATTAGGGTTTATGACCAAAAACCCTTGTAATAACTAAAGTAAGATCCTAGAAATGAAACCCTAGGTATAGATTCTTCCGCATGATTGAAACCCTAGTATGGTCAAAATTGTTGTATATCTAACTTTGATGTATTAATGTTTGTGTCTTGGGTTTACCTAATAGATATTGATGTGAAATGCTAGTGCATCCTAGATATGTATATGCGAGTATGTTACCTTTATTGTTGATACTCATTTTTTAGCTTGTGAAATCTATGGTTTGTAACAAAACCCTAGTAGAGATTGATATTCTAGGATATGATGATATTATTTTCGATATGATTTAGTTTTGATGATAAAATCTAGGGTTTGTAACAAATCCTAGTAGAGTCTAACATGTAATTCTAAAAGCATATTTTTGAAACCCTAGATGTATATTTGATTGAATCTAAGGCTTCATGTCTCAAAGATGGAGTCTAGGGTTTATGACAAAACCCTAGCAAGCATTTGATTGATTGGGGTTGTGACTGTGCATGATCTCTCCATAAAAAGGTTGAATGTTTGAAGCATGCTTGGAGTGGTGGATATATATCTGATTTAGTTTACAAGGAGAGATGTAAGCATCTAGGGCCGAGTGCCTAATGCTTGGGAGGACATCTGGTCGGCCTATGTGTTGATGTCTAGATCCTGAAGTAGGGAGGGTGGTGTTGGTCATGGAGCTCCGACCTTGGATATGCACCTAGACCCTTGGGTTGGTGATAGAGCTTAAACCCTGATGGTACCTTGAGTGGTTAAAGCTTGAGTTCACCTTAGTCCCACCCGATTAGAGTACCCTGGTCAGGTATCTAATATGTAGCACCGTGTGTGCTGGGACTCTTCATAGATCATATCATTTTGAGATCTGTGCTGTGACTCTTCATAGATCATATCATTTTGAGATCTTCCATGTACATTCATATGTAATTATGAATACCTCCCTAGTTAAGAGGAAGTGTTGAAAAATGTAACTAGTATCGGTCTTCATAATTGTACTTGAGTCATGATGTAATGTAATTGTCAAAAGAAAGAAAAATAAATTTTATTATTAAAGGAAATGACTTATTAAAGCATGGGTTTCATGCTTGGGTCAATGTTTTCTATGTCAAAGCCTCCATTGAAGGCTTCTAGGTTTTGTCTTGAGTCAATAAAGTCATTGTCATTTTTATTAGATCCTTCTTGGGCTTTTGTATCATGTAAAAAGAATTATTTTTGAGTAAAAAAGATTCTATCACCTCCACACCAAGTCGGGCATATCCTCAACAAGTCGGCCTGGATTAGGGCTATTTGATCTAGCTGGAAGGCTATAAATTAGAGGCAATTTGACCTATTTGGAACACTCACTTAAGAAGTTCGACTTATAAGAAAGCGGAGCAGAAAAAGAGAGTGAAATTGGTGGAGAAGAAGAAGATTAGTTGGGAAGACCTAAATTGAGTTCTTGGGCATTCTATCTATTACACGTGTGAAGTTACTGGGCCGTTGCTGGGGCCAAAATTTTGAATCTACTGTAGGTCCAAAGTTTTGTGTTAGTTTTTGTAGCATCAAATGTGTTCTAGCCACGAAATTTGGTGGAGAGGCTAGAATACATGAGATCTCCAAGACCCATAAATTGTTTTTGGAAATTCCACCTAGAAATGGCTTAATTAGATTATTAGCTAGTTCTTAAATATTTCCCAAGTCTAAACTTAGGGAATATGGTTAATTAATCAAAATTAATTAAATCAAGGTGCGGATCATCTAGAAACTCACACAGATCGACTCCAAGATGATCCTAGCTAATGATTATGTTTTAATCTTCGTCGATGGTGCACCAACAGTGGATTATAAGAGGAAGTCGATGGGTACTTGAAGAAGATACACCAAAAGTTTGATTTCCTTGGCAGATCGATTTCTAGAGTAGTAGCAGTCAGCTGCCGGAGAGCAAGAGATCGAAGCAGTGGGTGAGGGGTAGTGGGCCAGTGGCAGTGAGTCCGGAGGAGATTTTCCAGATCTAGAGAGTCAACTATAGGAGGGCCGAGTTTCCTCAGTGAGGTTGCACAAAAGCTTTAGAGGTAGAGTTCAATTTGGCTAGACAGAGGGTCGATTCAATTATTGGGGGCATGGAAGACTTCCTGAAGGGACCAGTGAGTCATTCTTAGAGGCTGGATTGGGCAGACGACTTGATCAGTTGCAGTTTTAATTAAAGCTTTCTAGCGTCTGTGCAAGGTTGACGCAGGGGTTTCGTGGAGCCCATTCAAAGCTGGATCAGTGTTGGGTGAGACAAAAATTGTCTCCCTAATTTTTGTGGCCAGTTTCTCCTGTAGTGGATTGCTAGTTTGTGCATCCAGATTGTACTCAAATTTTCACTGATGCGTAATAATAAAAATCTCACTATTGCACCGGTTTTCCCAAGTTGGGTTTTTTCGGGGACATTTGTCCAAAAATAACGATGTCATTTTTATGTGTGTGTGCTAGTATTTTCTCAGTTTCCACTGCTATAATTTCCGTAGTTTTATTTCTAAAAATCACAGTGTGAATTATTTGGTATTTGCTGTAGCAAACTGCAAATAAATTGTTAAATAAAATTAACAATAGGAAAATAATTTCCAGTTGCTATGATTAATGAAATTTTCACATGGTATCAGAGTGTGATTGATCAGTTGGGAAGCTCAGAAGCGGAAGAAAGAATTTCGCTGCTCAAGAGGTGCAGTGGGCCGAAATTCTCGAGGCAGCACAGTGCTCAGACAGGCAGGCTGAATTGCTGGGGCAACTGTTCGATTTTCAGTTGCAGTGTGGCGGAAAAATCAAGTTGCCCAAGAGAGTGATTCCAACAGTTAGAGGGAACAACTGCAACTTATATTTTCGCTGAGCAGATTCCTTTGTTGGACGCAGAGGGTTTTGCAATAGCAAAACCATCGTCGGGTGGAAGAGAACAGAAGAGGGAAAAATTCTCTTAGGGAACTTTGAGTCTGAGAAGTTCAATTTTCCAGGCAAATTGGCAGTAGTAGCTAGCAGATCTGCGCATTCCAGAAGGGAGTGCGAGTAGCAGAGCAGTAGCCAAGCAGAACGAAAGAGGGAGTTTTCTATAGTTTTTGAGACGACCACAACAAAGCTTAGAGATCAGGACAAGTTGGATGGAGCTTCCAACTATGTCATCTAGAAAGCTAGGATATCCTTCTAGATGAATATGGTCTGAAAGCCTACATTGGCAATGTGGTGAAAATTCCAAACCGGAATCGTATTGCAACAACTGGAAATTATTCTCTTAATTTTTAATTTAATTTAATATTTAATTTGTTGTTTTCTACGACAAATATTGAATAAATTACACTGCAATCTACACAAATAAAATTGCGGAAGAATAAATGCTGGAAGAAATGCTAGCACACACACATAAAATTAACACAATTATTTTTGGACAAAAACCCCCGGAAAAACCCAACTCGGGAAAACTGGTGCAGCAGCTGAGGGTTTTATTATTATTATGCAGCAGTGAGAAAATCTGAGTACCACTAGATGCCGAAATACTAGTAATCCTACAGATAAAAATTCTGGCAAAAATCTAGAGAGGAATTTTCCACACACCACATGCAATCTCCCAGCATGACTTGCCTTCAGAAATACGACCCTTTGACCCTTTGCACTGCTTTGCGTAGCTGGTTGGACGTCTAGCCTCAGACTGATCTCTGATGAAGCCGTTCTGCCTTCTCCCGACTGGAAAGATTCTTCTCTGGCACTCTGGGACTCCTTCCCGACCTCTGGAATTGAAAACGTCTCTCCCTCTCAGCAAATTGATCTTGCCTCTAGAGACTACTGCGATGCCCCAACGTTAGCCTCTCTATGGCTCTTCTGCCTCTCTGCAAATGCATTCGCTGGATCTAGAATGCCTCCTCCAACCTCACTTTCTCTGCCCCTCTCTCACTGCTTCAATCTCTCTGACTCTCTCTTTGACAACTAATTGTTGCTACTCTGGAAATCAATCTGCCAATGAAAGCGAACTCTCCTAGTGATTTCTCCATCACCACATCGACCTCCTCTTATAATCCTTTGTTGGAGTACCAACTACCAAGATTAAAACATAATCGATGGCTAGGATAATTTATGGATCGATCCGTGTGAGTTTCTAGACTATTCTCGCCTTATCTCAATTAATACTGATTACTTAATCATATTCCCTAAGTTCAGACTATGGAAATATTTAAAAATAGGTTAATAATCTAATTGAGACACTTCTAGGTGGAATTTGCAGAAACGATTTATGGGTTATGGAGATCTCATGGATTCTAGCCTTTCCACAAAGTTTCGCGGCTAGAACACATTCGATGCTACAAAAACTAACACTCCCTCTTAGCGAGGAATGTGTTATAATGTTGCACCTGCTGCCACAACACCCTATCTCTGCATCATCTCCTGTCACGCTGTTGATGTCTAGCTATACAACCCATGCACTGCAACTCTGTTGCTGCTGCTATTGTAACAGAAAAACATCCAAAACTGAACCAACTGTGTTTAGTTTGATGCATTTGTCACCTGAGTCCTGACTGCTACTAGCATCTGCACTGTCATTGAGGAATCTGCGCTGCTGCTGACTCTGCACTGTGCTCCCCTATATCTGACTGCTACTAGTCTCTACAACTATCACTCTGGCATTTGACTGCACCAACTGCCACTGGTCCATCCTGCGACTGAATACTATGGGCCCCCCTAGCCAAGTACTGATCCATGAGGTGGACTCCTCAAGGATCTTGCCCATCTGTACCTCTTTGACCCCTGATCTACTCACACTGCTGCTACTACTACACTGCTGCTGCAACTACTACAATAATGAGTCTGATCTCCCCAGATCCTAAAGTACTAGTTTCCATAGGGTTGCTCCCTCTGAAACTAGACTCCCTTTGAGTCTCGATCTCCCTTTGGGAAATCACGCTGCTCCCTCCTGGCAACTTGCACTGTCCTCTTGCACTGGAAATTGGATTGCGAAGTTCTGCACTCGAAATATTTTAGCTAGAACTGCACCTGCATATTGCAACTGGGCAAATCACATTGCCTGTGTCACTGCAAATAGTTCTACAACTGTCTTCTGGGTACTGACTACAACTAGCTATGCAACTGTTTAATGATAGATTGCGTCTGCTGACACTTCTTGCGACAATGATACTGTGGGATCCTGTAGCAAAGGTGATGGGCTCGTTGCAATAACTAGAAACTGATCTGCCTTATCTCCTGGTTGCAATTGCGCTGGACCCTGCCCATGTGGTACACTAGAATCTCATACTCCTCTACCTCTTGGATCTGGTGCCCCACTATCTCCTTTCAAGCCTAGTCCCTTGCTGGGATCCTTCCTTTCTTTACAAGTCGCACTTCCTGCGGCATCTACCCCGACAACTTGAAGTCGATTTGTTGTCCAGATTTGCATTTTGGCTAACTCACACAACCTCCTCTGAGAATCTCGTATGACCATCCCTACAGAGCTGCAAAATCTGGAAACTCAAAACTGGAGAAATAAACCTTGAAAATCTCGCTCTTTCCCTCTGCTCGGCTGCTGCTCTACTACTCGCACTCCCTTCTAGAGTGAGAAGATCTGCTCACAACTACTACTAATCTGCTAGGAAATATCGAACTTGCTGAGACTAGAAGTTCCCTGAGAGAAATTTTCCCTCTAAGTGTGCTCTTCTCTCTTCCACCTCGACGCTGGTTCTGCACTAGCAAATTGCTACAAAACCCTCTGCTTTCAGCTAGAGATCTGCCCAATGAAAATTCTGAGCTACTCCCTCTGCCATTGGAATCACTCGATTTGGAAGGATCGAATTTTTCTGCCCCTCGCTCAGAAAAATCGAACCTTCACAAGTAACTTGGCCTCTTGGCAAAGTGACTGCGTTGCCCCTGGGAATTTCGATCTGCTGCCCACATTGAACAATGAAATTCCTTCCTTTCGCTTCTGACCGCTCAGACTGATCAACTGTGCTCTGATACCATGTGAAGATTCCAAACTGGAATCCTATTGCAACAACTGGAAATTATTCTCCTAATTGTTAATTTTATTTAACAATTTATTTGTTGTTTTTTACGACAAATACTTAATAAATCACACTGAAATCTACACAAATGAAACTGCAAAAGAATAAACGTTAGAAGAAATGCTAGCACACACATAAAATTAACACAATTATTTTTGGACAAAAGTTCTCGGAAAAACCCAACTCGGGAAAATCGGTGCAACAAACGAGGGTTTTATTATTATGCAGTAGTGAGAAAATCTAAGTACAACTGGATGTCGAAATACTGGTAATCCTCCAAAGAAAAATTCTTGCAAAAATCTAGTGAGGAATTTTCCTCACCCCATAGGTAATCTCCTGGCACAACTTGCCTTAAAAATTACGACCCTCTGCCTTCAAAAATATGACCCTCTGACCCTCTGCGTCAGCCTCTGCGCTGCTCTGCGTAGCTGGTTGGACATCTAGCCTCAGACTGATCTCTGAAGAAGTCGTTTTGCCTTCTGCTGACTGAAAAGATGTTTCTTCGGCACTCTGGGACTCCTTCCTGGCCTTTGGAACTGAAAACATCTCTCCCTCTCAGCAAATTGATCTTGGCTTTAGAGACTACTGCGCTGCCCAAACGTTAGCCTCTCTGTGGCTCTTCTGCCTCTCTGCAAATGCACTTGCTGGATCTGAAATGCCTGCTCCAGCCTCACTGTCTCTGCCCCTCTCTCATTGCTTCGATCTCTCTGACTCTCTCTCTGGTGACGGACTGCTGCTACTCTGGAAATCAATCTGCCAATGAAATCGAACTCTCCTAGTGATTTCTCCATCACCACATCGACCTTTTCTTATAATCCTCTGTTGGAGCACCAACAACCAAGATTAAAATATAATCGATGGCTAGGATAATTTCTGGATCATTCTGTGTGAATTTTTAGACTATTGTCACCTTATCTCAATTAATACTGATTAATTAATCATATTCCCTAAGTTTAGACTAGGAAATATTTAGAAATCGGTTAATAATCTAATTGAGACACTTCTAGGTGGAATTTCCAGAAACGATTTTTGGGTTCTAGAGATCTCATGTATTCTAGCCTCTCCGCAAAGTTTCGTGGCTAGAACACATTCTATGCTACAAAAACTAACACTGTCAAAGGTCAAGTGCTTCAAATGTGGTGAGCTTGGTCACTACAACTCGGAGTGTCCTCTTAGGAAGAAGGACAAGTAGGAGAAGCAGGACCAATAGGCAACCTCGACCGAGATCGACAAGTTGTCCTCCAAGTTGGTGGAAGTCTTTGCGATGATGGTAGCCATACCTCCAGGAGTGAGGTGGGGTGACTTGGAGTTGTAGCCCCAGAGAGCTACAAAGATGGGCAGGGTTCACTGAGGAGTCCACCTGATGGATCATTACCTGGCTATAGGGGGTCCACAGTCTTCAGTAGCAGGATGGATCAGTGACAATTGATGCAATTAGTACCAAAGTGACAGTTACACACTAGTTGCAATCAGATGCTGAGGAGCGCAGTGCAGAGTTGGCAGCAGTGCAGAGTCAGCAACAACGCAGATGCTTCAGTGACAGTGTAGAAGCTAGTACAAGTCAGAGACAAATGCATCATACTGAACACAATTGATTCAACATTTTGGATGTTTCTCAGTTGCAGTTGTTGCAATTGCAACAACAACAGATGAGAGGGAGTTGCAGTGCAAATGCAGTGTTGGCAGTAGTACAGCAGGATCAGCGATAACACAAATGCAACATTAGAGTTGCGTAGTAGTTGGTGGGCAATCACAATGACCAAACATCAACAATGTGAGAGGAGGTGATACAGAGACAGGGTGTTGTGGCAGAATGTGCAGCACTAGAGAGAACATAGTCCTAGCTAAGAGGGAGTGTTAGTTTTTGTAGCATCAGATGTGTTCTAGCCACAACATTTGGTGGAGAAACTAGAATACATGAGATCTCCTAGACCCAGAATTTGTTTATGGAAATTCCACCTAGAAATGGCTTAGTTAGATTGTTAACTAGTTTTAAAGTATTTCCTAAGTCTAAACTTAGGGATATGATTAATTAGTTATAACTAATTAAGTCAAGGTACAAATCATCTAGAAACTCACACGAATCGACTCCAAGATGATCCTTGTTAATCAAGGTTGTCATTGATGTCAATATGGCATTATGTCAAATACTCTTGTGATGCATGATGTTACTGTTACACTATGAAGATGATGCATATTCCCTAAAGCCTTAGTTTTCAAAGATGCCCTAGTCCAATGCCCATGGAACTGTAAGAATAATTCATATGTATAAAGCAAACCCTTTCCAAGCTAACCCTAACTCCTTGAGAAAAACCCAAATTCCATGATGACCTAACTCTAACCCTAGTGAAACCTCCTGAATCTCTGAGATTGTCTAAATACACATAAAATCACATATAACTCTAAACCTTAAATACCTAAAGCTCTAAAAACATACACCAAATTCTTAAATTATAAATCCTAGAAATATATATAAGATAATAAAAAAAAAACAATAAGAAAATTATAAATGAAAAAAAGGAATGGACACTTCTCTAAACCACACGTAATGGGGCACTACTTAATAAAATATGTCCAAAGTGATACATCGATGTACGCTAATGCTATAAACTGAACGACTCCACTATACAAGTCGGCCTTAAACTTTTTTTGATGTCAGTTGACCATATGACGGCCACACTTTATAAATATGGCTTGTTTCCATTATTCTGACATTGAAGATTGAAAAACGCAGTCATCGAAGTAAAAGGAGAAATGGAAGTCAAAATAGAGAGACGGTTAGAAACACAACGTTTGATAACTCGGCTACAGATTAAAAAAGGAAGTGGGTTATAGTTCACATCTCGTGAACCTGAAGAAACACACGAAGAAGAACGAATACATTTCGGGCTTTGAAATCTCGGTACCATTGCAGAATCACTAGAACTTAGATTCATTTAAAACTGGAATGGCTGTCGAGGGTTAATAGGTGCCCAGTGAACGCTTGTGATAGTGGAATAGGAGCTGGGGCTACGTGTTGGAGTTCGTGGCTGTCTGAGAAACAATTAACGACCAATCTACCTGTCGTGTGGGTGTGCGCTCAACAGAGATCTAGATTTAGTGGTCTCGGGAGGGAACATATGATCGGGATGCCATAATTAGATATAAGAGGAAGGAAGACCATTTGCTGTTCAACTTGCACGACACCTGACAGATAGAATTAATTTGGGCTGCATGCAAACTGATCCATTCATTTGCAGAGTTTGTGTATCCATGTGAACACCGGATTGACACCAATTATGACTGTGTGAACAAGGAGACAACTAGACCTATGGTTGTGGGGTTTAGAGCCTGATCCCCCCCAGGAATCTGAATCAGTGGCCAATAAGGGAAACTGTGGCAGTCAGCAGTTGTTTGGAGGGCCCCAACACGCAAGGAAAGGAGTCAGTTGGTTGAGAAATACCCACATGAGTCATTAAAGGAAGATTTCTTCCACTGTCAGGAGTAACTGTATCGAATAAATTAATCTGAGATCATTACAGACTTAGTGGAGCCCAGAACAGTGGATATTATAGCCTCGGTGGAACCCAGAATTATTGCGAATTGCAGGGAAGTCTTGGCATGGTGCAGTACTGAATTCTTGGCATGGTGCAGTGTTGAATTCTTGGTGTGGTGCAGATTGGTGAAATGGAGCATTTGTGAACTAATAGTCCAGTAAAGAAGCAAAGAAGGATTGTTGTCCTTGGAGTAGGAGCTCCTAAAACACAAGGTTGGTGCCTTGAGAAGATAGGGTCGAAGCCCTAGAGGTCGGAGCCTCATCAAAGTCCAAGTTGGTGCTTGGCAACAGAAATACTGATTCACCCCCCTCTCAGTATTTCCAACAATTGGTATCAAAGCCAGCGTCTTCATTATCAGCCTAACAGTTGGAAGATGGATTCTTAGGCACAATGAAGAACATGGAAGCAACAGGGAAACTGCTTATCTTTGATGGAACAAACTTTAGTTTTTGGAAAAGGAGGATGTCCTACTATCTAATGTCTCTTGGTCCTGAAGTATGGCACTTTGTTTTGGATGGGTACAAAGCTCCCGCTAGTCTTCCAACTGATCAAGATGAAAGAAGAGCCTATATTGCTAATGCCAAAGCTTTAAATTCCATCACTAGTGGAAATTACCGATTCCGAATTTACGAAAGTCATGGATTGCGACTCAGCCAAAGAGGTATGGGATAAGTTGGTTTCTCTATATGATGGGGACTCCAAAGTTAAGAAGGCAAAGCTTCAAACCTATAGAAGACAATTCGAGAGTTTGAAAATGGATGATGAAGAAGATATTGCATCATACTTCCTCCGAGTAGCTGAAGTAGTTAACTCTCTTAAAGGACTAGGAGAAAATATTGAAGAAAGCACCATTGTTCAAAAAATCCTGAGATCGCTTCCTGACAGAATTGACTCCAAAGTAAGTGCCATAGAAGAAATGAAGGACCTAGATACTCTCAAGATGGATGAACTTCATGGAATTCTTATTGCCTATGAGATGAGGAAAGGAAGCCCAAATTTCAAAGAAGCAGCTTTCAAAGCCTCAAGATCTACAAAAGAAGGAAAAGGATGGAATTACAACAACGATGAATCTGACACTGAAAACGAGTTAGCTCAATTTGTACGAAGACTAAAAAGGGGATCTAAGCTAAAAGGTAAGTACCCTCTTATTTGTTTCAATTGTGGAAGAATAGGTCATTATGCTGCAAAATGTCCTCATAAACATGATAGTGATGATGAAAAGGACTCTAAAAGAATGATGTTAAAAAAGAAAGGGTTTAATAAGAAGAAATTCTTCTCCAAACAAGATGAGTCTGATGAAGATGAATTTGTAGTCATAAAAAGGAAATCAACTAGAAATGTGCGTCATTACAAAGAAAGTGCTGATGAATCAGATGAGGAAAGTGATTATGTTGGAAGCAAAGAAACATTATTCATGGCATTTACAAATGATGATTACTCAGAATTAGAAGATGAAAGAAACATGGATAGTTTGCTAATGATTGCCATTGAAGAAAATGAGAATCTACAAAAGAAGATAATTTCTCTCAAAATAGAAAGAGAGGAAGCAAAAAGAAGGGAAGATTTCTTGAACATTAAGCTAAAAGAGAAGGATGATATCTGTGAAAAACGTGAAGCTGAAATAATATCTCTAAGAAAGGAATTAGAGCAAGTTAAAAGGAGTTGGCAAAGCTCTCTAGCTCTTGACAACATTCTTAATACTCAAAAACCTCAACATGACAAGTCTGGAATTGGTTTCAAAGGAGAATCATCAAGTACAAAGAATAATGCCAGAAGTTATGTTGATGTACTCTCTTGCCATCCAAAAGAAGAAAAGTCATCTCGTCAAGAGCAAAGTCCCATCTCAAAACCAAGAATTGAAGAAAGAGCAACTCCAAGGAAGAATGTTGGTTCAAGCTATGGATACTACAACAGGTATCAAACTATTTTTCTTGGGCATTGTTAAAATTGTAAAAACTTTGGGCATCAAGCTAAGCATTGCAAGGCTCATAAGAATGAAGCACCAAGATTGAATGATCAAACAAACCAACTACGTGGTCCTAAAGAGCAAGGACAAATCAAAACTTACAATTCCTTTGATCCTTTGGCTAAGTTTGATTCGTCTTGCTCATTATGTGATAATTATGATCATAATGAACAAAATTGCCCTCTCAAAAGGGAAAAAGCTAAAAGCGTAAATCTCAAAACTGATAAATGTGGCCTAGCTCTATGTGCTCATAGTGAAGAAAATCATTGGTTCGTGGATAGTGGATGCTCAAGACATATGATAGGTGACCAAAAGAAGTTCATCTCATTAAACAAGAAAAATGGAAATGTATCTTTTTGATGTCGATCCGCTAAAATGACTGGAAAAGGAACTGCTACCCTTGTCAATGGACTAGGAAAGGCTCAAAATACCTTGCTGGTAGAAGGGCTCAAACCTAATCTCTTAAGTGTTAGCCAGATTTGTGACCAAGGACATAATGTTGTTTTTAGTACAAAAAATTGTGAAATAAGAGAGTCATCCTCGGGAGAACTTGTGGCAAAAGGAGTAAGAACACCAGATAATGTTTATATTGTCAGTAGAATCCAAGAAGATAAATGTTACTTAAGTCAAACAGATGAAAGTTGCTTATGGCACAAGTGATTGGGGCATACAAGTTTTGATAACCTAGTCAACATCAACAAAATTAATGTAGTAAGGGATATTCCGAAAATGTGCAAACCAAATCAATTTGTATGTGGCCCATGCCAACATGGAAAGCAAACCGGAACTAGCCACAAAACTAATGAGTTCCCAACAACAAAACCTCTGGAAATCATTCATGTAGACTTGTGTGGGCCAACTAGAACTCCCGCTCTTCAAGGTGAAAGGTACTTTGCTCTATTTGTTGATGACTATACTAGAATGATGTGGATATATTTCATAAAATATAAATCTGAAGCATTTGAACGTTTTAAGAATCTTAAGGCTCTCATTGAGAATGAGAAAGATTCTAAGATTAAATGTCTTAGAATGGATAGAGGAGGAGAATTCACCTCAAAAGAATTTGATGAATTTTGTAAAGAGCATGGAATCGAAAGAGAACTCTCTACTGCTAGGACACCCCAGCAAAATGGAGTAGTTGAAAGAAGGAACCGAACCATTCAAGAAATGGCAAGGACAATGCTACTAGCAGCCGATTTGCAACCAAAATTTTGGAGAAAAGCAGTTGGCACCGCAATTTATACCTTAAATCGAACTCAACTAAGACCAAATAATGAAAAGACTCCTTATGAATTATGGAAAGGAAGAGCTGCTTCAGTAAAATATTTCAGGGTTTTTGGAAGCAAATGTTTCATAAAAATAAATGATGACTCACCAGGTAAATTTGATTCTAGAGTTGACGAAGGAATATTTCTTGGATACTCCACTAGGAGCAAAGCCTACAAATGTTACAACAATCGTCTACGAAGAATAGTGGAAAGCATTGATGTGAAGATTGATGAAGGGCTTCCAGAAAAAAGAATTGAGGATCATGAAGTTGAGCCTTTCTTTGAACAAAGTGAAGAAGAAGAACCTGAAAAAGAAGAGGAGAATGAAGAACCTCAAAGTGAACCTCAAAGTGAATCTTCACAAACTCCCTCCAAGATCAAGTTTGTTCAGAGATATCATTCGGAAGAATAGGTCATCAGAAATATAGATGAAGGAATCCAAACTCGAAGAAGGATGATAAGCACCCCAAGAAAAGATGATGTGGCTCTATTATCTTTAATAGAACCTGAAAATTTTTCTCAAGCAAGCAAAGATCCTTATTGGATAAAGTCCATGGAAGAAGAAATGTCTCAAATCGAAAAAAATGAGACTTGGGAACTGGTACCTCGCCCAAAAGATAAAAATATAATTGGAACAAAATGGGTATTCAAAAACAAGATGAATGAAGATGGACAAATCATCAGAAATAAAGCCAGACTTGTCTGCAAAGGATACTCACAAATCGAAGGAATTGACTTTGAAGAAAACTTTGCACCAGTAGCTCGAATGGAAGCCATAAGAATGTTTTTAGCATTTACTTGCTCAAAAGGATTCAAGGTTTATCAAATGGATGTAAAATCAGCATTCCTGAATGGAGATCTCAAGGAGGAAGTTTACATGGAGCAACCAGAAGGATTTGATCTTGCTGAAGGAAAAGACCTTGTATGCAAACTAAAAAAGGCCTTGTATGGATTAAAACAAGTCCCTAGAGCATGGTATGCAAAGTTGGATCACTATCTGCAACAAGAAGGTTTCAAAAAGGGAGTGGCAGGTAGCAATCTCTACATGAAGATGGACAAGGAAAAACTTTTGATCACTCTTGTTTACATTGATGATCTAATCTTTGCTAGCAATGATGAAGAAATGAGCCATGAATTTGCTCTAAATATGTCCAAAAAATTCGAGATGTCAATGATTGGTGAGTTGTCTTACTTTCTTGGGCTACAAATATCTCAAACCTCTGCAGGCATGTTTATATCTCAAGCAAAATATCTTAAAGACATGCTCAAAAGATATGGGATGGAATATTGTGCACCTATGAGCACACCGATGACCACAGATTGTAAATTAAGCAAAGATGATGATACCCCTCTCATAGATGCAACTCTTTACAGGTCAATAATTGGAGCTCTCCTATACTTAACTGCTACAAGACCAGATATTATGCAAGCAGTAGGAATGGTAGCAAGATTTCAGTCAAGTCCTAAACAATCCCATCTAGCAGCTGTGAAGAGAATTCTCAGATATTTGAAAGGAACGACTGATTTCGGTCTTTGGTATCTTAAGAGTTCAACTCTTATTGTGACAGCTTACTCTGATGCTGATTGGGCCGGAAGCGTGGATGATCGAAAAAGTACTAGTGGAAATGCATTCTTTATGGGAGATTGTCTTGTATCTTGGCTTAGCAAAAAGCAATCATCTATATCTCTTTCTACAGCTGAAGTCGAATATATAGCTGCTGCTGATTGTTGTACACAAATTCTTTGGATGAAGGAAGCCCTGAAGGATGTCAACATAGAAACTAAGCAACCAATTACTCTTTTTTGTGACAATACTAGCGCCATCAGTCTGTCAAAGAATCTGGTGATGCACTCAAGGACCAAACATATTCCAATCAAATACCACTTTCTCTGTGAACAAGTTGCTGAACATAATATCAGGTTGGAATATGTCAATTCAAAAGAGCAAATTGCGAATATCTTTACAAAACCCCTTCCACGAGAAGCATTTGAGTATCTTCGCCAAAGGATGGGGTTCATTGCTCTTACATCATATTAAATCAAGCAACATGACAGGGGTACAATATGTTAGGGGGAGTAGCATGATAGGGGGAGCACATGGGCACCCCATTGCCATTGATGTCAAAGGGGGAGAGAATGTTGGAAGGGCAACAATATTGCCATCAATGACAAAGGGGGAGATTGTTAATCAAGGTTGTCATTGATGTCAATATGGCATTATGTCAAATACTCTTGTGATGCATGATGTTGCCATTACACTATGAAGATGATGCATATTCCCTAAAGCCTTCGTTTTCAAAGATGCCCTGGTCCAATGCCCATGGAACTCTAAGAATAATTCATATGTATAAAGCAAACCCTTTCCAAGCTAACCCTAACTCCTTGAGAAAAACCCAAATTCCATGATGACCTAACCCTAACCCTAGTAAAACCTCCTAAATCTCTGAGATTGTCTAAATACACATAAAAGCACATATAACTCTAAACTTTAAATTCCTAAAACTCTAAAAACATACACCAAATTCTTAAATTATAAATCCTATATATATATATATATATAAGATAATAAAAATAAACAATAAGAAAATTATAAATGAAAAAAAGGAATGGACACTTCTCTAAACCACGTGTAATGGGGCACTACTTAATAAAATATGTCCAAAGTGATACATCGATGTATGCTAATGCTATAAACTGAACGACTCCACTATACAAGTCGGCCTTAATCTTTTTTTGACGTCGGCTGACCATATGATGGCCACACTTTATAAATACGGCGTGTTGCCATTATTTCGACATTGAAGATTGAAAAACGCAGTCATCGAAATAAAAGGAAAAAACGGAAGTCAAAACAGAGAGACGGTTAGAAAAAGAGCGTTTGATAACTCGGCTACAAATTCAAAAAGGAAGCAGGTTACAGTTCACATCTCGTGAACCTGAAGAAACACACGAAGAAGAACGAATACATTTTGGGCTTTGAAATCTCGGTACCATTGCAGAACCACTAGAACTCAGATTCATTTAAAATTGGAATGGCTGTCGGGGGTTAATAGGTGCTCAGTTAACGCTTATGCTAGTGGAATAGGAGCTGGGGCTACGTGGTGGAGTTCGTGGTTGTCTGAGAAACAACTAACGACCGATCTACCTACCGTGTGGGTGTGCGCTCAACAGAGATCCGAATTTAGTGGTCTCGAGAGGGAACATATGATCGGGATGCCATAATCAGATATAAGAGGAAGGAAGACCATTTGCTGTTCAAATTGCACTGACACCTCATGGATAGAATTAATTTGGGCTGCATGCAAACTGATCCATTCATTTGCAGAGTTTGTGTATCCATGTGAACACCGGATTGACACCAATTATGACTGTGTGAACAAGGAGACAACCAGACCTGCGGTTGTGGGGTTTAGAGCTTGATCTCCCCCTAGGAATCTGAATCAGTGGCCAATAAGGGAAACTGTGGCAGTCAACAGTTGTTTGGAGGGCCCCAACGCGCAAGGAAAGGAGTCAGTTGGTTGAGAAATACCCACATGAGTCATTAAAGGAAGATTTCTTCCACTGTCAGGAGTAACTGTATCGAATAAATTAATCTGAGATCATTACAGACTTAGTGGAGCCCAGAACAGTGGATAATATAGCCTCGGTGGAACCCAGAATTATTGTGAATTGCAGGGAAGTCTTGGCATGGTGCAGTACTGAATTCTTGGCATGGTTCAGTGTTGAATTCTTGGTGTGGTGCAGAATAGATGGTGCAAATTGGTGAAATGGAGCATTTGTGAACTAATAGTCCAGTAAAGAAGCAAAGAAGGATTGGTGTCCTTGGAGTAGGAGCTCCTAAAACACAAGGTTGGTGCCTTGAGAAGATAGGGTCGAAGCCCTAGAGGTCAAAGCCTCATCAAAGTCCAAGTTGGTGCTTGGCAACAGAAATACTGATTCACCCCCCTCTTAGTATTTCCAACAATCCTATCCAATGATTTAGTTTTAATCTTGGCCGTTGGTGCTCCAACAATGGATTATAAGAGGAAGTCGATGGGCACTTGGAGAAGATACATCAGAACACTAGAAGTTCACTTTCCTTGGCAGATCGATTTCTAGAGTAGGAGGAGTTAGCTGCCAGAGAGTTAGAGGTCAAAGTAGTGAGTGAGGTGCAGGGACAGTGAGTCCAGAGGATATTTTCCAAATTCGGAGAGTTAGCTGCAGGAGGGCCAAGTTTCCTTACTGAGGCAACGCAAAAGCTTCAGAGACAAAGTTCAATTTGTCCAGACAGATGGTCGATTCAGTTGCTGGAGGCTGGGAAGATTTCCGGAAGGGACCGGTGAGCCATTCTCAGAGGCTGGATTGGGCAGACAACTTGATCAGTTCTAGTTCCAGGTAGAGGGTTCTAGTGCCTGCATAGGGTTGACATAGAGGCTGACACAGGGGTTTCGTGGAGCCCATTCTGTTAAAATATTCAACTAGGGCCAAACTTCACTTTGCACTGCTCATTTGACGAAGATGATATTTTTGTTGGATTCCTCTTTCGGAGAGGTGCAAGATTGATCTAAAGATCATCTTGTTTCGATGACCAGAAGTTGGATTTTAAATTTATTTCTCACACATGTGCAAATTGTCAAGGTCGGCTAGAATTTTTATGTAGGCTCACAAGCCCCAAAAGATGTGTCACCACCCCTCATTGATGGATATAAAAAGGAGAGACTCAAACTTCATTTGGACTGTTAAAATTTGGGTACCAGAGGACAAGTGGTTCCCTAAGGCTTTGATCTTTGGCCTAGGGAAAAGTGTTCAAATTTATTTGTAGCTTTCTCCTAAAGTGACTTTATAAGTGGTAAAGTCAATTTATTTAAAAAGTGACTTTATAAGTAGTAAAGTTACAATCTAATTTTAAAGTGACTTTATTAAAGTCAATGAAAAATTAGAAAGTGAAAAAGTGACTATGGAAATAAAAGGCTAAGTGTGTTTTTATTTAAGTGGGGTGAGTTAAAAAATAGAAAGTGAGAATTAAATGCACATTTATTCTCAGCCCTTGATCTAAAGCTATCTTAGCCATTAGATCTTAGGGTTACCCAAAAGGTCACTTAGGGTAAAAGGAGAAAAGAAGAGAAAAGATCATTCAGTCTTTCATGAGCTTGTGAGAGAAGGAGAAGGAGAGCAAGGAGAATATTTCTGAGCGTGAGAAGTTGAAGGAGGGAGACATTTCAGCAGTCCATACAGCAGTTGGAGGTTGCACGCTTTTCGAGGCAGCAAATCTGTACAACATTTATTGGCACAATTTTCAAGGCAGAATCCCTATAGCAGCTTATGGCACGATTTTCGAGAAAACAACATAGAAATCGAGGAGGAAGTACAACAGATTGAAGGCACAAATTCCGAGCTTGTTGGGCACGGTTTCTGAGGCAGCATGCACGGATTTGGAGGAGAGAGTACAGCTGTAATTTTCGTACAATCTGTACAACTAAGTTGCGAGCACGATTTCAAGGCTGTTTATTGCTGTAAATTTTTTTTTGTTTTGACTGTTTTGTTGATTGGCACATTTTCTGAGGTGGAGTCAAGCACGAAAAACAAGATAAGTCTATTTTTGTGGTTTTTGGAATTTTTACTGTATATTTCAGTTTCTTTGTAAAAGCATTTTCCAGAAATAAAGAAGAGCTCTCAAACTGGTTTTCCCCAAGAGCTGTAGGGGGTTTTTCCAGGGTCACATTGACCAAAAATCACTGTGTTATTTTCTGTTTGTGGCTGTCATTATTTTCATGTGTTTTATTTCTGCAATTTCAGCGAGTGCAAAAATCTCCAAATTTGTGTTTTCAGAAATTTCAGTCATTTCCAGATTTTAGTATTTATGCCATGTTCAGATTTAAAACTATATGCATGGAATGATAAGGAAAAATGATAACTGGAGTGGGGGTGAAATTTCTACATGGACATCATCTCATCTCACATTCTCTCTCCTTCTCATTGGTTCGTACAACCTTAGAATGTTGATTTGCGGTAGCATCAGATGTGCTCTAAGTCTCAAATTTTGTGGAGAGGCTTAGACACAGGTATTTTAAATAACCTAGAAAGCGTTTGGTGAAATTCCACTCGGATTGTATTCTATAGAAATAATTAATTATTTTTAAAGGGACCCTAAGTCAATAGAATACGAGTGAGAATGATCTAGAATAAACGGATTAAGTCAAAAGTTAATCTTAGCCGTTGATTAGAGATCTAATTTGGGCCGTTGAATCCTCAACAAGAAGATTATAAGGACTTGAAGGGTCATTTAGAAATCACATTCGTGGAGACACATAGGATCTAGAGATCAAATTTTTCTGACGGAGCAAGTGCTTGGACGAAAATCAGATCTAAGTGATCCTTGATTGCAATGAGGGGCATTATTTTTGGTTGGAAGGTTTCCTGAGTCGAAGAGTACATAACAACAGGGGAAATTTTAAGGATGGAAATCTATCTTAAAGTTTAGAAACCTTGGCGAATCTTACTTGCCCCAATATGTAAATTGTAATTTTTTTGATGATATTTTTGTAAAAATATTTAGGTTTATAATTATTTTATATTAGGATATAAAATTTTGGCAATTTTTAGGGAAAAATATTATTATACTATAAAATTTGGGCGAATCAATTTTCAAAAGAAGGGAAATTGGCGATTTTTTTTTTGGAAAAAGCATGGAAAATTAGCCCATATGCGAATATTAGCCCCTAAAATTTTCCCTGCATAACAGCAGAGACAAAGAGAGCCACAACTTCAGTGCAGAGCTAGTGACGTAGTGCCTACACAGTGATTGCGCAGAGCAAGTGGGAAAGACGTTTTCCTGTAGAGGAGACAACATAGAGCCAGTGTCAGACCTCGGAGAGATTTTTTGGAGGCTCAATTTCCAGTCAGCAATGAGACCAGTGCAGAGGCAGAAGGGCAACCGAGTTGTGATGCAGTCACTACACAGAGGCAGCACAGGGCAATCCAGCCTTAGTGCAAATTAGTGCCAGTTTCCCGTGGAGGAGTGAGGTTTGTCTCACGAGATCTCTTCTTTCAGTTTTGCTGTATGTTTTGACAATCTCGTCAATCATAGATTTGTACTTAGAATTTACTGCATAATAACATAAACCCTATGATCTGCAGCTTTGGTTTTCCCGCATTGGGTTTTTCCAGGGACATTAGTCCAAAAACAATTGTGTTGGATGGTTGTGTGATATATGTGTGTCAGATTTTTTTTCTGCACTTGTATTTCTTCCGCAGTTTAATTGTGTAGGCTGTATTGAATGGATTTCGATATTTGCTTGTAGAATACAGTAAATAAATTGTTAAGTAAATAACCAATAGAAGACTTTCCATCAGTTGCCGTAGTAGGATTTTCGTGTAACACGAATTTTCACATAGAACACATTCTCTCTCCTTCGCACGTGTGAAAGGGCAGCTGTGATTTTCGAATTGTTTAAGGGTTTCTGCAGCAACGTTGACCAACGTTTACCTTGGGTCAACTCACATATTTTGTTTTCGATTTTTGGGACATAATCTGAGTTTGGGAAGCCGAGTTTGGTGGCACGGAAATTGAGAAGTTCTGGGCTGCTTGACCACAGGCTTTGACTACAACGTTGACCAGGTTTGATCGAGAATTTGCGGACTATTTTGGGTTGACTTTTTGACTGTTTCTTGAAGTTGAGTTTGACTGGCTTTGATTGAGCTCCATTGGGAGGCATATTGCTGGTTTGACCAGTGCTGAATTTGCTAGCTAGGGCATCCTCTTGATTGCTGAAAATTCTACTTTCTATCTCTGTTGAATTTGAAAAATAATAAGAAGATTTGATCAAAGGGTTTTCCCCCACATTGGGGTTTTTCCTTGACATCTGCTAAATTATAGTGTCCTCTTGTCTTGGCTTGTCTTTTGGATATTTGTTTATGTTTTATTAGCATTTACCGTCAATGTTAGTGTGATTTCTAAACAAGAAAGTGAATTGGGCTAATAAGAAAGATTGAAGTAAATTGCTCTAAGCATAGAACATACCATCGTTAACTAAAATTAACATGGTATCAGAGCTGAGGTGAAGACAAAGCCTAATCATGAGTGAGAAGAGCAATCACTGAAAGTTGATTAGACAAGGACAAGGGTCAATGGCTTCCTCATGATACTTCAAATTTGATGACAAGCTCAATGATAAATCTGATTATAATGCTTGGAAAATGTCCTTGGATATGACTTTGGAGGAACAAGAAGTAATGGATATGTGCAAGGAAAGATCACCGAGCCTCCATCAAATGCATCGTCTGCCACTAAAACAAAGTATAAGAAAGGAGAGGTCAAAGCGAAGAAGATCATTAAGGATTATATTCACAAGCACATGGTTTCTTATATCTCCGAGCTGGGCACATCTAAGGAGATGTATGATAAGTTGGTTAGCATGTTCAGGGCTAGCAATGCTAATCAAATTCTCTTTTTGAATAACAAGTTGAAGGACATCAATATGGACAAGGGAGAGTCCATCCAATCCTACTTCATGAGGCTCACCGAAATCAAGAATGATCTCTTAGCTATTGGAGAGGTCATAGCTAATCGAGAGCTCACTCTCATTGCTCTTGGAGGACTTCCCCGGGCATGGTATGTATTCAATACCACTATTCTCAATAATAATATAATTCTTGATTTTGATGAATTGTTGACAAGATGCACTCAAGAGGAGACAAGGATGATAAGATAGACAAACCCTCAAATGGAAATGGAGGTGAACCTACTGCCTTCTCCGCTCATGCAAAGAAGAAGAATAATGCTGGTCCGAGAAATCAAGGTCAAGGAAGAGCGGGTCCCAAAGGAAGGAAGGGTAGATGTTAGAATTGTTACAAGTTTGGTCACTATGCTAGAGAGTGTCCTAATAAAAGGAACTCTCCCAGAGATGATGACTACAACAACAATAACAACTTCACGGGGAATGGAAATCAAAGGAACAACAGGTTCAACAACAAATGAAAGAGAAAGGCTCCCTTTGACCGAAATGGAAATGGAAATGGTCAACCTTTCAATAGGTCAAGGAACTCCATGTATGATGAATCTAATGTTGTTGATAACAAGAAAAATGAATATATTCTCATATTCGCCCTCTCTGCCGCATCTCCTCCCAACACCTTGGATAACTGGTTGATTGATAGTGGTGCTTCAAGGCACTTCACTGGATATAAAGAGGCCCTCTCTGATTTGACTGAAAAGGATACAAATTTGGAAATTATCGTTGGAGACAATGCCACCTATCCCATGAAAGGTACATGGACTGTGACCCTTCATCTAAATCAAGGGCAAGTCCTTCGTTTGCAAGATGTGTTGTACGTACCTATGACTTAAAGAAGAATCTAGTGTCTATCTCGGCAATGAAAGACAAAGGATTCAAGGTGGCATTCATAGATGGAAAGGTACACATTTGGAAGAGGAACTTCAAAGAAGCATTCACTCTTGGATTCGAGGTTGATACACTCTATCAGGTTGGAGGAAGTCCGTTGGAAGCCATGACATATAACACAACTCTTCAATCCGAGTTATGGCACCAGAGGTTTTCACACCTTCATTATAAATCCCTTCCCGAAGTAAGGAAGGTGGTCACAAGTATGCTCGATTTCAAAGATGATCATGAAGGTGTATGTCAGGGTTGTGCCGAAGGAAAACATACAAGGGGACCATTCCCCTCAAGTAACTCCAAGACTTTTGATATTCTACAATTGATTGATTCTGATCTATCTAGTATGTTGCCCGTAACATCCTTGGGAGGATGCCTATATTATGTCACTTCTATAGATGACTTCTTCCACAAGACATGGATATACTTCTTGAAGAAAAAGGACGAAGTTTTCAAATGGTTCCGCACCTTCAAGGCCTTGGTTGAAAATAAAAAAGGGAAGAAGATAAAAATTTTGAGGACCGATAATGGAACCAAATATGAGTCAAATGAATTGAATGACTATTGCAGGGACGCTGACATTAAGAGGGAGACAACTACTGCATATACTCCCAAACAAAATGGTGTTGCTGAAAGGAAGAATAGAACCATTTTGGAAGCTGCTCGTGTCATGATTTATGACCAAGGTCTTCCAAAGTTTCTATGGGGAGAAGCTGTCAACACCGCTGTGTGTTCAAAATAGATGCCCACATCAAGCTTTGGACTCCAATACTCCCGAAGAAGTCTTCACTGGTAAGAAACTTGATGTTTCTCATTTTATAATTTTTGAAAGTCCCATATATTTTCATGTGTCGAAAGAAAAGAGAAGCAAATTGGATGCTTTTGGAAAGAAGGGAACTTTGTGGGCTTCAGTGAAACCTCGAAGGCATATCGAATCTATGTGCCTGGTCAAAGAGAAGTGGAGATATGTCATGATGTCACCTTATATGAAGATTCTGCCCTTAGGAAGGTTAGAGATCTTCCTATCTCAAAGGAAGACAAAGAAGAAGAAGTAGGAAAAAAGGAAGAACCGAAGGATGAACAAATGCCGGATGTTGAAGGTTTGATGGATCCTATAGATCCACCTTCTTCAAATAAAAGAAGACCCTCATGGCTTAGAGACACTCTCAAAGACGCCAAGAGACATATTTCTCCAAGGGGAACATTCCATGAAAGTAAGAAGCCGAATGGGTACCAAGGGTACTTAGTAGACATGAGCACCATTGTACAATCTGAGCCTGGAACGTTTGAAGAAGCCGCGAAGCACCAAGTTTGGAAGGATGTAATGAACGAAGAATATGAGTCGATCATGAAAAATGATGTTTGGGATGTGGTCCCTAAACCGAAGGACAAATCTATTGTCACCTTGAAATGGCTCTACAAGATAAAGCATGGAGACGATGGAAGTGCTTAAAAATTCATGGCAAGATTTGTTGCCCAAGGCTTCTTGCAGAAAGAAGGTATAGATTATGATGAAATATTTGCACATGTTGCTCACTACACCACCGTCCATTCGATCATTGCCCTTGCTGCATCTCACGGATGGAGTCTACATGAGATGGATGTCAAGACTGCCTTCTTACATGGTTCGATTAAGGAAGAGGTCTATGTGGAACAACCTTTGGCGTTCGAAGTTCGAGATAGAGATACACATGTATGCAGGTTGAAGAAAGCCCTCTATGGGTTGAAGCAAGCCCCCAGGGCTTGGTATGAGAGGATCGATAGCTACTTGATGAAGTTGGGATTTACTCGAAGTGATGTCGATCTAAACCTTTACTTTATGGTTGATAATGACAAGCCTCTCATTCTGCTTCTCTATGTGGACGATCTCTTCCTGACAGGTGCTGACCCTCTTATTCATCAATGTAAGAGGGAGCAAGCTTCTGAGTTCGAGATGAAGGACCTAGGACTGATGCACTACTTCCTAGGCCTGGAGATCTAGCAAAAGCCAGGTGAGATTTTCCTTTCTCAAGGAAAAGATATTGTGAAGCTGTTGGAAAGATTTGGGATGGTGGATTGCAAGTCCGTGACTGCTCCGATGGAACTCAAGTTTAAGAAGTTGTGTGGAAGTGTTGCTGGGCCCGATTTGGGAAATCCTACCGAGTATTGTCAACTCATAGGGGCCCTGATGTTCTTAGTGAACTCTCGTCCGAACATTTGTTTTGCAGTGAACACGTTGATTCAATACATGGTCGAGCCTCATCACGTTCACTGGATTGGTGCCAAGAATCTCTTGAGATATCTCCGGGGCACAATCAACCATGGGCTGAGATACACCACCGAGAGTATGATGCTCCATGGATATACCGATGTTGACTGGGTCGGCAGTGTGGTGGATCGTAAGAGCACATCTGGATATTGCTTTACCTTAGGTTCTGCTTCAATCTCTTGGATGAGTAGGAAGCAGAAATCGGTTGCTTTGACCACTGCCGAGGTCGAATACATTGTAGCAAGTATGACTTGTTGTGAAGCTATTTGGTTGAGGAAGCTCTTCAATGCGCTGTTTGGGCATGTCTGGATACCACCGTGATCTTTTGCGGCAACCAAAGTGGGATTCGACTTTCAGAGAATCTCGTGTTCCACGACCGCTCCAAGCATATTGGTATTAGGTACCACTTTATCTGGGATATGGTACAACGAGACGTCGTAAGGCTTCATCACATTGGGATTGATGAGCAGGTCATAGATATTCTAATTTCTCACAAAGCCCCTGGGGAAGGTCAAATTCTTAACCTTCTGTGAGAAGCTTGGAATCGTGGACAAACCCTCTTATGAGGGTCCCGCTTGAGTTGAACTTTGAGCTCTGGGAGCTCTAGGGGGCTTGGGGATAACTTCTTGGAGCTATAAGCAACCATAGGGCTGGGTTCACCTTACCTTGTTGGTGTGCTATTTCCCCATCGTTATGATATTGAGGTAGTTCACCCTCTCTTGATCTATGCCCCACATACATCCCACATACATCTTACCCATGTAGTCCGGGACTTATGGGAAGTACCTCTCATCTGGTCAATGAGTTGGGAAATGAGGATAGAGACCATAGCATTATCGATGGATGCATTGTGTATTGTCGTACTCTTTATTTCTAGGATGGGTTGTGTCCAACACCTTTATATGTCATCAAGTTTGGTTGAGGTTTTAACCTCTAAACTGACTTCAGGTCAGTGGAGAGTGGGTGACTCACTCTCGATCAAATCTTCTTCATTATCTCTTCATACAACAGAACATAGCCAACAAAGTACAGAGACAGCAAGATGACAGGATGATATATGATGGTACATGATGGTACTGGATGACAGGATTGCATAGGTACATAGGTGGATTGACGGGTGGAGTTCTCCCTAGTTGAGAGGGAGTGTTAAATTTGTCAACTAGGGCCAAACTCCACTTTGCAC
Organism: Pinus albicaulis; assembly: GCA_034641835.2. NCBI lineage: Eukaryota > Viridiplantae > Streptophyta > Pinopsida > Pinales > Pinaceae > Pinus > Pinus albicaulis. Next base: position 22,510,534 of record CM076581.1, on the reverse strand, counting down.
TGCTCATTTGATGGAGATGATATTTTGTTGGATTCCTCTTTCAGAGAGGTGCAAGATTGATCTAAAGATCATCTTGTTTGGATGAGCAGAAGTTGGATTTTGAATTTATTTCTCACACGTGCAAATTGTCAAGGTCGGCCAAAATTGTTATTATTATCACTCCAATAAATCTCAAAAGGTTGTGAGATTTTTTATTTTAGTTTTAAAGAATATCAGAGGTAACCACAAACCTACTTTTAAGCCTTAGGATCTAGCCTTCTTAATGCTCAGAGAGGGCTCTCTCTATATGATTTAACTTTGTTGATTTGTATTTGATTTTAGGCTAGTTATGTAGGGTAATTGGTTTTGGGTTTTGATTTGATTTGGTGGTGAAATCACTTACTTAGATGGATAGCTATAGATTTGTATCCCATTGGGAAAATGGAGTCAATGTGTCAAGTAGTCAGATCAGGATCAAGGTCTAAAGGGAAATGTTCACAGGGCAAGATAGCTAAGTCACTTCAGATCTTTAAGGCTGATGGTGAAATGATTTTGATTGGGATAAAAGAGCAATTAAGGGTTCTTAAATTTGGATTATGAGTGAAAAGGCAGAGGTCAATCGAAATTAGGGAGCAATTAAGGGTTCCCTAATCTAGATATCAATGGAAAACATATAAATGATATTAAGTCAAAATAGAGTGCTATTAACATATTATGAAATAACAATTCCTGATTTATCATTTAGATTTAGAACACATTCAAGTATTGATGGAAAACATAAGAAATTGACAAAATAACAAGTGAAAATACTTCACTGAAGTGGCCCAACACATGAATCCTGTAATATGATGCTTTATTGCTGTGATCTAGTCAACGAACTTGAAATTGATAGAAAAAACCCTTAGGTTCAGAATAGTATAACTAAAGAAATGTTCAACAATTCATCCACCCTCAATACTTCCTAATGAGAAGTATTTATACAAAAACTCATACAAAATATCCTAGAATAAACTTAGGAATTATTGATGGAAAAACAATATCTTCATGCAAGAAGATAGTGACAACTTCCCAACTAATGCTAGTTGTCCCTTTTTTATTGAAATAAAATGGCTTGCTGTTTTGATTTTATCACTGCTTTCTCTCTTAGTTTGTTCAACGAATACTGCAGCTGGACAACGAGGTGTCTTTCACGCTGGCAGATTCATTTTTGCTTTGATTTTGTCTTTAACCTTCCATCTGATACACTTTTTTCTTGATACTCTTTTACTGCAAAAACTGTCAATGCTGATGTAAAAACAACAAACTCTGTTTTCTTTACTTTCACTGCTCTGTGCTTACTGCAATTTGACTTTATAGTAGATCATCCAACTTCTCCCAGAATTCTGCCTCTGGCAGTTTTATCTTCATCAGCCGTCTGAAGTTTTCATCAGCTTCAGTATATTTTGAGAATGTTGGTTTGTTCACAAATAAGTGTTTTACTTCATGCTGTAAGTAAAACAAATCCTCAAAATTATTATATAGCTCCTTCCCTGTTGGGATTCCCTGCAAGGCTGATTTGTTCACCTGCTCTTTGGCAAACTCTCTTATATTTTTGTCATAATCCTCCTGCTTCATTAATCTATCATTAATCACTAGAGGATTGGGAAGGCATTTTTGCCTTAGAACATCAAATTTGATCATGAACCTTGTAATTGCAATTTCCATGTGCTGGTATTTATAGCATACTAATGACTTCTGCACTGTTTGTAGCAGTCAAATTGGTGAATTCCGTTTGATTTAGGCTAAAAACAGAGTCGACAACGTTGATCTCGGTCTGCAATGCTTTTTCTGTGCGGAAAACGGTAATAGAAGGGTAAAACAATGCATTTGGGCTGTTTATAAACATTTTTCATTGAACAGTGAAGGCATTAAATGACGGTCAATTCAAATAAATAAGCGGTTTAGGTCCGGGGGAGGAAAAAACCATCAGGCAGTTTTCGCAATGCTCAAAGGTGGTAAGCGGGATTAGAATGATCGGTGCGATCCAATGTAATTGAAGCACATGGAGGTGAGAGAAATCCCGAAAATTGCGTTTATCACAAGCTTTGGGTTTGTTTAATTAATGCGCTGGGAAATGTGCGACAAGGGTTTATCGCCGTTGGATCTGGCGGAGGTAGATCGGATGGAGCGGATCGTGCGATAGAGATGCACGGTCGGATGGTGTGGGGCCCGAGATTTCAATGCAGCAGGAGGTGGAATATATTTTTAAACTTAGGTTTAATACATAGTTTTGGAGTGAAATATGATAGGCGGATATTAATGTTTTTAACAAATGGAATGCATATAAGTGTAACATTAGCATTGGCGGGGGTTATTTATAGTGGGACCGATATATAAGCCGAGTTAAATAGTTTTAACCTATGGGATGAGGTTTAAATAATATGTGGGAAAATAAATCATAGGTTAAAATTAAAATATGGGTGGGAAATAACATTTAAAGGAATTATTCTAATACGGGCTAAAAGGTGAAATACAGGAGTTAATATATAAATTAATGTGTTAGTAATAAATGAGATGAAGGAGATGGAATACACCTAGTCTAGTGTAAAACATGATATAGCGATAAATTTCATTGATGTGGATCCCAACATAATATTTTTGCATTTACACTTAAGGATAAAGTATTTTTTTGAGTTTTTTGGGTAAAGGGAAATTAGTTAAAGGGCTTATAACTTTTCTTAAGTAAAATGGGTTTTAAACTTAGGAAAAGAAGATTTTTGCAAAGGAAAATGGATGATAATGGGAAAAAGGAAAAATGAAGGGGAAAGAATGGAAATGAAGGGGATAAATTATTTTTACAAGGGGATGATTTTTTGAAGGAAGTTAGTGACTGAAATGACCAATTTTCTGCTTATCCATGATTGTAAAAACTGCTTCTGCCTACCCATATGCTATCCTAACATTTTTTCTTCATTTACCTGGGTGCATTTGAACTTGCAAACCCTTGTTCATTTTTCTTTTAAAACAACAAACTAACTAATTCTATTCTTATTTCTTTCAAGGGCTTAGATTAAGCTGTTGAGCTCCTTATTATTCTCTACCTAACTACCGATCTACCAAGATTAAACTGCTTGGCTAGATCTTTATTCTCTATCTAATAATATGAAATTTAAAACATGAGAGGTTAAGATTAAGCTGTTTAACCTTCATGGATTGTGGCATTGTTACAAGTTGCACGCAATCTTTATTTTGCAGAAAAAGTAAATAGTAGTGGCATTTGGATTTGCCACTTTCATGTTTTATTTTTGTCTCTTTTTTTATTTGGGGTCCATTTTCTATTCTTTTTGATTTTTTTTTTTTTTTTTAGTCCTTTGATTTTTCTTTTAGGACTTTTACCTACTTTACATATTTTATTTTATTTTTTTGATATGGGAAAACAATTTGCAGAAAGCAATGTATGTACATATTACAAGACTAATTAAAATCAATTCAAAAATTATGAATCCTATTATTATATGACCCTAATAGTGGCTCCGCATGGGGATGGCATTTTCTGGTGAAATGTCAAGAACTTTGAGACTAGTAGCCTTTGAATTTCGACTGTGCTGGACTTGGAACTGTTTTATGAGCTCTGCATTATTCTTACTGATGATATTTTATCTTTCAAAGCTTAGGGCCTTCTCTTTGGGTTCAACTTTGCTAGAAAAACATCCAATTCAATCAAAAATCTACAATGTTATGTACAATGAGTAAAGTAAACAAAGTGAACTATTTGTTATTATGAGGAATAGTAATGCTTCAACATTCTACCATTGACAGGTCCACCTAGCAGATTTGATCCATCCAACTCCTTCAATAAGAAAGCATTGTTACCTCTGTAACCATAAATAATATAAGGGCCTTTCCATAAGAAATCAAATTTTCCATGTTTACCTTTCTCTTCTCTTCTGGAATCCCACTTTAAAACTTTGTCACCTATATAAAAATCATCTTCCTTAGTCTTTTTGTCAAATATCTTTTTAATCTTTTCTTGAACAACTTGAGACTTGAGATAGACCTCTTCCCTGGTTTGCTGCAAGTGTATGGTTTGGTTTATTCTTCTTTGGATATCATTAGTTTCAACCTGCAGTTCTTGGATTATCTTCATTACTGGAACTCCTAAAGAAGATGGAAAAACAACATCCATCCCATAAACAAGATGGTAAGGGGATGTACCAATAGATTTCTTTGTGGTAAGTCTATCTGCCCATAAAGCATTCACTAGCCTTTTGTTCCATGTTTTCTTATTGTCTTCTAGTAGTTTCTTGATGATATTCACAAGGCTTTTATTGGAGGATTCAACAAGGCCATTACCTTGAGGGTAATAAGCAGTGGAATGGCCAAGGGTAATGTGGTATTTATTACAGAATTCAATCATCTTTGTAGATTTGAATACTGCTGCATTATCAGTGACGATCTTTTGGGGGCATCCAAATCTTGAGAGTATGTTGTTTTCGAAAAATGAAATTATGACAGTGTCAGTGGCTTGCCTGGAAGGTATGGCTTCTATCCACTTAGTGAAATAGTTTGTGGCTGTCAAATTCCACTTGTGTTGGGCTGAGGATGGAGGGTGAATTTCACTAATGAAGTCAAGACCCCATTGTTGAAAAGACATTTCTGTAGAGATGGGTTTTAGGGGTAAAGGTAGCAGCTTTTTCTTTCCTTCAAAGGTTTGACACTTCTGACAGGAGGTCACATACTTTTTCACATCTGCAAACAATGTAGGCCAGTAAAAACCAGCTCTCAAGATTTTATCTGCAGTAGTCTTCCAGTAAAGATGTCCTCTACAATCCCCTGCATGAAATTCTTCCAAAACTTTATCAGCTTCTTCTTTAAGGAAATGATTCAATAAAATACCACCATGATCTTTTCAAAACAGTGCATTGTCTATGATACAAAACTTCATTGCCTTTAACTTTAAAAATCTAGCTTTAGTTTTTGATAATCCAGGAAGAGCTTGTAAATTTAGTAATACAAATATAATATCTGCATAGCATGGTGAGTCTGGAAAAGCTTCACTGATCTCTGGAGTCGCCATCTCTTCCTGATCATCTATTTGGGCAATAAAATTAATATCTAAAGCCTGACAATTTGATTTAGCCATGTGTTTGGCTAAACCTTGATCTTTTATGAGTATGGTGGGCTTAATTTCTATGTCATATTTCAAAATGGTGGTAATCCACTTGCCTCTTTACCATCAGGTCCGTTCTGTGTTATAATGTCCTTTACAACTGCATTTGGAACATAAGCAATAATATGTGAATAAAGGATATACACTCTAAAGTCTTTGATAACTTTCACTAAAACTAGTGCCTGCTTTTCCATTATGTTATAATTTAAAGTGGTATCTCTAAGTGATTTGCTGAAAAAAGCAATGGGCTGCTCATAGCCCTGATCATTTTTCTGCAGTAAGACTGCAGCAATATTATGTTCTGAAGCAAAAGAAAAAATAATGAAATCTTTTTTGAAATCAGGACTTATAAGGACTGGTGTTTTTGTCAAGGCTTATTTAATTGATTCAAATGATTGCTTGGCTTCCACAGTCCATTTAAGTACCGAGTCTTTTTTCAACATATTGTTAAGTTCTCTAATTATTTCTACTAGGTTCGAGATGAATCTTCCGAGAAAATTGATTTTACCTAAGAAAGCTTACAGTTCTTTAATATTCCTAGGATGACTAATGTTTAGAATGGCCTCTATTCTTGTTGGGTCTATCCTAATTCCCTCTTTAGATATGATATGTCCTAATAATTTACCTTATTCCAGTCCAAATAGAGTTTTTTTAGGATTTAGAGACATGCCAAAATTTCCTGCACTTGATAAATACTTGTCTGAGGTGATCTAGATGTTCATTGTCAGTCTTTGAAAACACAGTAATATCATCTAGATAAATGTAACAACCCGTTCCCGAGTTATACACAATGATATTAGCGTGTGTATGATATAGGCATTTGATAGCTTCACCTGCCTATCTCGCACACATCGCACTAGTACACCTAACTACTAATATCAAGATTACATGAGTTAGAGATTAATATTAAGATTTAAGATTAATATTATATTCATATTAACTAAGTATAAATTATATGAAAATGACTAATAAAAAGAAAATAAACTTAAGTTAATTAAAATATATATATGGTTAATTAAATATTCCAACATAAGCCTTAAACATAAAGATACTCAAAATTCAAGTCGCTTACCCCTAAACAATCTTCTCTTTAAAAATCAATCACATCCCCATCAATAACATTCGTATCTTCATTTATGAAGATCAAATCTTGATAGAGAAGAAGGCGGTGGGGGAGGATGTTAGGGCGGTGGATAAAGTCATATAAGGAGGATGATACGAAGGTGAAGGGGGATCGGTCTTTTGAACTTATGCTGATTACCAAGTGCTATTATGGAGGGAGAGGATTTGTGCTAAAAGGGAGTCTCGGGGTTCTTGGAAATCTGGGCACGGGGGCAGAGGAGACATCCTCTGGGTCTGAGATTGTTCCTGGATTGGCTGGGAGGATTTGATTGTTCCGGTAATCTGTTCACGACATCACAAGGAGCCCAACAAATCTTCAGCCCGCGTCAAGATTTGTAAATTTGTGCTGATTTTCAGGTATTTCTCTATGTATAGATTAATTTTGCAAGCTGAAATTTCAATTTAGCTGTTACAATGTTTCATTGCATCTGTTTTTACTTAAATCGAAGTTCAGATAGGTACAGTTAAGAAATCAAGGGACAGAGTCATTACAATAAATCACAAGGAGTTCATGAATTTCTTTAGCAAAAGTTATATCCATAACTCTTTGAAAAGTGGCTCCTGCATTCATTAATCCAAAAAACATTTTCACATACATGAAAGTGCCCCAAGGAGTAGTAAAAGCAGTCTTAGGTTGGTCTTCTGGTTGAACTAAAATCTGGTTATAACTAGAAAATCCATCAAGTAATGAAATTCTGGAAGAACCAACCACCCTTTGTAAAATGTGATCCATCTTGGGGAGAGGGTAGTTGTCTTTTAAGGACACTTTACTTAAATTCTGGAAGTCAACACACAGTCTGATTTCCCCTGTCTTTTTCCTAGTGGGAACTAAGTTTGAAACCCAATCAGAATATCTTATTGGTGCAATTATTTGGGCTTCATACATTCTCTTAACCTCTTTCTCAATTAAAGACATCAAAACTGGATTGATTTTTCTAAGCTTCTGTTTGAAAGGTTTTTGATCTTCTTTTATGGGTATTTTGTGTTGTATTATGCTAGTGTCATAGGATTTTAAGTCCTCATAACTCCATGCAAATACATCTTGAAATTCCTTAAACAAAGCTACGTGTTTTACTTTTTCTTCTTGAGGTAAGGCTTTTGAAAGTTTTATCATCTTAGGCTTTAATTATGTTTCTATATTGCACTCTTCAATATCAGATCTTAATGGTTCCATCTTAGGTTTCCTTGCAACATCATTAGAATAAAAAAGATCTTCTAATGGGGCTAATCCCTTAGGTAAAAAGTTGTTCTTAAGGTTTAAAATGTCAGAATCATCATCTGCTAATTCTTCAATCTCTACTTTCTCTAAATTATCTATTTCTACTTGAGTAAATTTAGTGGGTTTAGCAAAATCTAAGTTATTTATATTTACATTGTTTATGTCAGTCTCACTATGGTTTGATCTATTGTACAATCTGTGTCTATATTACAATTTTGAAATTCTCCTTCATTATTCATGAAATGATAAATCTATTCATCCTGAGAAAATATCTGCCAATATTTTAGATTATTTGGTATTGTAGGCCTGTGTTTAACTTCTGCTGTATATTTATGATTTGGTTGAAATGGCAGATTACAAGTACTAGCAAAAGTTGGTAAGCTGTGTGCCTGTATATTCTGTTTTCTAGGAATTTCAGCAAAGTCACATTCAAACAGTTCTTTAATCAGATCTAAAATAATATCTCTATATTGGTTTAATCTTGGATTATATACAAAATATTCTCATGTTATCTGTTTCACAATTAACTCAGAGTATCCCATGATTGACACTCTTTTGGCTCATAAATTTCTAACAATCTGCAGTCCTAAAATAAGAGCTTTGTATTCGGCCATGTTGTTTGTACATTTGAAATTTAATCTAAAAGCATGACCTTCTACATGATTGTTTTCCATATTATGTATCCAAACTCCTCCTCCTGCTCCTGCTTTTAATTTGTTAACTGATCCATCAAAATGTAGGTGCCACATTGATTCATGAAAAATGTTGTCACTGTCCGGTGCTTTCTTTTTCTGTTTTAGTTCAGTATTATTTTCAATGCCAGTTTCAGAATTACATAAAATGAATGAGTCCATATCAGTAGGTGTAGAATAAATAGGATAGTTTCGAGGTCTTTCTACACTACTAACCATGTACTTCATTAATGTTTCTCTGTAAAGTTTCTTGGGTTGGCCAAAAACTGATATTGTTGCGTAAGACATATCAAGTTGTAGAGATCCTTGCAGTTTAGCTCCTCATGAGCGAGATAACAACATTCCATACTTAGGAGGGATGTCAGCTACTACAATATCCATGACTATGTTTTTTCCAGGGTATTGAACTAAAGTATCACATAATTTTTTTATCAAGCCTAAACATTTCACTTTTTTGGAGTCAAATGAGAAGAGATCTTTATAAGGTCTAGTGATGTCTAAATTCAAGGTTTTCATTATGGCTTTTGGCATCAAATTGTGTGAGGCCCCTGACTCTAGCATTGCATTATGTAAAATCTGATCATGAACAGTTAAGCTAATGTAGAAAGGTGGAACTGCTCCATCTTGGTGTTTCTCATTAACATCAGGACCAAAGATTAATTCTGGTTGATCATCACTCAAATTTACAGAATCTTCTCCATCATTCATATTTAAAGTCTCAGTGATATGTGTTTTGTATAGGTCAAGTTTTGCCAACTCTGTCAAAGAAATTGGTATCTTCAATTTAGCAATTTCAGCTTGGATATTAAATGGTGCTTGTGATTTTCCTAGCTGAATTATCTATTCTTTTGTAACTGTAGTTTGGGTGGGTTATCTTCTTTTTCTATAGTTGGTTTCTCATTCTTTGTTTGTATTTGCACTGTGTTACTGCTTTTAATTTTCTTTTTAGGGACAGTTTGAGATGCAGTGGAAGTCTTTGTAGATTTTGTGGTTTCAGCAATTGTTTTAGCATTGGTTGCTTTAGGAGATTTTGGATCAGCAGTAGATGTTTTTGAGTCTGAAATTGCAGTTTTAGCAGAAATTGTTTTGGCAGCAGTGGATTTTTGAGGATCTGTTGATGTTTGGACATCAGCATCTGTGATGTCAACAATTTTGGGACTTGAAATTTTTTGAGTTGAACTAGAATTTTGCTTGGTTTCCCTAGGGAGAATTTGCAGAAGTTTAGTGGTAGGAGCCTCTACTGTTTTCTTTGTTTGAGTTTGGGAAGATTTCTTAATAGAAGGCTCTACATTTTTCTTGCTCCTAAGGTTATATTGCTTATGAACTTCATTGATTGCAAACTCATAACCTTGCTTGTAATCAAAAAATTCACCATAATCTAATTGTAGTTGTTGTAATTCATATAACTCCTGTTTTTCTTGTGTAAGAAAAATGGTGTTATCATCATTAATGTCCATTAGATTAATGGTGTCTTCATCATCTTCATTTTGATGAAAACTTTCAGCATAGTTCTCTTGGAAAGGTGGTCTTATTGTTTGGTCAGGTGTTGATTCTTTAGATTTCCAGTGTTGGTGTTTTTCCTGAAATTGGGATTTCTAATTTGAGGTAGTTGTTGGTTATCCACTGTGGCTTCCTTTCCATATTATCTAACCTATCCATCATTCTCTCTAATGTTTTTGCTAATTGATCTATTTTCAAATCTGAAGTGGACGTTTCTTCTTTTATTGTCACTCTCCTTGCATTTCTTAATCTAGCTTTCTTTGCTAACAAGTTTGTCTCTACACTAACAACATTACTTTGCATTTGCTCTAAGGTTTCTGGATTTCTCTCTCTCATTTGATAAGCTATATCTTTATCAAATCCATCAGGGAATTTGATAAGGATAGAGTCTGGAGGAGGTTTAAGATTAGCAGGAATTGCATTATAAATACTGTTATATCTAATACAATAATCTTGGACTGTTTCATTTGGTGCTCTTTTTATGCTTTCAAATTCAGATAAGATTTGTAGTGCGTTTTTCTTTTTCTCCCATCTATTAAGAAACATTCTATGGAAAACTGCTAAATCAACAATACTACCAGCATTCAGACCTTTAAACCACTTTTTTACCTCACCAGTTAAAGTTTGAGCAAAAAGTCTCATTTGGACATCATCATCATCAATTTCATGTAGTTCAAAATAGTTTGTCGTCTTATTAACATGCTGTTGTGCAGTGTAATGAGTAGTTCCATCAAATTGAGGGATTTTGCTTTGATAATCCTGGGGCATGTCATGTAACTGTGCTGGTAAGACCGAGGGAGCATATCTGGCAGCCATGGCTTGGATTCTAGCTTGGCTAGGAGGTAAGTTTGAAGTACTTGGTGAAGAACTAGAAGTGCTTGCTGATGTAGTTTAAAGCACTTGCAGATGAGATTGGAATATAAGATGTACTGGAAAATGTGGTTGAGATACTAGAAGATGAAGTTGGGATGCTAGAAGAGGTGCTTGGGAATGAGAATGATGTATTGGAAAATGCAGCATAAATACTAGGGGATGAACTTGAGGTGGTGGAAGTTGGAAATAAAAGTTTAGGTTGAAATGGTTGCTTAGGAAAGAATGAATCTGTGGAATGAAGTGTGGTGGAAACAATGGATGAAGTGGTAGTGAATAGGGATGAACCTACAGATTCTAAAACGCTGGTAGAAGGCTGATAAAACAGTCAATTCAACTGAATGTTGTAAATAAGCTTCATCAATTTCTTTAATCAAAGTTGCAGTTATGGCATCATATACTTCAAAAATCTTTTGATTAGAATCAACTGAAACAATTTCCTTCTTAGTTTCAATGAATGAAATGAAATCAGGATCTATTACAGTATTATGTAAGTCACTTTCTGATTTAGTTCTAAACAAAGTTGTTCAAAATTTAAATCAAATTCAATGTCTTGTAAACTTGATAGTTGTTGGGGAAGGGAATTTGCTTTGACTAATGAAATCTTATTACCTAAATCTTCTACTGTTTTGTTTTTTTTTCCAATTATGTTAGGATTATCTACTATGACAGCAGGTTGTGGATCTGGATTTGACCTAGTATAGTAGACTCTTTTGGAAGCCAAAATTACAGTTTTTATGAAAATATACTCACAACTTATTTAAAATAATCTTAAGGTGAAAGGATAATTGAAAATATTTCCTTTAAGGTCTATTTAAAAGCTAAGGATTGGTTAGCTCCCCATTATGGTCGCCAATATATTATCACTTCAATAATTCTCAAAAGTTGTGAGATTTTTGATTTTAGTTTTAAAGAATATCAGAGGCAACCACAAATCTACTTTTAAGCCTTAGGATCTAGCCTTCCTAATGCTCAGAGAGGGCTCTCTCTATATGATTTAACTTTGTTGATTTGTACTTGATTTTAGGCTATTTATGTAGGGTAAATTAGTTTTGGGTTTTGACTTGATTTGGTGGTGAAATCACTTACTTAGATGGATAGCTATAGATCTGTATCCTATTGGGCAAATGGAGTCAATGTGTCAAGTAGTCAGATCAGGGTCAAGGTCTAAAGGGAAATGTTTACAGGGTAAGATAGCTAAGTCACTTCAGATCGTTCCTTTAAGGTCTATTTAAAAACTAAGGATTGGTTAGCTCCCCAGTATGGTCGCCAATATATTATCACTCCAATAATTCTCAAAAGTTGTGAGATTTTTGATTTTAGTTTTAAAGAATATCAGAGGTAACCACAAACCTACTTTTAAGCCTTCGGATCTAGCCTTCCTAATGCTCAGAGAGGGCTCTCTCTATATGATTTAACTTTGTTGATTTGTACTTGATTTTAGGCTAGTTATGTAGGGTAAATTGGTTTTGGGTTTTGATTTGATTTGGTGGTGAAATCACTTACTTAGACGGATAGTTATAGATCTGTATCCTATTGGGCAAATGGAGTCAATGTGTCAAGTAGTTAGATCAGGATCAAGGTCTAAAGGGAAATGTTTACAGGGCAAAGTAGCTAAGTCACTTCAGATCGTTAACGCTGATGGTGAAATGACTTTGTTCGGGATAAAAGGGCAATTAAGGGTTCTTAAATCCGAATTATGAGTGAAAAGGCAGAGGTCAATTGAAATGAGAGAGCAATTAAGGGTTCTCTAATCTAGATATCAGTGGAAAACATATAAATGATATTAAGTCAAAACAGAGTGTTATTAACATATTCTGAAATAACAATTCTTGATTTATCATTTAGATTTTAGAACACATTCAAGTATTGATGGAAAACATAAGAAATTGACAAAATAATAAGTGAAAATACTTCACTGTAGTGGCCCAACACATGAATCCTGTAATATGATGCTTTATTGCTGTGATCCAGTCTGCTGACTTGAAATTGATACAAAAAACCCTTAGGTTCAAAATAGTATAACTACAGAAATGTTTAGCAATTCATCCACCCTAAATACTTCCTAATGAGAAGTATTTATACAAAAACTCATACAAAATATCCTAGAATAAACTTAGGAATTATTGATGGAAAAGCAATATCTTCATGCAAGAAGATAGTGACAACTTCCCAACTAATGCTAGTTGTCCCTTTTTTATTGAAATAAAATGGCTTGCTGTTTTGATTTTATCACTGCTTTCTCTCTTAGTTTGTGCAACGAATACTGCCGCTGGACAACGAGGTGTCTTTTACGCTGGCAGATTCATTTTTGCTCTGATTTTGTCTTTAACCTTTCATCTGATACACTTTTTTCTTGATACTCTTTTACTGCAAAAACTATCAATGTTGATGTAAAAACAACAAACTCTATTTTTTTTACTTTCACTGCTCTGTGCTTACCGCAATTTGACTTTACAGCAGATCAGTCAACTTCTCCCAGAATTCTGCCTCTAGCAGTTTTATCTTCATTAGCCTTATGAAGTTTTTATCAGCTTCAGTGTATTTTGAGAATGTTGGTTTGTTCTCAAATAAGTGTTTTACTTCATGCTGTAAGTAAAACAAATCCTCAAAATTCTTATATAGCACCTTCCCTGTTGGGATTCCCTGCAAGGTTGATTCGTTCACCTACTCTTTGGCAAAATCTCTTATCTTTTTGTCACAATCCTCCTGCTTCATTAATCTATCCTTAATCACCAGAGGATTGGGAAGGCCTTTTTGCCTTGGAACATCAAATTTGATCATGAACCTTGTAATTGCAATTTCCATGTTCTGGTATTTTTCCTCTAATTGTGTCATCAAATTCTTCTTGGAGATTACCTTCCTAACTTCTAGGATGGTCTCCATCCTGTCAGTAATTCCAATTTCTTTTTGCTGTTGTTTATTTTTGGAATTGAGAAACTTGATGATTTCTAGAGCCTCTTCAGGGTTTTTGCCAAGCTCTTCTTTTGCTGATTTCAATAAATGTTTTTGCTCATAGATGACCTGTATGGATGGCCAAATATCATTGAATTCTTTAATGATATTGGACCATAATTGCTGCTTAACATGTGCCATTGGTTCTTTCAAAGTTAATTCTTTTTCCAACTTCTTCAGTTGTTCATTCAATTTGTTGGCGTTTTGTTCTTCATTTTTAGCATTTATTTGTGCTGTTAACTGTAAAATGAGACTTATCTTCTCATCTTTTTGGTTGGAATCCTGTAAAACCTCATTGGCTTGAGGATGCTCTGTAGGGGGCAGCTTCAATTGTTTCTTAAGTGCAACAATATCTGCATTCTTCTTTTTGATCAATTCCTCTGCAGCTTTTATATTTTGAGGATCATATCCTACTTCAATCACTAGCTCTTCCAAGGATTTGATTCTGGTATTCTTTGCATATGAAGATGCTTTCTCCAATTTGAGTTGATCTCTTACATTTATCAAAGTGTTTTGAAGTTTCTGTGCACTCATGGCCTTGGTAGTCATTGTGGAATAAATCATCTCTCTTGCCTGCTTATGAAATTCAATTTGATCCAGAGGATGAATATCCTGGATTGAAACTTCGAAATCAATCTTTTTATAATCAGAGGATGATTTTGGAGTTGGAACTGTGGGCTGAAGAATTGACATCAACATCTTTTTGTTCCTGTAGTCAAAGGCTGAAAGTAGCTTGTTTTGAATGCTGGGAGTTTGCTTTAGATACTGAGAATATATTTCATTTTTGATTTCTTCATTTTTGGCCTTAATTTCCTTGTATCTTTCCTTTATATCCATGTCCTTTTCAGCGGTTTTCTTGGATGAAGATACTTCTACACTGTGTTGTTTCTGAATTAACTGTGTCTTTGAGGTAGTTGGCTGCTATTCCTCTTCAATTATTGTTGGAGGTACATTATCTTTTTCTGCAATTTATGTGTCAATGACCTCTATTGTCTCCTTTTCTTTACTGGAAGGATTTAGCTTTGGCTTTTTGTTGTATCTTAGTTTGAATTTAGTCTTTGTTGTTGTCTCAGCTGTATAAGATCCTTCCTCCCTATTTCTTTTTACACTTCTGTCTTCTTGGGCTGGAGTTTGCAAAGTTTGACTAGTATCGCTTTGCTTCTCTGCCTCTACCAATGTATTCTCTAACCATTCAGATTGGTTTGAGAATTTCTCAATCTCAGGCTTCTTTTCATGTATGCATGGAGTTAATTTGCATTTAACTCTCATTTTGCTAATAATACTAAGGGGATCATAGTACCAAAGGAAACTAGGACTGAATTTGAACTCCTACAACTGTTTTTCTGCCTCTGGACCTGCTTTTCTATTATTACAGATGAATGGGCCAACCTGGTTCTTCAACTTGAATTTTGTTTTCTTCTTTGCAATTAAGAATTGACAACATCTGAATTTAGAATCTGCCTTATATAGGTATTTTGGCAGTTTATAAGGTATAAGGCTTGACCCATAAACTCTTTTTTCAGTGTGATTTTGGTACAAGTACAAATCACCTGTCCTATTGTGCTCAAACAATTGCAAAACCTTCTTGATTTCATTGCTAATTCTGGGATACACACTGCTGTTTAGCAAATTGACCAAGGGATGGATGAAAGAATCTGTGAACTTTGAATATGTGAAAATAATGAATGCGTTTACATCAATTTATATTGCCACGAAATGTTTTTTTGGAGGGGCTTCATTGAATTTTCTGGTCGACAGAAAGTCAATTAAAATTTCGGCCGAACTTTTGTAAGAAATTCGAAGTTCGGCTGAAATTTTGTGTCATTAGACTTGACGGGCCGTTGGGGCAAAAAACAATTCGGCCGAACTTTTTTTAAAAGTTCAGCTGAACTAACACGTCTGCAATTATGCAGAGCCAAGCTCTGAACACATTTATTCAACTTTGAACTGATTAAACTCCATGAAACTTTCTGAATTAACTGTTGGAACCAAGACAAGCATTTGCAGAATTCAATCTACTTTTAAGAAATATAACTTTTATGGAATTTCATAATTATTTACTAATTTTAATTAATTTTGTAATAAAACAGTGCAATCAATTTCTGAAGGTCATTATGATTCAGTGAAATCAATATTTTGTATATTCCAAAATACACTGTAAAAAAATTGAAAAAATTGTGGTGTGCTACATTGGTCCGTCGTCTGTAATGGGTAGTTTTTAGATTTCTAGTTTATAACTTATATGTTGAGAAATTTCGTGCGTCTCGAAACATATTCAAAATATGCAGTTTTTTCATATTGGATCAGTTTAAAAAATTCTAGTAATTATGATATGCATCAGTTGGTTTTGTAAATATAACGAAACCGAAGTCTACTCTGTCTAGATTGTTGTAACAAATTTTGTTTTTCAAAAACACAAAGTTTTCAAAGAATATACATACACGTATTAACATGACTTTTTATGAACCCTTTGATTGTTAAAAAACACACACTCAAATAAATGCTAAGTTGACATGTCAAATGTGTATAATTTTTTTTCCAAAAACTAAGTAATAGAAATCTAATTAAATTGTTGACAACTTTTATTTTTATCGCAAAATGAAATTCTAAACAGAAAATTTGTTTTGGCTTGCAGAAAGTTGAAGAATAGAAAAAATGAATTTTTTTATCAAAAAAGGGCAAAAAGTATAACCCAACTTCACATTTTCACCGAATAGGTAGACTCGTTTGAATCTTTCCTTATCAAGGAAGTTTAGAATATGACATATTGTGGATTTCCTTCCACATCAAGCTTCTTAAGGCTTATAGGAAACTTTTTAGACTGAAAATATAGGAACATGTGGAATAGGAATGAAGAATACCTAAAAACACCTTCAGAAAGCATTTTGACTAATTGCTCATGGATAGTGTCAGCAATATATTGGGAAAAGTTAAAGATGACAGCAGGACGCTGACCAGGTGCAAAAATAGACAAGAAACAAAGTACTGCAACATCAGCTATTCATCTGTAAAATAGCCAAGGATAAAAGACAACATGGAAATAATATGTCTTGTCCTTCCAGAGAATTTAGTAGAGGAGTATGGAGGATTCAACTTGGGAATTTCCACATAGGTTGGCATGAAGGTTTGAAAAATCTAGAATCTTTTGGGAAAATCCAGATCCAAGTAGAACTTAGTGAGGGCTTCAATAGACAAAGGAACTTCATTTGGCCCAGGTTGTATCTGAAACATCTGGTTGATAGACTCTGCTGTAATGGTAAACAAAACTTCCTTTTTAAGGTTCACAAGGGCTCGTTGATCAGGAGAGTAGCATGATTGGCAGAGTCTTATTACTTCTGGGCATTGGTAAGTATGAGGAACAACATATTTGGCAAGTTTGATTCCCAGATAAACACTTCATCAGCCTGATCTAGGGATTTTTCTTGGCTCTAGTAGTGGAGCTCAAGAAGATTGAATTCAGTCACAGTATCAGTAATCTTGAAGTCTACATCTGCCAGGGGAATATGCTTTACATCTACAACAGGGGGTTGTAGAGGGTTGACTGCTAGAATGTTTTTAGAAGCCATAGATTTGTTTGATTTATCAATTTCAATACTTTTGGCCTTTAAAACATTGATTTAGGCCTGTAGAAGCACCTGTGAAAGTTATAACAGTTTGCAGAAGTACTAGGATAAAATAGGGGTTCTATCTTTTGTCTGTAAAGGAATAATTCTGATCAATTAATTTAAACTGTAATTTCTTTATCAAAAGAGCAACTTCAAGACCTTATAGCTTCAACAAATGATATCTAGGGTTTACAATGCACTTTTTGTGATAAAAACAATCTTAGGACATCAATTTTTATGAAAAAAGGATGCCTAAGTACTGTAGGAAAGGGTTGAAGGTTACAGAAGGCTTTTCAGGTCTGCAAATGGCTTCAAGTAATCAAATTTTGTGTTTAAAACGGTTCAAGGCTTCAGAATCTATGAGGAAATACTCAGGGTTTACAGAATCAAAGGATTTATGAAGTAACAGGGTTTTCTTTAGGTACACAGGCTCCTAAATGATTCAATTAACTGTATAACTCTTTTAGATTGATGAATGAGTCTTTTCCTCTGAAGAATACCTGGGAAAATTGAGATTTTGATGTGTAGGAGGGTTTCTGGGGTTGGAAATCTTTCAGAAGTTTTCGCTGGTCTTTATAGGCATACTGATGACTTCTGCACTGTTTGTAGCAGTCAAATTGGTGAATTTCGTTTGATTTAGGCTAAAAACAGAGTCGACAGTGGTGATCTCGGTCTGCAATGCTTTTTCTGTGCGGAAAATGGTAACATAAGGGTAAAACAATGCATTTGGGCGGTTTATAAACATTTTTCATTGAACAGTGAAGGCATTAAATGGCGGTCAATTCAAATAAATGAGTGGTTTGGGCGTGGGGGAGGAAAAAACCATCAGGCAGTTTTCGCAAGGCTCAAAGGTGGTAAGCGGGATTAGAATGATCAGTGCGATCCAATGGAATTGAGACACATGGAGGTGAGAGAAATCCCGAAAACTGCGTTTATCGCAAGCTTTGGGTTTGTTTAACTAATGCGTTGGGAAATGTGCGACAAGGGTTTATCGCCGTCGGATTTGGTGGAGGTAGATCGGACAGGGCGGAGGTAGATCGGACAGAGCGGATCGTGCGACAGAGATGCACGGTCGGATGGTGTGGGGCCTGGGATTTCAATGCGGCGGGAGGTGGAATATGTATTTAAACTTAGGTTTAATACATAGCTTTAGAGTGAAATATGATAGGTGGATATTAATGTTTTTAACAAATGGAATGCATATAAGTGTAACATTAGCATTGGCGGGGGTTATTTATAGTGGGACCGGTTTATAAGCCGAGTTAAATAGTTTTAACCTATGGGATGAGGTTTAAATAATATGTGGGAAAATAAATCATAGGTTAAAATTAAAATATGGGTGGGAAATAATATTTAAAGGAATTATTCTAATACGGGCTAAAAGGTGAAATACAGGAGTTAATATATAAATCAATGTGTTAGTAATAAATGAGATGAAGGAGATGGAATACACCTAGCCTAGTGTAAAACATGATTTAGGGATAAATTTCATTGTTGTGGATCCCAACATAATATTTTTGCATTTACACTTAGGATAAAGTATTTTTTTGAGTTTTTGGGTATATTTTGGGTAAAGGAGAATTAGTTAAAGGGCTTATGACTTTTCTTAAGTAAAATGGGTTTTAAACTTAGGAAAAGAGGATTTTTGCAAAGGAAAATGGATGATAATGGAAAAAAAGGAAAAATGAAGGGGATAAATTATTTTTACAAGGGGATGATTTTTTGAAGGGAGTTAGTGACTGAAATGACCAATTTTCTGCTTATCCATGATTGTAAAAACTGCTTCTGCCTACCCATATGTTATCCTAACATTTTTTCTTCATTTACCTCGGTGCATTTGAGCTTGCAAACCCTTGTTCATTTTTCTTTTAAAATAACAAACAAACAAATTCTATCCTTATTTCTTTCAAGGGCTCAGATTAAGTTGTTGAGCTCCTTATTATTCTCTACCTAACCACTGATCTGCCAAGATTAAATTGTTTGGCTAGATCTTTATTCTCTATCTAATAACATGAAATTTAAAACATGAGAGGTTAAGATTAAGCTGTTTAACCTTCATGGATTGTGGCATTGTAACAAGCTGCACACAATCTTTATTTTGCAGAAAAAGTAAATAGTAGTGGCATTTGGATTTGCATCAGTTTCATGTTTTATTTTTTGTCTCTTTTTTTATTTGGGGTCCATTTTCTATTCTTTTTGATATATATATTTTTTAAGTCCTTTGATTTTTCTTTTAGGACTTTTACCCTCTTTACATATTTTATTTTATTTTTCTGATATGAGAAAACAATTTGCAGAAAGCAAGTTATGTACATATTACAAGACTAATTAAAGTCAATTCAAAAATTATGAATTTTATTATTATAGGACCCTAACTGTTATTTAGGCTCACAATCCCCAAAAGATGTGTCACCACCCCTCATTGATGGATATAAAAAGGAGAGACCAAAACTTCGTTTGGACATCATCTCATCTCACATTTTCTCTCCTTCTCATTGGTTCGTACAGCCTTAGAAGACATTCTCTCTCCTCCGCATGTGTGAAAGGGTAGCTGTGATTTTCGCACTGTTTAAGGGTTTCTGCAGCAGCGTTGACAAGTGTTTACCTTGGGCCAACTCACATATTTTGACTTTGATTTTTGGGAAAGAATCCTAGTTTGGTGGCATGAAAATTGACAAGTTTTGCGCTGTTTGACCGCAACGTTGACCAGGTTTGACCGAGAATTTGCGGATTGTTTTACGCTGACTTTGATTGTTTCTTTAGGCCTAGTTTGACTGGATTTGATCGAGCTCCATTGGGAGGCATATTGCTAGTTTACTTTGCTGTCTAGGGCATCCTGTTGACTGTTGAAAATTGTACTTTCTCTCTCTGCTGAATTTGAAGAATAATAAGAAGATTTCATCAAAGGGTTTTTCCCCACATTGGGGTTTTTCCTTGGCATCCGCCAAATTATTGTGTCTTCTTGTCTTGGCTTGTCTTTTGGATATTTGTTTATGTTTTATCAACATTTACTGTAAATGTTAATGCTAAACAGGAAATTGAATTGGGCTAATAAGAAAGATTGAAGTAAATTGCACTGAGCATAGAACATACCATCATTAACTAAAATTAACACATTCAGAGCCAGTTTCAGAGCTGGATCAATGTCGGGTGAGACAAAAATTGCGTCACTAATTTTTGTGGCCATTTTCTCTTATAGTGGATTGCCAGTTTGTGCATCCAAATTGTACTTAGATTTTCACTGCTGCACAATAATAAAAACCCTCACTGTTGTACCGGTTTGCCCAAGTTGGGTTTTTCCCGGACATTTGTCCAAAAATAACGGTGTCATTTTTGTGTGTGTGCTAGTATTTTCTCAGTTTCTAGCGCTATTATTTCCGTAGTTTTATCTGTGAAAATCACAGTGTGAATTATTTGGTTCTTGCCATAGCAAACTACAATAAATGGTTCAATAAAATTAACAATTAGGAAAATAATTTCCAGTTGTTGCGATTGACGAAATTTTCACATTTTGAAGCTGGGGGCCGAAAATCTGTAGCTAGGGGCCGAAATTCTGGATTGAAGCTGCAACTGTGAAGCTAATACTTGGAGACTTTGGCAATGATCAACTACAAGAAGGAAGGGCTGGCTTGGTGGTTGGAGGAGGTCTTTGTCTAGGTCTAAGAGGTCTTGGATTGTCTCACTTGATTTGAATCTACCAGTGGAAGAGTTGACTGGGTTTTCCTCTATAGTGGGGTTTTAGCCCTGGCTGAGTACCTATATTTGGTGTCCCTGATCTTCATTTTTCAATTTGATGATTGCTTGATGAAAAGAAGATCAAAGAAGAACATAAACAAAGTTAATAAGAACACAAGAAGAAAATCTTTTTTGCCTTTTAGGTTTTATAACAAAATCACAAACCTGTTTCCTGTACACTCAAAGCAACTTGTTGATAGCAACTGTGCAAGGTGCTAATCCCCACCCTTGCGATATAGGATAAGATAAAATATAAAATTAAACATTAGCCAACAATGCATCTAACTAATATTTAAACATATCGACATGAATAATGAATAAAGTAGGATGCACCCACAATAATTTAGACACACAAATGTAGTGCAACTATCTAGATGTAAATGCATTAGGTTGAACTAAACAAGGTTAGGCGCTTGCCCTCCACAAGGGAGGACAAAAGCTCACCATCAAGGTTTGCTACATAAAAGTAACCTACCCATGCTTTGTTATGGACTCTGAAAGGGCATGGGTTGTCATCAGCAAGGATTAGATCCCTGTTACCCACCATAATGGGTAACCCCATAAGATAAGCCTTTTTCTCCTATCTTGGCCAACCAACTAGCCAACAACCCTACACATTGTTCATTAATGATTATATTCTAGTTTTCTTTTCCATCTGCGCTGGTCATGCACCTATCAACATCCGACATTCCTATTGAATGAAGGTAGGGTACCACTCAACAGGTACTTTGACCATTTTGCAATCGAGTGCTTTTACTTAATGTTTTGGGCATGTGATCTAGATGATTGACCGATATTGATTGTGAACTTTTTCTCTCACCTTACAGAGGGCTTAATCTTTAGCCATAGTCTAGTGGGACCTTCTCTAAGGCCCTAGGGTAATAGGAAGAGCATTACTTGGGAAACTTGGATTAAAGTAGCATGTCCATTAATCTCCATATTTAATACCTTCCATTTCACATCATTCCTTTGATACCACCTTCATCCTTTGGTTTGACTGTCATTGGTCCGTTGGGATTTTGCACTCACATATCCACATCTTCATGTCGTGCCAAAAAACTTTGCCCTTGAAGTTGATGTAGCTAAAAAATTGAAAAAGCATAAGATGGCCACAACAAAAGAAAAATAAAAGTTAAAATGCAAAGGATGGCCGAGACAAAAGTTAGCGCATGGGAAAATGGCTAGCATGAGCTCTAGCCCCCTCTTTAGCCATCACTTGGTTCCTGAGAACTCGATGTTCCATCTCATCATAAGGAACCCTTGCATGTCCCAACTTTGATGAGCAAAAAGCTGACTCATCTTAAGGGGTAAGAACAAATGCTATATCATAAAGAGCAAGCTTTGACCCTTGAGCTATGCACCATTAAAAAACATTATAGAAAATAAGTAAAAGATGCACTAGATGGGTGGAAAAATGATGGTGTCCATTGTGCGTGCTTTTCTTCTATTGTTCCTTTATGTTCCTCTGCAACGTTGAAGTTGTTGTTCTTTCTATATAATTGTTAATAATGTTGAAATCAATGTGGAAAAAGTCGCGAAAAAGTCGCAATTTTTTCAAAAAACCGAGAGTTTTTGCCGGCGCCGATAACATCGGCAGACTTTTTCACGATTTTTTCAAACTCGAAAAAGTTGCGATTTAATCGTTTTAATCCCGACTTTTTGCCGAGTCGATCGAAAAAATCGTGATGCCCCTCAGCGTTGATAATAGAAGGTCGAAAATCAAATTTTATGAGTTAATTTTTGTCCGTTTGCTGCGTTTAGGACTGTGGAGAGTCGAGGAGAGGGTTTAAACTTTATTTGCGATTTGGATTGGGCGTTGAAGATTTAATCATTTCTCCATCGCTCGAGCTTGCAGATTGGTAGGTGCCAGACCGCCGGGGTTTGCTGCTGCTGCCAGGTAAGTTTCTTCCTTATTTTTTCTCATTTATGATTTTGTTGCATAAATATATATATATATATATATATATATATATATATATATATATATATATATATTAAATGTCTTGTTAAATTTTAAACGTTGAAAAATCCCCTTGTTTGGTTGCTGTGGGGTACTTTGGAAGTATAGAACTCGGTTCTCCAGCTCCTTTCCTTCAACCTGCGGCTGCAACCAACGTAATAAATATTAAAATTTAAAATTAATTTAATTAAATTCATCTTGTAACCCCATTAGAACTCAGAACTTCAGTGTTCACTGTTATCACCCTTTCTCCCTTCTCCTTTATCACGAAATCCAGAAGCTCAAATTTGTTATCACAGTATGCCTTTTCTCCTTTGAAGTTTGCACTATATCACTGTTATAGATCAACATACAAAATGCACAATGGTAGTCTCAAAATTTGTGCTTAGAAATTAGAATCTAGAGTCTAGCTAGAATCCTAGATTGAATTAAATTTTAAAATTTCAACAGTTCAACTTTCAAGAATCTAAATTCAAATAAAAAAATATTCTAACCCTTGTTTACTATTTAGTGATTTAATTTATGTGATGGGCAATTTTTAATTTCTTTTCAATTTTTGTTTTGTGCCTAGGTTCAAACATCAAAAAGTTTCAAACAAAATGCCAAAGAATTTGGACCCTATGTGGGAGTATGGTGAACCTAATCCTGTACCCGAAACTGGAGGTGTCAATAGAATGTATTTGACTTGCAAGTTGTGTGGAAAGCATATGTCAAGGGGTGTCAACAGATTAAAATTCCATTTGGGGCAAATTCCAGGGCAAAATATAGAACTTTGCCCAGATCCATCTCCAGAAATTATCCGATAGGCCATTAAATCGTTGATGGATAAAGAGGATGGCAAAGACACCAGGGCAGTAATGAAAAGCCAACTTGTAGGGAGCTCAAGAGTGGGGGGTAAGTGAGAGTGCTTCTTCTGCTTCAGCATCACCTTCCACTCCCAACCCCCTAGCTTTCTCATCCTTTTTTGTCCCTAGAACCACACTTGGTGCACAACCTGGCATCAAATCAACAATTAAAAAAAAGGAAAAGGCAGAAGCTGACAGGTTGGTGAGTAGATGTCTTCTATGGAGTGATGTTCCTTTCAACATTGCCAAGACAAACCCATTCTACCAGCCTATGTTTGATGCTGTTGTTGTCGTTGGCCCGGGGTACAAAGCCCCTACCTTTGCACAGTTGAGAGGGCCTCTTCTTCAAGAGGAAAAGAATGATTGCACTGCTAGATTGGAGGAGTTTAGGGCATCATGGGAACACACTGGATACACAGTTATGTCAGATGGTTGGACTGACCAAAAGGGTAGGACCCTTCTTAACTTCTTGGTTAGTTGTCCCATGGGGACAATGTTTATGAAATCTGTTGATGCATCTGCACATATTAAAGATGCGCGTTTATTATGTGAGTTGTTGGACATCTTCATTCAGGAAATAGGCCCACAAAATGTTGTCCAAGTCATAACGAACAACACTGCAACTTATGTTGCGACTAGCAGGTTGCTTATGGAGAGGTATCCTACCCTGTTTTAGACACTTTGTGCTGCTCATTGTATTGACTTGATGCTAGAGGATATAGGTAAGATTCCTATGGTGAGGCATATCATAACAAAATTTATATACAATCATGTATCTGTGCTTAGCTTGATGAGAAGATTCACCAACAACAAAGAGTTGGTGTGTCCTGCGATAACATGCTTTGCCACTACTTTCATATCTCTTCAGTGTTTGTTGAATTCTATGTGGGACGTGAAGAGCATGTTTCTTTCACAGGATTGGCGTGAGTTATCTATTAGCCGCAAACTAGAGGGAGAGGGCATATGTAGACTTGTTTCATATGATCAGGACTTTTGGGCAGGAGTAGAGGAGGTGTGTGCCATTTCAGAACTTTTGGTAAGGGTTCTTCGGTTGGTTGATGGAGAGAAGCCCGCAATGGGCTACTTGTATGAGGCCATGGATAGGGCCAAAGAAGTCATTCATGCTTATTATGAAGATAAGGGAGATGAGAGGTTAGAGAAACAACAGGTCATATGGAGAGTGATTGATGACCGATGGAACAATACCCTCCATCGCCCCATTCATGCTGCAGGTATCTACTTCAACCCTGCATTTGCTTACTCCTATGGTTTCAGATTTGATGCGGAGGTGATGGATGGATTCTTCACATGTGTTGAGAGGATGGTGGCATTTGAGGAAGAACGTGAAGATATTTCCAAAGAAATGGAAATATATAGGATGGCAGGTGGCACATTTGGTTTTACCATGGCTATTAAGAATAGGACAACCAAAATGCCAGGTAAGCTTCAGTTTGTTTCAAGTTTCAACTTTCAAATTTAATAATTCATTGTCTCTTCATAATTTTTGCTTCTCATTTTTATTTTAACTTGTAGATGCTTGGTGGACAAGCTATGGTGGTAGAGTACCCTATCTCCAAAAGCTTGCCATTCGAGTGCTCAGCTAGACATGTAGTTTCTCTGGGTGTGAGTGCAATTGGAGTGTATTTGACAAAGTACATAGCAAAAAGCGCAATAGGTAAAAAATTTCAAATTAAAATTTTGAAATAATTTGATTATTTTTACTATATAAATTTTCTAAGTACTAATTTATAATCTATGACCCTTTTACAGATTGGAATCCCAACGCCTCAATGACATGGTGTATGTCTACTACAATCTTCTATTGTGGATGAGACAAATTCAGAAAACTCCCGATATGGATGCCATCTCATTGGACAATATTGATACCACTGTTGCATGGAGGGTCGAGACTAAGAGGCCGGCAATGGAATCGATCCCTGATTGGTTAGATGTGGACCCAGAGGCACTAGCGCCAGATGAGGTAGCAGTTGTAGAGCAAGAGGAGCCAGTGGTAGAGGAGGAGGAGCAGGGTCAGGAGACAGAGCAAGAGGAGGATGTGGAGGAGGAGGTGACACCATCTAGGATGGGCAGTGGCAACGATAGAGGACAGAGGCCAGAGGCCACCTCTTTTTTTTGCTTCTAGAGGACGATTGGGTCCATTTGTATCTCGAGGGC
Source organism: Pinus albicaulis (assembly GCA_034641835.2). NCBI lineage: Eukaryota > Viridiplantae > Streptophyta > Pinopsida > Pinales > Pinaceae > Pinus > Pinus albicaulis. The sequence goes on along the minus strand of CM076581.1, from coordinate 22,484,728 downwards.
CAGGGCCTTCTTCCTCTAGAGGAAAAGGCAAAGCCATTCCCTATTCCCGTAAAAGGGGCAGGGGATCTTCATCTTAGTGACTAATTACTTTATGACATGGAGATGACTCATGATATGCATTTATTATATTTTTTGTCGATATTTTGACTCTTGAGACTAAGACAGGAGTCAAGACTCGATTCACTATTTTGATATATGATGTAGCACTAGACTTCATATACATATTATATATTAGCTTTCTTTACATGTTTATGTGGAAATGCATTTATTTGATGTTGTGGATACTTTAGATGCTAAAAAAATTGAAAAAATTTGAATAATTTTGTATTATTATTATTATTATTTTTTTATTTTTATTTTTATTTTTAATTTTGCCAATTTTTTGAAAAAACCCCCGACTTTGCTGAGTTTTTCAACTTTTTTACCCTTTTATTTATAGAATTTTGGCTTCTGTGATCCATCGTAAAATTATGAAGAATTTTTCGGTAATAATCACACTGGTTGGTTTGAAACGCGTCGACAATGTTCATTTTAATGTGATTATTACTAAAAAATTCTTCATAATTTTTGACCCTTGCCGATTTAATCCCGACTTCGACTTTTTCGACATTGGTTGAAATGCAATGGGGTAAATGTAATATGAAAATGATGAAATGCGATTATCTAAAGCAAAAAACAATGGAGCCCTAAGAAAAATTAACATGTTTCATATCATTTCATGTTAGGTTCTTGTACTCATTTTTGTTTACTTTTAGGGATGTTTCTTCCATATACCTTTTTTACTTGGCTATATAACTTGGCTGTATTTTCTAGCCCCCTTGATCTATTTTATTCTTTAGAGGACATCAATATAAATTTTATTTTATTTCGTTTCATTTTGAGAGGTTTAAGTGTTCTTTGTATGATTGAAAAGGTATGTAGATGAATTATATAACTTTCCATCTAGAATGGTGCAAGAACTCAGGAGAGTAAAATTAATGAAATGCCTGCTAGAATACACGCTCCAAAGAAATAAAGGCAATGCAACAACTATATTTATAATGAAATTGAGCAACGGAGGCAAAATTTTATGTGGAATAAAATGCTTGTTTTGTGCTTTGTTAATGGACTTTATTTCCTCAGCATGTCTTAAATGATCGTTATATTATCACATTTTTCCAGATGTGTAGGACATGTCTATGAATTGTTAGTGTGTCCAAGAGTTGTTGGGCAAATTTCTTGTATTAATTGTTGAATTACATGCAACCATCTCAATGCCACTCTTAGCAACACGGGAGTTATAATTGTAACTGAAAAATGCCTTTTTTGGGTTGGAGCAGTGTTGTGTAAGTTTCTTTGTATTGTATAACCTAAACTAATATATAAGACATGGGCAGACCAACCCTATAAATTGCAATTAGCGGTGGATTGCATAACTAATGTTCAATAGATTGTTCAAAATGTGTGCATCTGAATATTACTCTGATATACCTTTTATCAGTATAATTCTTTTTCCCATCCCTAATTCATGGTAATAATACATAGTTATTACTTAGAACAAAACTGGATTGATTATCATGGGAGTCTTTCTAAATTGGTGTAACTGTCCCGATTAATGCTAGTAATATGCTACGAGGTTATAGGTTTTGCTCATTGTAAGCCAACCAAGAGATTTGACTTTGCAAGGGTGTGATCAATTATTCTTATCCAGTTTTGTTACTTGAAAACCATGTGCAGGTTGGTGCTGATGAAAACTTATTGGTAAAGGATCATACTCATACTTTCATCAACGAAGGTGGACAGATTGGAGGTATTGTGCTCATCTCGACTAGATTTATTGAACAAATCCCAAGGAGTGAATACTAGAATAAGGATAAGACATCGTTTGTGTTGTCATGCATTAAAATCATGCTCACTGTACCTTCAGTTGCAACACTGCCAAACTTCTTGGCAACATTTGTGATGTGAAGCCCATAGTTGTGTTTGGTTTCCTGGAACATCAGATTCTTTATAAAGGCATTATATTGTGTTTTACAGAACTCGATTTTCGATTTCTTACTGGGGCTCCACTACATGGTATTAAAGCATTTCTTACAACTAATCAACTCCTTGTAAGTACCTTTATTAGTTATTGTCTTTATTGTGAATAGATATTAGAGGTTCATATTCAATACTTGACAATGCAAACAATTTCATGCTGCATAAATAAATCTGCTTATTGGACATACATGTAATGTTTTTTTGTTTTTTTTGTCTGTTTTAATTTCTTCTTTCTCTTAACTAGAAATTGACATGGTGTGTATTCAGGGATGGCTCTAAAAAAATTGGACCTTGTAAGTCCAACATGAGAAATGCAAACTCAGGGAAAACCAGAAATGTAATCCATTGTCACCTTGGTGGCAATTTCCCACTCTGTAGGCTGGTGCTATCCAAATGGGGCGGGGCTGGGGGGTGCGGGGGTTGGTATTCCAGAATAGAATTATTAATCTGATGTTTAGGAGCTGTTACGAAGGATCAGGTTGGAAAAACAGATATATTTATGGTTTTTGTAATGGATTACTGGAGGAATTTAGTCACGATTAGTGCATTTTCTCTTGGGTTATGGAGTCAAGATAATAAAGTTTTAAGACAAATGGGGAATGCATGATGCAGCCGCTAACAGTGCGCCAAACCAGCAGATGACATTCAGATCTAAATGTGACATCTATGTAAATTTCTTATAAATGATATATTCCACATCCCATTCACATGAACTGCAGTTCATCAACTCTAAGATGAAGTAGACAGATTAGAACAGCCTTCTTAACAAATGAACAGTCGCTTCAGTATCATATCTCCAACCCAGATTCCATATTGAGTCTAAGAGGACCATAGAAATCACACTTAGCTTCCTTAACCGTGAACAACCCACAAAACAAGTATAAACAGTTCAAAGATAAGAAGTAATGGCAGAAATGTTAACTCATCAAAACTATAGTGATTTAAGAATGCTTCTCTTAAAGATTTTTGAGTACAAGCATAAAATTCTAAAACAAACCAAGTAATTCCTTATCTTCTTTATTAAATGTCCGATAGATGAATGTTGGTCTTAGTGGACATTAATAACCATTATCATCATTATCATCATTATATAGAGTTTTCTATCTTGACTATTATTTAATAAAATAATATAAGGAGGTCCTAGATTACTAGATAAATCAATTTAAAATAAAAACCCTAGGATCCTTCCTTAATGGAGCCTTTTTCATCAAGAATGGAAGCTTTGACCTTCATGGTGGGTGTAGATGAACCTTTGGAGCCACTTGTCACAATTCTATTGAAGGTGACCTCCTTGTCGTAGGTTCTGCTACTCACTAAAATGGGTAAACCCATAGGGGGAGTTTTCTCTCCTACATTTGACAGCCAGCTGGTCATCCAGACAATGAGCAGCCCCAGCTGACCACCATTAGAAGATGATATGCCGTGTGCCTCTGCCATTTGCATCAGCCATGGGCTTCTCACCATCTAGGCATCTATAGATTCTTTGACACCTCATCACCCTTGGATATGGCATTTGGAGCATTAATTATGGATGGTGTCAGCAATTAAGAGGTTGCGGCTTATGAAAATTTCGAAACTGAAATCTTATTGCAGCAACTGGAATTTATTTTTCTAATTGTTAATTAATTTAACAATTTATCTGCTACGACAAATATAAATAAATCACACTGTAATCTTCACATATAAAACTGCGGAATGTAAAATGCTGGAAATTGAGAAATTCTAGTGCACTTGAAAATTTTGACACCGTTATTTTTGGACAATTGTCCTCGGAAAAACCCAATGTGGGAAAATCAGTGCAGCAAATGAGGGTTTTATTATTATTCTTCAGCAACAATTCTGAGTACAATAATTTAGATGCTCTACTGGCAATCTATTCTGAGGAAAAATATTGGCAAAATTATTGTGAGAATTTTCTCTCACCCCACAGCTATTTTCTGCCCCCGAAATTGCCTCCCTAGCCACATGCAGATCCTTCTGCGTCAACCTCTGCGCAATGCTTGCGCAAAACCTTTGGGAATTTCGGCCTTCCTCTCACTGCCTCTCCCGGAACTAGAATACTTTATCCTGAAATGCTACTAACCTCCTCCATCCCCTGCTACTTACCCATTGGCTCTATCTACGCTGCTGAGTCTCTGCTAATGAGAAAATCGAACTGCCTGGGCAATTGAGTATCTGCACTGGTGTGTTCTCCATCACCACATCGATCCCTTCTTATATCTTCCTGTTGGGACTCCAACGACCAAGATTAAATCTTAATCGATGGCTTAGATTATTTTTGGATCGATTCATGTGAGTTTCTAGAGAATTCTCACATTGACTTATTTAATTCTGATTAATTTACCATATTCCTTAAGTTTAGACTTAGGAAATATTTAAAAATCGGTTAATAATCTAATTAAGCCATCTTTAGGTGGAATTTTCAAAAACAATTTATGGGTTTTGGAGATCTCACGTATTCTAGCGCCTCCACCAAATTTCATGGCTAGAACACATCCGATGCTACAAAAACTAATACTCCCTCTTCAAGGACTATGTTCTCTCTAGTGCTGCACATTCTGCCACCTCCTGTCATGTTGTTGATGTTTGGCCACTGTGACTGCCTGCCACTGCTCAGCAACCACTGCGCAACTCTGATGCTGCATCTGTGTTGCTGTTGACCCTGCTATACTGCTCCCAACACTGCAACTCCCTCTCATCTGTTGTTGCTGCAACTACAACATTTGCAATTGAGATACTTCCAAAAATAATCTGTCCCTGTGGAAGTTTCTGAATCTTTCCACTTTATGCAAAAACTATTTACTGTTAATCTGGTTATGCTCCTCCTACTTAGACAAGTTATTAATTGAATAAATTCAAGTAAAATTGAAGCAAAACACATAAAAGATCTCCACCAATCCAGATCTAGAACAAGTTCATGCACACATAGACAAAGTGACACAGTTATTTATGGACAAATAGTCCCTGGAAAAACCCAATGCGGGAAAACCAGTCTTTGGCTGCTGGAGGGTTTTATTATTAAGAATTTTTTGAATACAACAAGCCTGGGTTCCAGATCTGGAAAACCCGACAGATAAATAGTAGATCTATAGCTCACTGGCTGATTTAAGGCCAAAATAATCACTGATCCACACCCTTAAACGAGATTTATAGATTTCAGCCAATATTAGGGCCTAGAAACCAAAGTGCTGCCCCTGAAAGCCTCTGCGTCAGCCTCTAAAGCCCCTTTGACCCTGAGTGCTGCTCCGGAAAGGTCTACGTTACCTCAGACTGGGTGACGCAGGCTCTACGCTACCCCTTAGGGCTCTGCGTAACTCTTTGAGGGTTTCCTACTGAAAACCACGCTGTCCTTACTGCTGTAGCTTCCTTTCTCCTCTGTGCTGTCCTCTGAGATGATCTCTACCTCTTGTGTATTATAGGCCCCGGGATCTGATCATCCCCTTGGCCTAAATTCCCCTCTCTGCAGCTGAAACACTTCCGAGTATTCTTGGCAAACCCGCCCTAGAATCTCAGCTTAGCTTTAGTGCTCTGCCTCTGTGTGTTTTTACAAATGACCCCAAACCTTTCCTTTATACTTTTCTCATTGGGAAACCAATGGCCATGATCAGATCTTGAATCAGTGGCTAAGATAAAAAGAAAGCTTGATTCCTGTGACTTAAGACAATTTCATCACATGTTTAATTAAATTCACTTTAATTATTTAAGTTCCCTAAGTTTTAACTTAGGAAATACATTAAAATAATTAATTAATTTAATATCTCTTAAACCAAATGAAATTTCCCAAATCAATTTCTGGGTCTTGTAGATCAAGTGTACTCTAGTCCCTCCACAAAATCTGGGAGCTAGAGCACAACTGATGCTACCCCAAATACACAAAATCTCAACACTCCCTCTTAGCATCAAGGGTGTGCTCTAGCAATAAATGACACTTATGCATTACATGATTTTGGGCACTGGTTCTGTGCTGCTGATGCTTGGCCTGCTACCACTCAACTCTGCACTGCTGCTGCCATTTTGTACTGTTGCCCATGACTCTGCCATTGCCACTGCAAGCTCTGTACTGCAGCTGTCTCTCAATATGCTGCATCTGTGCTGCTCATAGCACTGCCACTGCTGATCTGCTGCACTGCAACTTCATTTGTTGAGAGAAATAATTGAATCTCTTGCCCAATCTTTGACAAACAAGTCAGATGGGTTGCATCTTCATCACTGAAGCTCCATAGGCTACAAATCTGTGCTAGCATCTGAAGGATGATGCAGAGCTACAACTCTGCACTGCGTAAGCAGACTCCCTCTGCACTACTGAAGTCACATCAGCCCCTTGTGTTGAAATCTCTCACGCTGCTGCTACTACACTGCGTTGTCCCTCTGAAGCCTTTTGCGTTGCTGCAGCTCTGCACTGCGTAAGTAGCTCTGCTCTATGCTGCTGAAGTCACATCAGCCTTTGCGCTGCTGCTGGTGTGCTCTGCACTGCTCCTCCCAGTCTTCAAATCTATCTTTGCTTCATCTGTGATCTATGTACACACTGCTCTACTTGTCTCGCTACTGCCTTAAGGCTGTTGTAGCTTGCATGTGATCCAAGAGATGAGCTGCTCAACGATCCCGCCCTACTTCCATGTAGCTTCTCTACATATCCATGTCACCCCATCTCCGTGGTTCATGAGCACTCATGGCTGCATCATCTTCTGACCCATCATCTGCCACAACAGCTTTGGAAGAAGATGCTTCCTTGTCCTTTTTCTTCTGAGGACAATTGCTGGAAAAATGTCCCATTTCACCACATTGGAAGCACTTGATTTTTTAGAGATCTTTCTTCTTCTTTGGCTACTTCTTCGATGCCAAGGCTACATCTTCCTCATCTTCCTTATTTACTTTGCTCAATTCAGAGCTGTGCTTCTTCTTGGTGAATCTGCGGAGTTCTTCTTGACACAGAATTGACCACAAGCTGTCCCAATCTGGGAGGTCCGCTCTGCCCAAGATACTTTGGACAAAGATTTCCCACTCATCTGTGACTGCATTAAGGGCAGTCATGACTATCACATCGTCATCCACCTTTGCACCCATTGCAGTCAGCTGATCTCTGATTGACTGCAATTTGAAGAGAAAATGCTCCATCTCTTCTCCCTTGGTCATCATGAATGACCTCATCTGAGTCTCCAATAGCATCTTCCTTTGGACAGATTTTCCCTCATACAGGGTGTTCCAACAAAACTTGTAGGTTTGTTGACTTTAATAGCAAGAATACACAAAAGGTATTGTAGTAGTAATATTTTATTAAAAATATATGATAAGATATAATAAGATGATTGAAAGTTACAATGAGGCCCTGCTTATATACCTATGCAGGTGGCCTTTCACGAATGGGCATGTCTTTTGGACACGCCCTTTCACTAACCTAATGACTATTTACATAATTCTTAATTAACTATTTAATAATTATGTTTACTATATTAGTTATGAATTATATTCATAACACAAGGAGATCAAGGCCTTCCACATCTCGTTCGCTGTCTTCTTCTCAGCGAAGTGTGGTACAATATGGTCCTTGATTCCATCCATAATCAGTCGCTTGGCATGCCAGCAGCCTCCTTATGCTTCCGAAGGAGATTCGGATTTGTCGGTGTGGGCAGAGTTTGCTCTGCATGGTCTCTAAGATTGTATGCCTCAAGGACTATCAGGATCCTTGCCTTCCAAACTGAAAAGTTTGAGAGGCCATCCAGCCTATCCTAATCACGCAGTCCATGAGGAGCCATCTGCTCAGAAAGTGTCGAAACTTCCTCTTCTCCTTGCTATAGAAATGGATCTAAGGCTCGTGGTGAAACAGGCACCTTCTGCTCCCTCTGACAACTGATTTCCCTCCTTGGAAATCTACCAAATCAACTATTATTCAACTCTTCTTTGATCCTCTGATCAAGCTACAAGTTTCTTTTGGCTAGAAAATCTTTGAGAAGCTGATCTCTTCCCGCTCTTTGTCACTTGTGCTAATGCTAAAAATCTGAAAACTTCAGAAATTTAACCCCACCAGCACCTTCTGAATTTCTGCAGTCTTTTATGGATCTGACAGATTCAAATCTGAATCACACTGGCTGGCTTCAGACTGTACCAGTGCTGTTTCTGATCTGCCTTTGCGCTGTAATTGCATGGGCTTGCTAAGAGACAACGTTAGACTGCGTCACCCTTCCCTCTGCGTGAATCTGCCTTTGAAAACTGCGCTGTCCCTTTAGATCTGCGTTTATGCTGCTTCCTGCAGCTAGAACCTTCTGTCTCTTGCTGGTGAGCCTCCTAGATCTGCAATTGCTCTGATACTATGTGGAAATTTCTGAATCTTTACACTTTATGCAGAAATTATTTACTGTTAATTAGGTTATTCTCTTCCTACTTAGATAAGTTATTAATTGAATAAATTCAAGTTAAAATCGAAGCAAAACACAGAATATATCTCCACCAATCCAGATCTAGAACAAGTTCATGCACACATAGACAAAGTGACACAGTTATTTCTTGACAAATAGTCCCCGGAAAAACCCAATGCAGGAAAACCAGTCTCTAGCTGCTAGAGGATTTTATTATTAAGAATTTTCTGAATACAACAAGCCTGGGTTCCAGATCTGGAAAACCCGACAGAGAAATATTAGATCTACAACTCACTGGCTGATCTAGGGCCAAAATAATCACTGATCTACACCCTAAAATGAGTTTTACAAAACTCAGCCAATATTAGGGCCTAGAAACCCCATCGCTGCCCCGAAGGCCTCTGCGTCAGCCTCTGAAGCCCCTTTGACCCTCAGCGCTGCTTTAGAAAGGTTTGCATTACCCCAGACTGGGTGATGCAGGCCCTACGCTGCCCCTTAGGGTCTCTGCGTAACCCTTTGAGGGTTTCCTGCTGAAAATCATGTTGTCCTTGGAGGGACTGCGCTATCCTTGCTGCTGCAGCTTCCCTTCTCCTCTGTGCTGTCCTCTGATCTGATCTCTGCCTCTTGTGTATTCTATACCCCGGGATTAGATCATCCCCTTGGCCTAAATTCTCCTCTTTGCAGGTGAAACACTTCTGAGTATTCTTAGGAAACCCGCCCTAGAATCTCAGCTTAGCTTCAGTGCTCCGCCTCTGTATGTCTTTACAAATGACCCCAAGCCTTTCCTTTATACTTTTCTCGTTGGGAAACCAACGACCATGATCAGATTTTGAATCAGTGGCTAAGATTAAAAGAAAGCTTGATCCGTGTGACTTAAGACAATTTCATCACATGTTTAATTAAATTCACTTTAATTATTTAAGTTCCCTAAGTTTTAACTTAGGAAATACATTAAAATAACTAATTAATTTAATATCTCCTAAACCAGATGAAATTTCCCAAATCAATTTTTGGGTCTTGTAGATCAAGTGTACTCTAGTCCTTCCACAAAATCTGGGAGCTAGAGCACAACTGATGCTACCTCAAATACACAAAATCTCAACAGTCCCTGCTACTGAAACGGTTTCTCCGCCATACGCATTTTTTCTCTGAAATAAATGAACTTAACTCTCCCTAGAGCCTTTGTGAGTATATCTGCGACTCGCTCTTCTGTGGGAACATATTGTAGCTGTACCGCTCCATGCTGTACACAATCTTTGATGAAATGACACGAAATATCTATGCGTTTCAACCTTCATGAAACACTGGATTCTTAGAGAGCTTAATGCAACTCTAATTATCACTGTAGACACTGGTCGCCTCCATCCTCTGCCTGAACAAGCTTACTAGCAGCTTCCGAAGCCATATAGCTTTGCATGTGGCTGTGCTTGCTGCCATATACTCTGCTTCTGCAGAGCTCAGTGCTACTGACTTCTACTTCCTACTACACCAAGAAACCATCCCTGATCCAATGCTGAAGCAGTATCCAAAGGTACTTCTCTTGTCTACTGAACTGCTTGCCCAATTTGATATGATGCATATATCTTCTTCCAGTTGGTGATCATGGGCGTAGATACGGGTCTACAATCCTGCATTCTGAATCTCTTCAGAATATCTGTAGCATATCTTCCTTGCCAAAGGAAGATTTGCCCATCCTTTTGCCACACTTCCAATCCTAGGAAATAGTGCTTCAACCCGAAATACTTCATATAAAACTCTGCTGCCAGGTTCTTCTTGTAGTCCTCTATGAGCCCAGATGATCCTATCAAGAAAAGATCACCCACATACAATACTAGGATAAGTGGCTCACCCTCTACCATCAAATAGTAAAGGTTTGGATCCGTCACTCTTGACGAATCCCATTTGCTGCAAGTAGCTGTCGATCCAACTATACCATGCCCTGGGAGCTTGCTTGAGCCCATATAAAGCTCTCTTTAATCTGCCCTCTCATGAGTTTCAAAGCCCTTTGGCTGTTCAATTTACGCCTTTTCATCTATCACCCCGTTCAAGAATGCTGTCTTGACATCCATTTGGTGAATCTCATCCCATCTGAGCTGCTATGGATATAACTAACCAAATAGAGGTGTGTTTGGCAACTAGGGCGAAGGTCTCCTGATAATCTATCCTTTCTTTCTATGCATACCCCTTTGCCACGAACCTAGCCTTGTACTTTTCCACACCGCCCTCTGCAGCATACTTGATCTTGTAGATCCATCGAGAACCTACAACTGACTTGTCCTCAGGCCTCGACACCATCTCCCAAACATCATTAGTGATGATAGAGTTGTATTCTCTACCATGGCATCTACCCATACTTGATGTTGTGTGACTTCTTGAAAGCTGGAAGGTTCTGCCACCAATGCTTGGTACTTGTTAGGTTGTCTGCGTTGTCTCTTGTTCGTCCTAGGAGTTCCAGTAAACTCCTCGGCATCTCTCAATGCTTGAAGGATCTCTCTGCTAGCTCGACCACTAGTGGTGGGAGTTTCAACCAACTACTCCTCATCCTGCCTCTACTGCTCCAACTTTTGTGAACTCATTGGATCTCCTGCACTTGATTACATGCGGGTATTGGTCACTGTACTAGATCCCTGTGATTGTTTTGTTGGCAATCTCACTAGCTGACCCTACTACTGGACCAATGGAGTTTCTGTTGGCTGATCCTGATCACTTGCAGGCATCTCACTAGATCTCTTGAAAGTTCGGTCCTCCATGAACTTTATAGTCTGGTCTCACTACAATCTTCCTATTGATAAGAATGTAGATCTTGTATGCCTTTGAGGTTTTGCTATACCCAATGAGAAACCCCTTCTTTGCAATGTGATCCAATTTGGTGCGCTTCTCATCTGGCACATGGCAATAAGCAATGCTGCCGAAGATTTTGAAGTGACTAACTTCTGGCTTCTTCCTTGAGAAGACTCCTCCTGGCGTTTTCTTCCCCAATGCTCTATGAGGAGTCCTATTCTAAATATACATTGCTGTGTTACATGCCTCTGCCCATAGAAACTGGGCAAATCCTGGTCATATAACATTCTACTGTGGATTGTATGGAGTTGTCCACTCTCTTCTGATGCCTTCCTTGTCACAAAAATCTATGAAGTCTTTATCAGTAACTCTCCACCATTATCTGAGCGAAGCACCTTAATCTTTTTCCCTGTCGCATTCTCCATGAGAGCCTTAAACTCCCTGAAACGATCGAAGATCTCATCCTTGGTCTTCAAGAAATAGATCCAGGTTTTTCTGAAATGATCATCAATAAAGGTGATGAAATATTCGACCACACTGAGAGCTTTAGTGGATATCGGGCCACAAATATCTGAGTGTATAAGTCCTAACACGCAATTTGCTCTGATGTCACTTCTTGGGAATACTGCCTTAGCATATTTCCCAAGCAAACTCTCTACATACATCATCGTGTTTTGTGACTAGTTTTGGAACCCCTATCACTGTTTCCCTGAGCATATTGAGTGCTCCATGATGTAAATGTTCCATTCTTCTATGCCATAGCTCATTTATCTCCTTCCCACTGCTAATGTCATTGCCTATCAGTGCCATCAGAGAATTGAGCTGCAACCTGTATAACTTGTTGCTTTGAATAGCAATCTGTCTCACCCTCTTCTAGCTTGGGTGTTGAACAAACACTTTCTTCCCTACAAAGTGGACACCATATCCCTTATCTTGTAGCTGAGATACTGAAATCAGGTTCATACCCAATCCTGGCACATGCAGTACCTCTGTAGCGCTGGTACTTGCTCTTTATTCCCTCTGAAAATTGATGGTACCTCTTTCTACTGGAGTACATTTTGTTCTGTTTCCCATCGTAATCTGGAAATCCATTTGCTCCTCATTGTAGCTAGAGAAATATTCTCTAACCCCTATCATATGAGCTGATGCTCCACTGTCTATATACTAGACACTCTGTGAAGGTGAGCTTGATAAGTAAGCAAATTCGTCGTCCAATTTGGAAGAGAACTCTGAAGCTCTTTGAATATCAAATCGGTCCATGTCCATACTGAGGAATTCTTCTATGTGCTTTTCCTCTTCCCCCCAACACTGATTTTGCTACTGCAAAACCCTTTGTGCCACAAATCAGTAATCTACTTTCGAAAATAACTCTGTTGCTGCTTCCTCTGACTGCTGGAATCACTAATCTCGGGAAATCGATCTTTTCTTGCCACCTGCAACTGAAAATCGAATTTCCCAAGCAATTCATACTAGCTGGCTGGGTAATCTATGCAACCTTTGCAAATTTTCTATTGCTTCTCCCTCTGAACAACGAAATTCCCGTTTCTTCGATCTAAGCTACCAATCTGCTAAACTAGCTCTCATACCATGTGAAAATGTCAAAACTGAGATCCTATTGCCCCTTTTCAGATATTTCCCATTAGGGTCCACATTTGTCCATTTGGTCCACCAGGAGTTAACCTTCCTTCTCCCCTTCTCGACACTTTGGGTCAGACTTGGAATGATGCCTTAGAGGTTCATGCAGCTAAAAAAAAGTAAAAAGCATAATTTGGCCACTCTCAACATGAAATGTACCATAAAATGCAAAAGATGGTCGGGACATACAAATTTAACACATGGGCAAAAGCCATCATGAGTGCTACCCCCATCAGTATGGCTATCACCCTGGTTCCTAGGGCAACCTTGATATTGCCACCCTCATTAAGGAACCCATGATTGTCCCAACCCCTAGTGGGCGATGAACTGCCCAACCTTAAGGTGGTATTCACTGCTATATGCTTCACATCATGCTCTCATCCCTTGGAGCCTTGGTCAATTTTAAAAGAAAAACCAATAAAAGGCAAAAGGCATATGAAGAAGGGTTGAAAAACAAAGGCCGGGGTAACTCATGTATCCATGATTGCTCCCTCCTACATTCATACACCCAAGCATGGGCTTCCCTTATCTTAGCTACCGTTGTACTATGGCATGTGGCTTGGAGCCTTCCTCGGATGCTCCACTCCATTCCATCATTATATCACATGACAACTGCCACTTGATGGATGTACCATGTATTGAGTTTTTTGAGTGTTGGGGTGGCATCGGATGTGCTCTAGCTCCCAAAATTTGTGGAGGGACTAGAGTACATGAGATCTCCAAGACCTAGAAAGGGGTTTGGGAAATTCCATCTAGTTTGGGAGATAATTAATTAATTAATATTTTTAATTAAGGACCCTAAGTCTAACTTAGGAAAATTAAAATATTAAAGGTAATTAATTTAAACATGTGATGGAAATGACTCAAGTCATACGGATCAAACTTTCTTTTAATCTTAGCCATTGATTCAAGATTAGATCATGGCCGTTGATTTCCCAACGAGAAAGTATAAGGGAAAGGCTTGGGGTCAGCTGGAGAACGCACACACGGAGGCAAAGCACCGAGACTAAGCTGGAATTCTAGGGCGGGTTTGCTAAGAATTTCCAGAAGTGTTTCAGCTGCAGCGAGGGGTAGTATTGGCTAAGGGGATGGTCTGATCCCAAATCCAAGAATCAGCAAGAGGCAGAGAAGCAGCAACCAGGAGCAGTGCAGAGGAAGCAGAGGCTACATAGCAGCTGTGCAGTGTAGAGGGTTTTAGCCGCTACGCAGGCCTAGAAAGGGCAACACTGAGGCTTTAGGGGACCATCAGGGTTAGGCAGAGGCCGTCCAGGGCAGCATAAGGATTGCGTCACCCAGTCTGGGGTTTCGCAACCCCCTCCTGAGCAGCGTAGGGGCATGCAGAGGCTAGTAGGGCTGATACAAGCAACTTCAGAGCAACGTTGGGGTTTCTAGAGGCAGAAAGGGGATGAGTTTTGTAAATCCCATTTGAGGGTGTGAATCAGTCCAGTTTTCAGTCTCCAGAACAATAGGTATAGCTGCGGATCTTATTTTCTCCGTCGGGTTAACCAGTAAGGTACCCAAATTTGCTGTATTCAGAAAGTACTTAATAATATAAACCCTCCGGTAGCCAGAATATCCGTTTTCCCACATTAGGTTTTTCTAGGGAAAGTTGTCCAGAAAATCTTGTGTGTCACTTTGTCTGTGTGCATGTATTTTTGCTTAGATCTGAATCGGTGAAGAACTGTTATGTGTTTACTTCGATGTTAATCTGAATTTTCAGCATTAATAACTTGATTAAGTAGGAGAAGTATAACCAGATCTAACAATAGGGTTTTTGCATAAAATAATATTCATAAATTTTCACATGGTATCAGAGCGATTTCAAATCTAGTAGGATCACCAGCAGAGGACTGAAGAATCCTTGTTGTAGAAAGCCGGACCAGAAGGGACAATGCAGTATCAGAGGGATCAGAGCCACATAGAGGCCAGAGTGACGTAGTCATACGCAGTCTCCACAAAGGCCCACGTACTTACTGCGCAGAGGCAGCGCTGGGACTTTCTGCTCACGTAGAGACTAGCAAGGGTGACACAGTTCTAAAGCCGCAATTGATTTACAGTGTCGAAAGCAGTGCTACAGAGCTTCAGTAGTTGCTGGTGGGTTTAAATTTCTGAGGTTGTAGAAATTGACCTAAGCACTAGTTCACAAAGAGTGGGAGGAAAATCAGCTTCTCAGAGGGTTTCCGGCCTGACAAAGAGCGCTGATTTGTTTTGATTTGGCAGACTTCCAAGGGAGGAAGTTAGTTGTCAGAGGGAGCAGAGGGTGCCTTTCTCGCCAAGGACCTTAGATCCAAGTCTCTAACATAGAGAGTAGGATTCGTTCTGACAAATTTGCTGAGAAGATGGCACCTCACGGACTACGTGACCAGGATAGGTTGGATGGTCTGTCCAACTTTGCAGTCTGGAAGGCCAGAATCCCGGTAGTTATGGAGGCATACGGTTTGAGGGACCATGCAGAAAAAGTCTTGGCCACGCCAACTGATGTTCTTCTCCTATCGAAGCATGAGGAAGCTGCTCCACATGCCAAATGCTTCATAATGGATGGGGTTAAGGATCATATAGTTCCACACATAGGTGACAAGAAAATGGCTCATGAGATGTGGAAAGCCTTAATTCCCCTATATGAGGGAAGATCTGTCCAAAGGAGAATGCTTCTGGAGAACCAGATGCAGTTATTCATGATGGCCAAGGGAGAAGAGATCAAGCCCTTCCTTTTCATATTACAGGCGATCAGGGATCAGTTGTCTGCCATGGGAGCAAAGGTGGAGGATGATGTGATGGTGAGGAATGCACTAAATGCGGTCACAGAGGACTGGGAAACATTTGTCCAAAGTATCTTGGGTAGAGTAGACCTTCCCAATTGGAACAGTATGTGGGCGATCCTTCGACAAGAAGAACTCCGTCGGTTCACCAAGAGATAGTACATTACGGGTCCAAGTAAGGTGAAGAAGGAAGAGGAAGAAGATGCAGCTTTGGAATCAAAGAGGCAACAAGGGAGGAAGAAGCGTGATCTATCCAAGATCAAGTGTTTCCAGTGCGATGAACTAGGACATTTCGCTAGCAATTTTCCTCAGAAGAAGAAGGACAAGGAAGCTTCTACCTCCAAGGCTGCTGTGGCGGATGATGGTTGCGAAGATGTTGTAGCCATGAGCGCTCATGAACCACGAAAGTGGGGCGACATGGATTTGTAGAGCAGCTACAGAGTGGTGGCGGGATCCTTGAGTAGCTCACCTCTTGGGTCACATCCGTGCTACGGGAGCCTTTATACAGTAACGGGGCAAGTGGACCAGTTGGTGTAGAGAATCACAGATGGAGCAGAAACAGAACTGAAAGCTGAAGGGAGCAACGCAGTGCAGATGCAGCAGCAACGCAGTGCAGAGCGGCTGATGTGACTTCAACAACGAAGTGCAGCCTGACTTACGTAGAGCAGAGCTGCAACAATGTAGAGGCTTCAAGAGGACAACATAGCGCAACAACAACATACGGGACTTCAACACAGGGGTTGATGTAACTTCAGCAGTGCAGAGGAGGTCTGCTTACACAGTGCAGTGCAGAGCTGTGGCTGTGCAGCAGTCTCTAGATGACAACAAAGATCAGCAGCCTATGGAGCTTCAGTGATGAGGATGCAGCCCAACTGACTTGTCTGTTAAAGATTGGGTAGGAATTTTCAGTTGCTTCTCTCAGCAACTGAGTTGCAGTGCAGTAGTTGGCAGCACGATGCAACAGATTGAGAGGGAGTTGCGATACAGATGTAGCAATGGCAGTGGCAGCGTCATGGGTAGCAGTATGGAAGAGCAGCAACATCGTAGTGATGAAGGGCAACATGCCAAGCATCAGTGCAGAGACCCACACCAGAGATTAATGCTGAGCTTCGGGGTGAAGCATCATTGTACTAGAGCACATTCCTTGCTAAGAGGGAGTGTTGAGTTTTTTGAGTGTTGGGGTAGCAACGATTGTGCTCTAGCTCCCAAAATTTGTGGAGGGACTAGAGTACATGAGATCTCCAAGACCTAGAAAGGGATTTGGGAAATTCCATAAAGTTTGGGGGATAAGTAATTAATTAATATTTTTAATTAAGGACCCTAAGTCTAACTCAGGGAAATTAAAATATTAAAGGTAAATAATTTAAACATGTGATGGAAATGACTTAAGTGACATAGATCAAGCTTTCTTTTAATCTTAGCGATCGATTCAAGATTAGATCATGGCTGTTGGTTTCCCAACGAGAAAGTATAAGGGAAAGGTTTGGGGTCAGTTGGAGAACACACACACAGAGGCAGAGCACTGAGACTAAGCTGGAATTCTATGGTGGGTTTGCTAAGAATTTCCAAAAGTGTTTCAGCTGCAGTGAGGGGTAGTATTGGCTAAGGGGATGGTTTGATCCCTGAGCCAAGAATCAGCAAGAGGGAGAGTGTTGGAAATGTTGTCATTGATGGCAAAGGGGATGGCAAAGGAGGAGTACCTGAACCAGCAATGAGGCAAAGTAACAAACATGAAGCAAAGGCAGTTGTGTAAGTAAATTAAGTTGTGTATGTAGAAGGATTGGTTTCAGTATTATATGGATATTGTTGATACAAGAATTCTATGTGAAAGAGCTGTGATATGTAACTATCTATGCATTAATGACTTAATTGCATATGTGTATCCTTGTATTTTTCTGAGTTTATGAATTTGGGGTATGTATAATGCTGTCCCATACATAGTACTTAGAAGAAGGGTTTAGTTATAAACTCTGTTGTGCATAACCTGCGAAATGAGATCGAGGTTGAGAACTGGTTGGGGGTGCAGTAACGAAAAATTTGAATCTTTTTTTTGGGGTAGAAATCCCAAGGGTTAATAGAGATTCTATACATGTATATAAGAAATATTTGAGTGCATAGTAGGGTTGAATATTTGATTGGAAGTGTGAGTTTCGAAGCATCGATGCTCTCAAAGCAGAGAACTCAATTCAAACCCAGAAATTTCCATTCCACAATGGAAAAACCGAGGAACTGTTTAGTTAACTGTGTGCAGGTGCGTTAGACGCACGTTATGAGCAATTTGGTGAAATCACGATTAGTGTAACCCATAAACGCAGCGGAACTCGGAAGGCGGAACCATAGTTAAATGCGCAGTGTGAATGGAGCTATGCGTCGTAACAAATGAAAGCACCATGGTAAAATGCCAATGAACCAAGGGTCAACGTATAAAAGAAGCGGAACCTTGAGCGAAGGAGAGGAACCCCGAGCCAAAAGGACGGAACCACGAAGAGTGAACAATAAAGGTGGTTTCTGGTTTTCATTGCACCACCTTTACACGGTGGGTGGTATTCAAGAGATTGGGAGCGATTCCACAGGACGGGCGACACGTGTCCCTGAGCGAATTTGCAAAACCGTTCTCACTGCGCGCCATCGCGCTTTATTGTTCGCGCATCTTCGCCGAGCGATATCCGTCCAATCAAATGAGGCGGCGTGACGCGATAACAACTGTCGGATGGAGACGACCGTTAACGCTGGGGCCCAGTCCATCGCACAACTATTGAATATTAACCCTCGTGCAAGTTAACCGCGCGATTTCTGTTGGATCAGAGGTTGAAAAAGAGATGAATTATCCAATGTTGGATCATGAATAAAGTTGCAAGGTGTCTAACAAGGTATGGGTCAGCGTTTAATTGTTGATTATTAAATAATCGGTAGAGGATTCAATTATACAGTGCGAAATGCTTATGATTGGGCGCTAAAAGCCACGGTTTATTAATAGTTTAAATGTTTGAATCAGGGAATATGCATACATGACGATATATATTTATATATTGTTCTAAAGTCGAAACCTATATGAAATGAGATTGGGTTTATTACAAGAGCCGGCAAGAACGAAAGAGCGAGAAACAGCGGCAGAAAAATGGTACAGGGAAAAAGATGAATTGAAATTGTAATGTGAGTTTCAAACCATTATGTTAAACTCATATATGAACAGAGAATGTAGACAGGTAGCCAGAGAACAAAGATGGTAATGAACAGACATCGCCCAGATTCATATGTATTTGAGAATAAAGCCTGAAAAGCAGTTATATATGTAGCTGGTGCACTCAAGTACAGTGAACATATGAATAGACACAGAGGTGAACCAAAATATGCAGAACAGTCACTCAACAGCAGCAGAAAAGACAAATCCAGTAAAACCAAAGTCCAGAAAAGGAGCTGAGTGGAATTGAAATGTGTAAATGAAAATGTAAATATTTTTTTGTTTATATTGTTTGTGATGCAAAGGAAAGTATCCTAAGGAAAAGAAAAACTCCCACTGTAATATTGAAATTTGTACATATTGTTATATTTTTAATGAGTTGGATAAAGAATTGAGAAGGCAGAAGTCAAAGAGTCATGGCTGGTCACTCAAAATTCCTTGTGGAATACAAACAGTCATGTGAGGAACTCTATATATAATTTGATATGCATAAGTGAAAAAAATAAAAGAGAGAGTAAGGATAGAGAATGAAAAGCATAAAAGATTGAGGCAGAGAAGATAAGGAAGAGAGGAGCAGAAAGAGATGCTACAGAACAGAGCTGATATCTGAGGTAAATCAGCAAACATTTCTTGTGATAAATTGAGGAAGTTGGAGCTTCCCTATCAAGTTGAAGCTTGATAGCTGTCAGTTGTAGCTGACTGAGGTTGGAGCCTCTTGTAGGTTGGTGCCTGCAGAAAATTGAAGGGAGTTGGTGCTTCCTTGCAAGTTGTAGCTTGCAGAATTGAGGTAGGAGCCTCCCGTAGGTTGGTGCCTGCAGAAAAACAGTGGTGAGAGGGAGTTGGAGCTTGCCTTTGCATCACAACAATAATAAGATGTGGTTTTCTCCCTTTATGGGTTTCCACTTATATCTGCTGTCTCTATCTGTGTTGCCTGTGTGTTGAGATGATTTATCAAATCTGCTTAATGTTTGCTGCTCTCATAATAAGTTTAATATCACATTAATTTAATACTTGCTGCAACATATTAAGACTGTTCATATACTAAGGTTGATTATAAAAGTAAGCTATAAATAAGCTGATGAAAAGTTGAAAAATGCTCATGTATGTATTGCACTGATTCACCCCCCCCCCCCTCTCAGTTCAACTAAAATTCAACACAGAGAAGAAGCAACCAGGAGCAGCGCAGAGGAAGCAGAGACTACGCAGCAGCTGCGCAATGCAGAGGGTTGTAGCCGCTACTTAGGTGCTACGCAGGCCCAGAAAGGGCAGCGCTGAGGATTCAGGGGCCAATCAGGGTTACGCAGAGGCCATCCAGGGCAACGTAAGGATTGTGTCACCCAACCTGGGGTTAGACAACCCTCTCCTGAGAGTGTAAGGGCACGTAGAGGCTAGCAGGGCTGATGCAGGGAACTTTAGAGCAGCATTGGGGTTTCTAGAAGCAGAAAGGGGCTGAGTTCTGTAAATCCCATTTGAGGGTGTGAATCAGTCCAATTTTTAGTCTCCAGAACAACAGGTATAGCTGCGGATCTTATTTTTTCTGTTCGGTTAACTAGTAAGGTACCTAGATTTGTTGTATTCAAAAACTACTTAATAATATAAATCCTCTAGCAGCTAGAAGACCGGTTTTCTCGCATTGGGTTTTTCCGGGGACAGTTGTCCAGAAAATCTTGTGCGTCACTTTGTCTGTGTGCTTGTATTTTTTCTTAGATCTGAATCGGTGAGAAACTGTTATGTCCTTGCTTCGATATTAATCTGAATTTTCTGCATTGATAACTTGATTAAGTAGGAGAAGTATAACCAGATCTAACTGTAGGGTTTTTGCATAAAGTAATATTTAGAAATTTTCACACCATGGACCTATTACTCCCTTAGAGGTTGAAACTACCTAATAGGGTACTTGGTTAGCCCCCACTTGAACTTGGTGACACTTGGACACACTAAAGCCCATTATGGAAGGGCATGCCACGGTGAAGTGTCCACTTGGTTCCATGGTTTGTAAGCTCATTTACTCAATTTCACTGATGATTTGTTGTACTGGAAGGTGAGGAGATGCATTGGATCTTATGCATGGTTACAGGGTGGTCTTCATTTTAGGGTTTCGTCTCCCTATATGGGGTCCACGCCCTCCAGAGGGTCATATTGGCATTTGTAGGGTGTGCGTTGAGAGCCACGAGCCTCCATTATAGTATAAAATAGATGACCATGCCATGGGATCCTTCAATACCATCCATTGCTTGCTCGTGTTCCACCTATTTGATAATGATGATGCACATGGACCACCTTGCCCATCTGGCTATGCACTTGCACCACACACTTGACAGTTGAGCGAGGGCCTAGATGGGGTTGTGTCTCAGCATGGGAGACAAAGGGAGGGCTTGCATCATTATTCCGGCCCTTATAAATGGGATACAGGCTTGTTCGATCCACTTGGAGAGCCATGAGAATGTTTTTGTGCCCCCATAGCCAGTTTGGAGCACCACAGGTCATTTGCTTAGAGATCAAGGGGCCACCCCCTTTATCACTATAGTTGGATCCCTTCCACTCATTTTGGCCCTCTTAAGAGGCTTATTCTCATGTTATGGAGCTATCTTGATGGGCTTGTCACCAAGTCATGTTATTTTGTACATTATTTTATTAGTTGGTGCATCATTAGGCCTAATTAGGCAAATCAAACCCTTAGAGGATGATATATATTTATCAGAGGATCATTTGATTCTCATCATCACTTGGATTTGTATCTCTCTCTTCTTGAGAATTTCGCTATAGCTATTGGAGGATGATTTGGATGAACATTGATGCATTTTGACATTTGGAAATCTTTTCTTGGTCTTAGAGATTCGATTTTGTCTCTCTTTGATGATTGGATATATTCGCTATACTTGTAAGTGATTTTTCATGGTATATTTCTCTATTTCATGTACACATGTATAATGTATGGAGTTTTCGCTCATGGAATGTAAGTGTCTGCCCTAATTGAATGCGGATTTGATTTTGTGAAGGTTTTGCATATGTTACTTGTTTGGTATAGTGAATCAATGTTGCTAGGGGTGCATTATCTTTATAACAACCTTGAGAAGTCATCAAATTGCAACAATAAGAAGTATAAATTTCTTTGGTAACCTATTTGCTACCTTTAGGGCCATACGAAGTTGCTGAGGAACTCCTTGATTGGCTAAAAGAACACTAAAGGTTGAGATCTGATTGACTCCATTCTCCCAATAGGCTAGGCATTGATCCTATCCTTGGTGATCACCTCAACGAATATATTTTCACCTCTCTCTTTCTCTTTTTCTAAGCCCTAACTTTAGTGTATCCTAGGGCATCACACAAAATCTATTGCAACAATCCATTTGGCGAGCTTGTTGGATCACAATAGTGCTGGGGTGCCCTCTAGGCTCTCACAAATTTTGAAAGAATTCCCGTGGCTAGATTTAGAATTGTCCCAAGCCTTCCTAATTTCATTAAAAATTGAAGACAAATCTAATTTCTCTGATCCTTTTCTCCTCCCTTACTTGGTCAAGACCTTTTGTTTGAAATTTCATCTTAAATCCTTGACCTTGTTTGGGTCCGCTTGGGTTTCTTTGTGGTCCCACACCCTTTTCACTCTAATTTCACAAGGATCGTCTTATTAACCCTTTATCATAGGAATCTTAGGTCCGGGGCCCGGGGCGTGCCTTATTAAGTAATATTCCTCATCCCTGTGAAATTTCGTAATCCCGAATCCCTACTGCACCAATTTGATATTACTTCTCCTACTTGTTAATTCCATGCAAGTTATTTATTGTGTTACACTGTAAATATTGAAGTAAATACAACTGCAGCCTTCACTAATTAAACTATATGCAGAAACACGAACAGAGCAAGAATAAATACACACACATATGACACCATTATTTTTGGACTAAGCCCCCGTAAATACCCAATGTAGGAAAACCGGTGCAGCAGCTGAGGGTTTGTATTATTAAGTAGTAGTTCTGAATACAATCTTGGATGCCTTACTGGCTATCCGATACAAAAAATCTGACTGGCATTGCATTTCTCTGCGTTACAACTGATGGGGACTACGTCACTCCCTCTGGCTAATCAATCTGTTGGCTGGATGTTCGACCGTTTGGCCCTTCGGTCTCACACCCCGGCTCGCGGCACTGGATTTGATCTACTCCTCAGCGGATTTGCGAATCTCCTCACAGGCTCTGCGTTGCCTCAACGTATTTCTGCATTGCCCAACGTGGCACTGCACAACCTCTCTGGATCTTTCTGTGCCTTCTCTACAATGTATCCACGGATCAAGAAACCTCCAACAAGAAAACTATCCTTGCCCCGGAAATGCTGCACTGCTCTCTTGAGAAATCGATCTCTTGATCTCACTCAATGTGTCTTCCAAATGCCCATCAAAGTCCTTATAATCTTCTTGTTGATCAATCAACGATCCAGATTAGATTCTAATCGATGGCTAAGATCATATTGACTTGATCTCCATCATTTTCTAGAAGTTTCACACCCAAAGCATTCCGAAAATCAGCTTAACTAGAGAGACATCGTATCAAAAATAAACAATATGGAGAACGCTAAGCCATTTTATTAATACTGAAATATGAAATGAGTACAAAGGTGATCAGAATGATAGCACCTTGGCTTGCACTAGGCAAGCGTAGAAAGATTCTCAGTATATATCTCGGGATAGCTGCTCTCTAAATGACTGCGTAATCTCCAGTGCTGCTGCTACTGCTGGAATGAAATGACTATTTGGGGCTGCTCCCCTCGGAAAATTGTGAAACTTTGGGAATGGCCTCTCCACCCAATACCCAGAAAAGCCCAGAGAGCTTTTCGGAAATGGCTGACCTCCGAAAATGACCTCCCTTAAGGCACTACGCTATCCCCAAAGAGAAACGATGGCCCTGAATGATCTACTATAGATAATGGCCTGTGGCTCTACCAAAATGATGAAATAGGGAAGAGGTGACCCCTTTCCAACTCTCTCACGCTGAACCCTTGATAGACCCTCAATCCAGAATCACCTCCTTCCAAGACTGCGTCCTCCCTCTACTGACTTCACTGTCTCTTCCAGTGAATGCTCCCAACTGTGGTTGCTGCAACTCTATCCAGCAAAACAAAGATGGAACTCCTCACCTGAGCAGGCACTCGAAGTCCCCCGGGGCTGATGTTGGGATCTCCGCACGGAGACACCCGGTGTACTGAACAGTACGTGCAGACTTTGCTCAACAGCAAGCGTGCTCAATGTCAAAAAACAAATAACATAGATGCATAATCAGAATCAATGAAATGAGGAGACCCTCTCCCTTTTTATGCTTAGAGAGCCTTGCTCTCATCTAGGCCCCACCATCAACTGCGCTATCTCCTTGAGCCACACTGTCCCTCTCTCTCTGTGCTGGCTTGAGCCCACATTGCCTATCCTGTCCTTTTCCCTACGCTGCCACTTCGACCTCTAGGCCCCACGCTGCCAATAAATCATGTTTCTCAAGTGACTTTAGGAAATGCTTTTATCTTAAGTGTGAGTTAAGTGTCTCTCTTCACCCACTTTATTTCTAACTTAACTTTATTAAAGTAAAGTAGTCAAAATTAATATTTCCAACTAGCTATTGCTAATTGGGAATATTACAGTCCTCCCTGGCAAAACGTTGCTTGTCCTCAAGCAACTGCAATGATGGATGCTGCAATATCTTCTCACTCTCCCAAGTGGCATCCTCATCCGGTAGGTTCCTCCATCTCACCAGGTACTCCCTGACTGTCCTGCTCCGTAGCTGCCTCTCCCTAGTGTCAATAATGGCCTCCGGCTGTAACACCAGATGCCCCTCATCATCGGTGGGTGGAAGCCCCTTGGTTACAGTCACCTGTTGTCCCAGTGCCTTCTTCAGGCATGAGACGTGAAAAATGTTATGAATCCTGCTACACGTGGGTAGCGCCAACTCATATGCGACCTCCCCAATCCTGCGTGTCACCCTGTATGGTCCATAAAAGCGGGGCTTGAGCTTTTCAGACCCCTTCTGCTTCAGCATAGATTGCCTATATGGCTGCAATCGTAGGTAGACCAAGTCCCCTACCTCAAACTGTCTCTCAACACGTCCCCTATCGACATACAACTTCTATTGATTATGTGCTGTAGCTTGTAGCTATGTTATCCTTAAGAGCTCTGAGTATATCCTGACTTTCTTAGATCCAATCCTTGGCCCTAGGGGCCTTGCTAACGCCAAACATCATGTCAGCAAAAGATAAGGCATGATACCCATATAAAGCATAAAATGGAGACATATCGATAGACATATGATGAGTGGTGTTGTAACAGTACTCTCCCAAATGCAACCATCGTAACCATGCCTTCTACTGCCCACTGACATAGTTACGCAAGTAGCCTTCCAACCACTTGTTCACTATCTTCGTATGTCCATTCGTTTGTGGGTGGTAACTCGTACTCGGGGTCAACTTAGTGCCCACCAAACGGAAAAGCTCCTGCCAAAACCCGTCCATGAAGCGGTTATCCCTGTCACTGACAATGGTCTTTGGGAGACCACGCAATCTGAAAACATCCCTGAAAAATAACTCCGCCACCTGTGTTGTAGTGTAACGTGCTGATATGGCGAAGAAATGTGCATATTTTTTCAGCCGATCAACGACTACAAATATGCAATCCTTGCCCTGTACAGTGGGCAACCCTGTGATGAAATCCATCGAAATACTCTACCATTTCCCTTCAGGTATGGCAAGAGGCTGCAGTAACCCTGCCAGATGGTTCATCTCCCCCTTGTTGCGCTGGCAAACTTGGCACTCCCTGACATGCCGGAGTACGTCCTCCTTGAGGCCCTTCCACGAGAATCTCTCTTTGATGGCCCTATAGGTCTTGGTGAACCCCTGGTGGCCTGATAATGGCGAGTAATGTGAGGCGTGCAATATCTTCTCCTTGAGCTTGGAGCTCTCGGTCAAGAAGACCCTGTCCCTGAAGTAGATCACCTCATCCATCACCCTGTAGCTATCATCTGTAATCTGTCCGTCCAACACCTCACAGGCAAAATAGTCCTTGGTGTACTCTACCAAAAGTTGAGCCCTCCAGTCCGTATCCAAACTCATCAAGGACAACGCTGTCGGTCTGTGTGAAAGTGCATCGACCACCATGTTGTTCTTCCCTTTGACATACTCGATGTCAAAATCATATGCCTGGATCTTCTTGACCCACTTCTGCTGCCTCTCCTGCAACTGCTTCTGCTCTAGAAAGAATCGGAGGCTGTTGTGGTCTGTTCTCACTCTGAACTTGTTCCCTACCAGGTACTGCCGAAACTTGGCCAATGCATGCATGATGGCCAACATCTCCTTGTCATATATAGCATACAACCTCTCATGCGACAACAACTTCCGGCTCTCGAAAGCTATGGGGTGGCCTCGCTGCATCAAAACTGCGCCTATCCCCTCCCCTGATGCATCACACTCTAGGACAAAGGGCTGCGTAAAATCTGGCAATGCCAAAATCGGACAGCTGCTCATCACTTCCTTGAGTCTGTCGAAGGCCCTCTGTGCTGTATCCGTCCAACTAAATGCCTCCTTTTTGGTAAGGTCTGTAAGGGGTGCAACAAGTTGGGAAAACCCCTTGACGAACTTTCGGTAGTAGGTGCAGATACCCACAAACCCCCGAAGCTCTGTCACATTCTTCGGCTCTGGCCAATCCCTGATGGCCCTGATCTTCTCCTCGTGGAACCTCACTTCGTCCACCCCAATAATGTGCCCCAAGTAGAGCATCTTTGTCAACCCAAACTCGCACTTGGAGAGCTTAGCATAGAATTGTTGCTCTTCCAATATGCGCAATACAGCCTCAATATGCTGTAGGTGCTCCTCCCATGTCTTGCTGTAAATCAAGATGTCATCGAAAAACACTAACACAAACTTCCTCAAGTGACTGTGGAAGATGTGATTCATGCATGACTGAAATGCCGGAGCATTGGTCAGCCCAAAATGCATCACCAAAAATTCAAAGTGACCATAATGACATCTGAAAGCGGTCTTGGGAATATCTGAAAGCGGTCTTGGTTCTGGCTCCGTGTCACCCTCTCAAGGGTTGCGCTATCTCTCCTGGTGCTGATTTGCTTCACTGCACTTCTATTCTCAGCCTTGGATTGAAGTCCCGCTGCCGAACTACCCCACTTCACTGAATTATTCAGATCTGATCTTCGTCTGAGCATTGTTCCGTCAGAAGAATTCAATCTATAAATTCAGTCACTGTGTGTGTTCTCCAATTGACTCTCATGCCTTCCTTTATACTTTTCCTGTTGATGAATCAACGACCGTGATATAATCTCTAATCGACGACTAAGATTAGAAAAGACTTGATCTTCGTGTCTTTGAACATTCTCACCCCCGTTAAATTAATTCACTTCAATTATTTTATTTCCCTAAGTTTTAACTTAGGCTCCATTTAAAATAATTAATTATTTGAATAACCTAAGCTCTGGGTGGAATTTCTTCAAACGATTTATGGGTCTTGGCGATCTCATGTATCCTAGCCCCTCCACAAAGTTTCGGAGCTAGAGCGCATCCGATGCTACCCAAAAATCAATACTCTCTCTTAGCGAGGAGTGTGCACTAGTAATACTTCTTCACCAGAAGCATCACCCCGATCCACGACATCGGTCCTCTGCACCGCTGATGCTTGACTGCTGCCCCTCATCCACTGCGCTGCTGCTATCTGTACTACTGCCCATGTCACTGCCACTGACACTGCTACATCTGTACTGCAACTCCGTCTCAAATGCTGCATCATGCTGCCCATAACATTGCCATTGCTAAGTGCTGCACTGCAACTTAGTTGCTGAGAGTTAAGCAACTGAAAATATATCCCAAAATCTTGACATACAAGTCAGTGTGGACGCATCTCGATGGTGAAGCTCCCTTTGCTGCTAATCTACGCTAACCCTCTGATTCTCTGTGCTGTTGCTGCTCTGCACTGCACTGCACCTCCGTGCACTGCGCTGTTGCTGGTGCCTCTAATCTACAGCTGCTTCAGTCTTCGACACTGTAGCTCTGCCACTGTTGCTCCATCATCCTTGAATCAATTGACACCCATTATTCTGCTACTGTCATTAAGGGATCCTATAGCCGTATGTGATCCAAGAGTTTGGGCACCTCAAGGATCTTGCCCCGTTTTCTTTGCAGTTCAAGGAACTACAGATCAATGTTGCCCCACGTCTTCTCCCGAGGCACATGAGCACTCATGGCACAATCATCTTCATCCTCGTCATCATTCTTTGCTGTAGCAGCCTTTGAGTCAGATTCTTCTTTTCCCTTCTGGAGAAATGTCCCAATTCTCCACACCTGAAGCATCTGACCTTCGAGAGGCCTTTCTTCTTCCTTCTCTGTTGCCTACGCTGTCCCCTAGATGCAAGAGCTGCATCTTCCTCTTCCTCGATTTTGATCCTTGTGCTGCTGCTTCCGGCCTTGGTCGACCTTCTGATCTCTTCTTGTTGAAGAGCTGCCCACATCTGTTCCCAATTTGGAAGAGCTGCTTTGCCCAAAATGCCTTGGACAAAGTTCTCCCAATCTTCAGAGAATGCATTCAGCGTAGTCCTGACCATAAGACTATCATCTGGTGTAGCCCCTACAGAAGCTAGTTGATCTCGGATCACTTGCAATATAAGGAAGGGGTCGATCTCTTCTCCCTTCTGCATCTGAAACGGTCTCAGCTAATTCTCAAGCAACATCTTTCGCTGGATGGAAGTTCCCTAGTACATAGTGGTCAAGGAAGTCCACATTCCCCTTGCCATGTTCTTCTCGGCAATATGTGGGATCACATGATCCTTGACTCCATCCATGATCATGCATTTTGCCATCCTTGAACCTCTTCATACTTCTTGAGAGGATCAACATCAACAGGGACAACAACTGCATTCAAGACATGATCCTTGATGCGATGTTCATCCAAAACTGACAGGATTCTATCATTTTGGCCTTCCAGATGACAAAGTTGGATGCTCCATCCAACTTGTCCTGATCCCTCAGTTCATGTGTGGCCATCTCTGCTCAACAAGAAAATGTCGAACTGGTTCTCTTCTTCATCTTTTGCTGCTTCCCAGAAAACTCGGATTTGGGTTTCTTTGGCACTAGAAACTCTCTAAGGAATAAGCATCCTCTGAAAATCGATTTGCTTTATGGAAATCCTTTTGCCAACTGATGTCGAAACAATCCTCTCCCATCACTCTTTGCTACTGATCAACATTGGATCTAGACTTCTTGGCAAGAAGTCTTATGAGGAATTGCTTCCTTCTACTTTGCCACTGCTCCACTAGAAACTATTTTGCACCAACAGAAACAATGGCCCACCAACAACTCCAGAAGAAGATCGAACTGCACTTCCAGCCACGACAACCGGAAAAATTTGAGGCTCAAAACCTCTGCGCTGGCCCAACAAACACTGTGCTGCCTCTGCTGCAACTACAACGACACCCTAGCTGGCTAATGCAGGCTCTGCGTGAGCCCCTCTGGTGACTGCGTCACCCCTTCCTGTGCCTCTTTCTGGTTCAACGCTGTTACTCGGGACAACTACCTTCCTGCAGCAAATTTTTCTTCGATCTTTCACTGATGGCTTCAGCTCTACTTGATCTGCAACAACTCTGATACCATGTGAAAATTTCTGAATCTAAGTTACATAAATCCTATTGTAGAAATCTGATTTACATTACCTACTTGTTTTCATTAATTTAGCAAGTTATTTTCTGAATACACCAAGAAAATATTAATGTAAATACATTGCAACCTACACAACTATACATATCAAGTACTGAAAAATAAATGAAGCATTCAGACAAAGGACACACTTATTTTCAGACAAATGTCCCCGGAAAAACCCAATGCGGGAAAACCGGTGCAGCGGTTCTAAGGGTTTATATTATTATGCAGATTTCTGAATACAATTTGTAATATTCCCAATTAGTTGCAACGAATTGGCAATATAAATTTTTGGCCAGTTTACTTTTATAAAGTTAAGTCAGTTAATAAAGAGTGGGTGAGAAGACACTCAACCTACACTTAGGAAATAAACATTCCCTAAAGTCACTTGAGCACATTATTATTTGACAGCGTGGGGCCTAGGGGTTGAAATGGCAGCGTGAGGGAAGTGGCAACGTGGGCAGCGTGTGCCCATGACAGCGCAGAGAGAGAGAGAGAGACATCGTGGCAAAGAGGGACAACACAGTTTTGGTGGGGCCTAGGTGAGAGCAAGGCTCTCCAAGGATAAAGAGAGGAAGAGACTCCTCATTCATTCGATTATGCATCTATGTTTTGTCTCTTGACATTGAGCATGCTTTTACTATTGAGCGAAGTCTGCAAGTGTTGTTCAACACACCAGGTGTCTCCGAGCGAAGATCCCAACCTTAGCCCTAGGGGACTTCGAGTGCCTGCTTGGGTGAGGAGTTCTATCCATTGATTTTCAGGTGGGAGCCATAACATCTTCAGCCAGGGATTACGCACTTGCTTAGACAGCGCAATCTTGAGGAGAGACCACGCAGTTCTTGGAGGAGGTAGTGCTGGGGGTGGAGATTTATCAAGGGATTCAGCCCATAATAGTGAGAAGGGATCAACCCTTAGCTATTCCTTCATTTTGGTAGAAGAGGAGGCCACCATTTGCAGAGATACATTCAGGGCCTGCGTATTCCACTGGGATAGTGTTATTCCTTAAGGGAGGTGATTTTCTGGGGTCATCCATTCCGGAAACCCTTTCTGGGCTTTTCTGGGTATTAGGAGGAGAGCTCATTCCCAGAGTTTCGTATTTTTCTGAGCAGGGGAACAACCATCCTATTCCAGCAGTAGCAGCAGTCCAACAACAGTAGTAACAACAGTTTGGAGATAACGTAGTCACTGATAGAGCAACCATTCCGAGAGTATTTCCAGCTTGCCTTGTGCAGGCCAAGGTGCCATCATTTTGACCACCTTTGTACTCATTGTATCTTTCAGTTATATAATAAAATGGCTCAACGTTCTCCATATTTTGCATTATGTATGTGATGTCTCTCTATTTGCTGTAGTTTCATGTTTATGTTGCTTTATATTGCTGTTTATTTCTACTCGGAATATTATAGTGGCATCAGAGCTCATAGACTTGGCTCAGCCTGTGGAGTAGATTGTCTATGACACCAGCAGGAAAACCATACATCAATTACTGGGGAAGGAGGTATAAGGACCAAGAGAGGAGGCTTGATGCCACTTTTGGAGAGGGTGACCACATTCCAGTAGTGGACGCAAAAGAGGAGGAAGCAATGGCAGAGGAGAAAGATGAAGGGAAGGAGTTCAGGGAACTTTTCCTAAAGTATGTGCAAGAGTTGTCGAGGAGGATAGAAGAGATGGGACAAAAGTTTATAGACCAGAGACAGCGTGAAACCCAAAGGGGTTTCCACATCGGAGAAGGGTCCGACACCTCCCATCACTTGCAGGAGCAGCTCGCTGCGCAACAAATGGCATCACTGACTCCCCCATGTTCCACGATGCCCATGTTCCTAGCTACGGGCACAGGACCAGGAGCACTCCAGGAACCAGAACCGGTTCACATGGGGGATTATTTTGCCAAGTATTAGTCCTACGGGCGAGTGTTTGGGGAGGCTCTCACTTTCCACGACTTTGTGCAGCTCAAGAAGGACAACAGACTCCACAACCAGAATAGAGGGGGCAAATACACACAGGATGGGGATGTACAATGTACAGTGGGCAGATTTTTCCTGCCGACATTTGACGGATCCTCAAAGTGTTCGGCAAAGGCTTGGGTAGAGAAGCTGGATATCTATTTCCAGCTCAATCAGATGGAAAAGGGAGAGGCCATCAAGGTGGCAGCGCTGCACCTTGAGAGAGAGGCCCACGATTGCCACGCTGGGTCACTCAGCGGTGACATCATATGTAGAGTTTACACAGACGTTGGTAGAGCGGTTTGATCGGAGGGATCCAGAGGAGCACTTTGTTGAGCTGACCAAGCTCAAACAGACCGGGAGCTCGGATACCTACATTTCCGAGTTTTTGAGACTCTCCGTGATGGTACTCGACTTGTCTTCGACCAAGATGATATACATGTTCATTGATGGGTTGGCAGAACCTCTGCGGGGGTTAGTTAGATCTACAAGGCCAGCTGCACTTCACAATGTAGTTGGGAGGACCAGGGATTTGCAAGATGCCCTGCCCAGGACCTTTAAACGATGAGATCTGGAGAGACCTGAGACGGAAGAAGCTATGCTTCACATGCCAGGAGCCGTGGGCACCAGGGCATCGTTGTGCTGCTGGGAAGGCACACTACATAGAGGCATTCTCTGATAGTGACGGGGAAGAGGATGCATATGAGGAGATGGAGGCAGGAGGCAGTGGTGTAGTATAGAGAGGGGATCATTCACCACCTCCACCACCAGGAGCAGGAGGGGCAGCGTTTGCACCTACTGGGGGAGTCCTTGCTTCTTTGTGAGGGGTTCCCAAATACTTGACACTGCGTGTTCGGGGTACTGTGTAGGGACAACGTGTTTCAATATTAGTGGACAGTGGGGCTACCCACAATTTTATTGATGCGCAGTTGGTATAGCGGAGGAGCATAACAACAGAGAGCTTTGATGGGTTTTCAATATTGGTACCAGGTGCCAGAACCATGCTGTGTGCCAGGTATGTGCCAACCTTGGCAGTGACTATGGGGACTTACACTTTGATGGATGATTTCTTTGTGGTGAACATTTCGGACACCAACGTGATACTAGGAGTGCAGTGGTTGATCACGCTAGGGAAGGTCACTACAGATTGGGAGACCTTGGAGATGGAGTGGACAGAAAAAAAGACCGGGAAGCATGAGATGATTCGGGGCATGCACACTTATCCACCACAGACAGTTTCAGCACACCGGATGGAGGTAGACTTCCGGAAGGGAGATATAGACTGGGCAGTAGAGCTGCGTGTTTCAGAGGCTGGGTCTACAAGGCAGGCAGTACACCCAGATGTGCAGTCGATTTTGGATAGGTATGCCACTGTTTTCGGAGATATATCACCAGGGTAGCCACTGGATCGGGGGTTTGAGTACACCATCGAGCTGGAGCAGGGCATCCAGGGTGTGATTACTGTTGAGATTTTGTGTATTTGGGGTAGCATCAGTTGTGCTCTAGCTCCCAAATTTTGTGGAGGGATTAGAGTACACTTGATCTACAAAAAAATGATTTGGGAAATTTCATCTAGTTTAGGAGATATTAAATTAATTAATTATTTTTATGTATTTCCTAAGTTAAAACTTAGGGAACTTAAATAATTAAAGTGAATTTAATTAAACATGTGATGAAATTGTCTTAAGTCACACAGATCAAGCTTTCTTTTAATCTTAGCCATTGATTCAAGATCTGATCATGGTCGTTAGTTTCCCAATGAGAAAAGTATAAAGGAAAGGCTTGGGGTCATTTGTAAAGACACACAGAGGCAGAGCATTGAAGCTAAGTTGAGATTTTAGGGCGGGTTTGCTAAGAATACTCAGAAGTGTTTTCGCTGTAGAGAGGGGAATTTAGGCCAAGGGGATGATCTGATCCCAAGGTTTAGAATCAGCAAGAGGCAGAGATTAGCTCAGAGAGGCAACGTAGAGAAGCAGGAGGGCAGCAGTAGAAGGGCAACAACTTGTGCTACGCAGGTGCTGCGCAGTCCCTCAAGGACAACGTAAATTGCTGCAGGAAACCCTCAGGGGTTACGCAGAGACCCTAAGGGGCAGCGTAGGGACCACGTCACCCAGTTTGGGGTAACATAACCCTTTCCAGAGCAGCGCTGAGGGTCAAAGGGGCTTCAGAGGTTGACACAGAGGCTTCAGGGGCAGCGCTGGGGTTTCTAGGCCCTAATTTTGGCCGAGTTCTGTAAATCCCGTTTGAGGGTGTGGATCAATCATTATTTTGGCCCTAGATTAGTCAATGAGCTGTAGATCTAATATTTCTCTGTCGAGTTTTCCAGATCTGGAACCCAGGCTTGTTGTATTCAGAATTTTCTTAATAATAAAACACTCCAGCAGCCAGAAGACCAGTTTTCCCGCATTGAGTTTTTCCAGGGACTATTTTTCCTGAAATAACTGTGTCACTTTGTCTTTGTTTGCATGAACTTGTTATAGATCTGGATTGGTGGAGATCTGTTATGTGTTTTGCTTCGATTTTAACTTGAACTTATTCAGTTAATAACTTGTCTAAGTAGGAGGAGCATAACCAGATTAACAATAAATAATTTCTGCATAAAGTGTAAAGATTCAGAAATTTCCACATGGTATCAGAGCAATTGCAGATCTAGGAGGGTCACCAGCAAGAGACTGAAGGTTCTAGCTGCAGAAAGAAGCTAGAATAGCAGAAAAAACGCAAATCTGAAGGGACAACGCAGTTTTTAGAGGCAAGTTCACGCAGAGGGAAGGGTGACGCTGTCTAACGCTGTCTCCTAGCAAGCCCACGCAATTATTGCGCAGAGGAAGCTCAAAAACAACACTGGACTAGTCTGAAGCCTGCCAGTGTGATGCAGATCTAAATCTGTCAAATCCAAAAAAGACTGAAGAAAAGCTGCAAAAATTCAGAAGGTGTTGGTGGGGTTAAATTTCTGAAGTTTTCAGATTTTTAGCTTAAGCACAAGTGACAAAGAGCAGGAGGAGATGAGCTTCTCAGAGAGTTTCTAGCCAAAGAAACTTGCAGTTTGATCAGAGGATCAAAGAGAGCTGAATCATAGTTGATTTGGCAGATTTCCAAGGAGGGAAATCAGTTGTTAGAGGGAGTAGAAGGGTGCCTGTTTCACTAAAGGCCTTAGATCCATTTCTCTAGCAAAGAGAAAAGGAAGTTCCGACACATTCTGAGCAGATGGCTCCTCATGGATTACATGATTAGGACAGGCTGGATGGCCTCCCAAACTTTTCAGTTTGGAAGGCAAGGATCCTCAGTCCTTGAGGCATACAATCTTAGAGACCATGCAGAGCAAACTTTGGCCACACTGACAGATCCGGATCTCCTTCAAAAGCATAAGGAGGCTGCTGGGCATGCCAATCGCCTGATAATGGATGGAATCAAGGACCAAATTGTACCACACTTAGCTAAGAAGAAGACAACTAATGAGATGTGGAAGGCCTTGATCTCCCTATATGAGGGAAAATCTGTCCAAAGGAAGATGCTGTTGGAGACACAAATGAGGTCATTCATGATGGTCAAGGGAGAAGACATGGAGTATTTCCTCTTCAGACTGCAGTCGATCAGAGATCAGTTGACTGGAACTGATGCTAAGGTGGAAGATGATGTGATGGTGAGGACTGCACTCCATGCAGTCATGGATGAGTGGGAAACCTTTGTCCAAAGTATCTTGGGCAGAGTGGAATTCTTAGATTGGGACAACTTGTGGTCAGTTCTGTGTCAAGAAGAACTCTGGATATTCACCAAGAAGCAGTATAGCTTTGGTTCGAGCAATGTGAAGAAGGAAGATGAGGAAGATGCAGCCTTGACATCAAAGAAGCAGCCAAAGAAGAAGAAGGATCTCTCAAAGATCAAGTGCTTCCAATGTGGTGAAATGGGACATTTTGCCAGCAATTGTCCTCAGAAGAAAAAGGACAAGGAAGCCTCTTCTTCCAAAGCCGCTGTGGCAGATGATGGGTCAGAAGATGATGCAGCCATGATCGCTCATGAATCACGGAGGTGGGGTGACATGGATATGTAGAGAAGCTACATAGAAGTAGGGCGGGATCCTTGAGCAGCTCATCTCTTGGATCAAAAGCGAGCTACGACAGCCTTAAGACAATAGCGGGACAAGAGGAGCAGTGGGTGCATAGATCATAGATGAGGCAGAGGCAGATCTAAAGACTGGGAGGAGCAGTGCAGAGTAGAGCAGCAACAACGCAAAGGCTGATGTGGCTTCAGTAGCGCAGAGCAGATCTGCTTACGCAGTGCAGAGCTGCAGCAACGTAGAAGGCTTCAGAGGGACAGCGCAG
Organism: Pinus albicaulis; assembly: GCA_034641835.2. Classification (NCBI taxonomy): domain Eukaryota; kingdom Viridiplantae; phylum Streptophyta; class Pinopsida; order Pinales; family Pinaceae; genus Pinus; species Pinus albicaulis. The sequence goes on along the minus strand of CM076581.1, from coordinate 22,449,070 downwards.
TGCAGCAGCAACGTGAGAGATTTCAGCACAAGGGGCTGATGTGTCTTCTTTAGTGCAGAGGGAGTCTGCTTATGCAGTGTAGAGCTATAGCTGTGCATCATCCTTTAGACGCCAGCATAGATCTGTAGCCTATGGAACTTCAGTGATGAGGATGCAACCCATCTGACTTTTCTGTCAAAGATTGGGCAGGGGATCCAATTGTTTCTCTCAAAAACTGAATTTGCAGTGTAGTAGATCAATAGTGGCAGTGCTATGAGCAACACAGATGCAACATATTGAGAGGGAGCTGGAGTACAGATGTTGCAGTGGCAGTGGCAGAGTCATGGGTAGCAGTACAGAATGGCAGCAACAATGCAGAGTTGAGTGGCAGCAGGCCAAGCATCAGCAGCAGAGAACCAGTGCCCAAAATATTGTAATGCATAAGTGTGATGTATTGCTAGAGCACATTCTTGATGTTAAGAGGGAGTGTTGAGATTTTGTGTATTTGGGGTAGCATCAGTTGTGCTCTAGCTCCCAAATTTTGTGGAGGGACTAGAGTACACTTGATCTACAAAACCCTGAAATTGATTTGGGAAATTTCATCTAGTTTAGGAGATATTAAATTAATTAATTATTTTAATGTATTTCCTAAGTTAAAACTTAGGGAACTTAAATAATTAAAGTGAATTTAATTAAACGTGTGATGAAATTGTCTTAAGTCACACGGATCAAGTTTTCTTTTAATCTTAGCCGTTGATTCAAGATTTGATCATGACCGTTGGTTTCCCAACGAGAAAAGTGTAAAGGAAAGGCTTGGGGTCATTTGCAAAGACACACAGAGGCAGAGCACTAAAGCTAAGCTGAGATTCTAGGGCGGGTTTGCTAAGAATACTCAGAAGTGTTTCAGCTGCAGAGAGGGGAATTTAGGCCAAGGGGATGATATGATTCCAGGGTCTAGAATCAACAAGAGGCAGAGATCAGCTCAGAGAGGTGGCACAGAGAAGCAGGAGTGCAACAACTTGTGCTACCCGGGTACTGCGTAGTCCCTCAAGGACAACGTAAATTGCTGCAAGAAACCCTTAGGGGTTATGTACAGACCCTAAGGGGCAACGTAGGGACTGCGTCACCCAGTCTGGGGTAACGCAGCGCTTTCCGGAGCAACGCTGAGGGTCAGAGGGGATTCAGAGGCTGACACAGAGGCTTTAGGGGCAATGCTGGGGTTTCTAGGCCCTAATTTTGGCTGAGTTTTGTAAATCTCGTTTGAGGGTGTGGATCAGTCATTATTTTGGCCCTAGATCAGCCAATGAGCTGTAGATCTAATATTACTCTGTCGGGTTTTCCAGATCTAGAACGCATGCTTGTTGTATTTAGAAAATTCTTAATAATAAAACCCTGCAGCAGCCAGAAGATCGTTTTTCCCGCATTGGGTTTTTCCGGGGACTGTTTGTCCAGAAATAACTGTGTCACTTTGTCTATGTGTGAATGAACTTGTTCTAGATTTGGATTGGTGGAGATTTGTTATGTGTTTTGCTTCGATTTTAACTTGAATTTATTCAGTAAATAACTTGTCTAATTAGGAGGAGCATAACCAGATTAACAGTAAATAATTTCTACGTAAAGTGTAAAGATTCATAAATTTCCATAATTACTACACTTTATAGGCATCCTAAAGCCTACAGGGATGAGATTGAGAGAGATTGAGATTGAGGGATGAGCTCTTAGCGCTGGGACACATTCGGCCCAACACTAACCCGTTTGCTTCTTCTGTTGTACTACAAGGCATGTCCTTTTGGGACTATTCTTATCTTGGATCTCCAATCCCGAGTCCTCAAAGAATATTGGTCCTCTTCGACCACTCTTATCTTGGATACCTGTCCCATCCTCATAGAGTGTCAGTCCCTTTCCTTTTTTGGATGCTATATTCTCAAGGAATCCACAGATGCTTATCCAATTCTCTGTTGAAAGATGTGTAACTAGGTTCGGTCTTCATAAATATGAAATGTACTTTTGATTCTTGTAAATTATAAAATGATAGAAAAACTATTATTATTGTTTTTGGAGCATTGGTTTCATGCTCAAGGTATTTTATTTTTTAGGTCAAGCACCCATTGAGTGCTTCTACGGTTTGTCCTAGGTCAGGAAGTCAAAGGAGTCATTTTAATAAGTTGAAGAGCCCATCGGCACATTGTAACTTGTAAAGAAAATGCTTTTTTCATTAAAAGTGTCGAAATACCCTCCAAGACCAAGTCGGCCTAGAAATTCGGTCTAAAAGGAAGAGGCACATCCACCTTGAAGAGCCTATATATAGGAGGGAACTCGTACTCCTTAAGACACATTCATTCCATCACTCATTATAGTGAAGGAGGAGGAAGAAGGCAACAAAGAAGGAAGAGGACGAAGAAGACTTTTGTTTGGGTTATTTCTCTCTCACACATGCTAAGGATGCCGTGGGCTTCTGCAACAGATCTAGGGTTTCTATCTACAAGTTCGATATTGGAGAAAAGAAGGCACGAAAGTCAAGCGAAGGTCACCAAGGGTCATCCTCAAGCTCCAGAAGTCAGAGAAAGGCAAGCGAAGGTCGAAGGAAGGCTCAAAAGGCAAATCAAGGCTCACACGTGTGGCAACAACAACTACAGGAAGGCCGAATTTCAGATCTGCAGTGAAGGCCAAAGATACTGCAGCAGGAGGTCGAAGAAGTGGTACTGGAAGAGATTTGACAGGGTTTGACTAGATTGAGGTTAGCACAACATCTAGAGAGGTTGGTCTTGGTCTTGAAGGGTATTGGTCTCAGTCTTAAGGTCTTGGAATTCGTCAAATGAAGAATCTATAAGGAAGAGAAGAGATTTGCGGGTTTTCCTCTCAAGTAAGAATTGGTTGCCCTCATATAAATAGAGAGGAGTCTCACTCACTTATTCATCATCATCATCATTCATCACATTTCTTCTTCTTTATAAGTGCACACTAGGTTTTCCTCTTCTTTTCTACTTTGCAGCAATGTAAAATTATGGACCGAATTGCCTTTTGAGGAGGATTTTTGTATGAAGAGGCTTCTTTGGGACAGATTGAAGAGATTCTTGTGGGATTTTGTAAGTTTATTGTTTATCTTTTCCATTTTTGCATGCTATAATTTATGAATTAGGGATTCTATGTGAGCCATGTCATGATATATTTCTCTTGAAATATTGATTCTTCATGGTATGTGAAAATGTTTTCCTTGAATGCTTCAAGAGAACTTTGATATGTGCATCTCTTGAACTTAAAATATCCCATTTAAGGAAGTCACTAGGGTTTGTAAGAAGGGAGTCTTGCTCTCTCACCCTGTTCATCGAGACCGTCTTCATAGAATTTGCCTGAAAAGAATCTATTGCCAAATTAGATCAAGGCATGAACATAGTAGGTGTTGATCAAACTTTTTTTTATAATTATTTTCTCTCCTCTCTAAATTCTAGGTATCTAGGGTTAGGGTTAGTGTTTTTGTTGAAATTGTGCCAAATAGTAATTTTACATGATGTGTTACTGCCCTTTTAATAGGGATTGCATTTAATAAGTAGAAAAAAACAAAATCTAGCACTAATTGCATGATAAATCAAATAATTAGGGCTGATGTCATCCATTCTGTGCTGTTTCATGCATGTTTCAGCCATAAAAACTCACTTGCATACCCTAAACCTTGTTTACTTAATTGATAGCCTTGATCCTTCACTGACCTATGCTTGTAAGGTTATTTTTTCTCACTGTTATATGACAATGCAGATCATATCATTGAATATCTATCAAACCCTAACATATAACAACCCGCTAATCTATTTAAATGGTCTAAGGATAGAGTAATTGAACCTTGGTAAAGAGTATCTTTGGATTCCTGGCTCTGCCGGTACCTTATCCCAATCATTAGACCTTGCATCACTTTAAACCCTTTTTGTTGAATATCTTTTAGGTTGTTATCTATATGGGGAAGCCTTCCCTGTGGTTTAATTTACCACTAAACAGCGGGAGAGAGGCCATTGAGGTGGCAGTGGTGGTCGGTCTCTTGTTCCCATTAGGTCTAGATTTTCCTAGTGGGGCTTTGCACTAGGCCTGTTAGATTTTGCGATAACAGGAATCATAAGAGAAACAAATTTACGAAAGTCTGGATTAGATATGGCTGGCCTTCTAGATTTTGTGGTAGTAGGAATCATAAGAGAAACAAATTGGCAAAAGTCTGGAATAAATATGGCTAAGATGGAAAAGTTGTCCACTTTATTATTTTGCATCTCGGACTTATCATTACTGCCATGCATCATAGAAAGAAATAGATAAATAAATAAATTATATTAGTGTCCATAAATGACCAAAATTATAAAGGTACTTTGAAGTAACAAGACTTTCTTCCTGCCAAATTGTCGAGTGTGCTTTTTTGTTTCTGCTTTTTGTACATATTCTGTATAATATAACACATACTTGAGGAAAAAGGGGCAAATACAGATGCCTTCATGGTTGTTTATTTTCAAAGTCTGATTCAGCAAAAGGATTGCATTTCTATCATGTGCCGAGTATGTGAACTAGAATATTACCATAGGTTGGGACTAGATGCCGTTTACAGGAAGCACTTTATTCATATAGTTTTATATCTCCATTTTCCAAAACTTGGAGTACAATGATTGGGGATGTTTTAAAGGAGACCGTCTTATGACGTGTATAAGGTAAATGACCTAGAAATTAAAGATCCAGAGGTTTCACCGAACTGTTCATATTGGTTTAAGGAATTGATGATGCAAGGGTCTCTCCAAAATGTTTATATTGGATGCTTTTAGTCTTAAATTTTACAACTTAAATATAAATTCTTACTTTTAGGCATATTGTATAGAAATCCTTCCCAATTGGCATGCAGAATGTAAGATTTTGGTAAACATTTGCTTTAGTTTTTCTGAAAGCTCTTAATGTTTGTTTGCAGAATTTTGATAAAGTGGCAAATGCAGTTGCCCTTGCTACAAGTCCTGTAGTTCGAGCTCTTATTGATCCAGATGGTGCTATGCGAGATATACGCAATCTGGACAATGTAAGAAAATTATCCTTACCCATATTATTTTCTTATTGAGTTATTATGATGCGAGAGCCTTTTCTGGAGATTGAACTGTGTTTGCATTCTCAAGAATGCAAACACAGTTCAATCTCCAGAAAAGGCTCTCACAATGATATGAAAAACTGTGAACCTTCGTGTTATTATAAGTTTTTTGTATTTTCTTATGGAAAAAGAAGTGAAGAAGAATAAACTCCTAGGCTTTCATAAAAATGTAATGAACTTAGACATAAATGGAATTGTTAATCTAAGTTTTGTAAAGCAAGGATGCATGCATGGACTAGGCATTGTACAAATGCAAACACAGTTCAATCTCCAGAAAAGGCTCTTGCATTAATATGGCAAATTGTGAGCCTTTGAGTTATTATAAGTTTTTTGTATTTTCTTATGGGAAAAGAAGTGAAGAAGAATAAAATCCTAGGCTTTAATAAACTGTAATGAACCTAAACATAAATGGAATTGTTAATCTAAATTTTGAAAAGCAAGGATGCATGCATGGATTAGGCATTGAGCAAGGACGAATGATCAGCACACAAAGCAATTGTCCTTGATATGCATGCAAGCAATCAAGGACACAAGAAAGATTAAAATTAAATATTATGAGATATTTTACTTCACAACAGCTAACAAATGAAAGAAAAAAGAGGAGTGGGCATGCACTTTAAGTAAATAAAATCAAAGGCAGTTAGGCCACCCACACTAGTGCAACAAAGCAAGACTATTCAACCACTAAATTTGAAGAGCTGTAAGAGCACTGCAGAATTAAACCTTATTACTATATTAGTCAAAAGATTTTTTGCATCATGGAGACAAAATTCAAGACTGGCTGCATAATAGGCATTGTGCAGAGTGGAGGCAGCCATGAAAGAAAGGGCAAATGAAAGAGGAAAAAGCTGGCTGTATGCTGCTGCTCAATGAAAAACGTCCATCGCCTCCATCATCTTTTCTCCTCTCTTATAGAACCTCACAATTCCAAACGTGGATGGGCTGGACATGCAAACATTCCACACTATTACATGCTGATGATAAGATAGTTATCTACTGTAATGACTAACTGTAGACTACTAAATCAACCTGCTGTCTAAGTATAATAGCAATCTGTTAGGTCGACTTTCATGCATGGATGCCACCACACTGCCACTCATGAAAATAGAACATGCCACTGATAGAATGGATTGTGTTATCGATCAATTTAGCAGGGTTGCTAAGGTCCGTGCAACCTGCTATGATTGACACACACAAGATGGAGGCCCACTGTCACCACGGCCCAAATCCCCACTCTTTAAGTCCAACTTCTTCTGAAAAGAATATGGGAGGATTCTCTTTGAATACTTCACCCAACCAAATGAGGATCAGTGCCTTAGATGGGGTCTATGGATGCATTTGAGGAATTAATTGTTTGCTGTCCTATTAGTTTACTGTGTAAAAGTCTGCAACAAATACCTCTAAACCAACAATATAAATCACTTAATTCAAGAGATATAACAATGTAAGTCACTGTTATGGGCATTTGATTAATATACCAACCAATGGTGTGATTATTTCTATGATTAGAGCTTTGGTTAGAGGGCATCCTTTGTTAATTAGCTTGCTGTCCTATGAGTGCAGAATGCAAAATCTGCAGAAAAATGTAGGGACAACAAGCAGTTCCCCTTGAAAATGGCCACTCAAATAGTTCCTTAGTACACTAGATCAAAGATTTAGGCATGGAGAAGCTGAGAGATATAAAGTGAACCACTTTGGATCAATCCAACGCTTTATACCAGCAACAAAATGTAATTTCTAGTGAGCTGGAAATTGCCTTGTTTAGATTATGGGGTCAAATCCCACTGGGTGCACAACCCAGAAATTTTCCAGTGAAGGAAATAAAAATATAGCAGCTAGAAAATGGTATATTTGGACTCTAAAAACAAGATATAATCAATGAAATTTAATAGAGTCTACTCACGAGCTCTGATTAATGTACGTGAAAAGTGCTTGGAACCTTGAAAAATTTGCTAGATCTGTTGTGTTACAACAATATATTAATGCAGATCTGCAACAAAAAACTCAATATACCGTGAAGAGTGTATGGAAATAAAGCTCAAAAATTGGTATATTAATCTTTGAATATACCGTGAAGAGTGTATGGAAATAAAGCTCAAAAATTGGTATATTAATTTTTGGCTTTAATTTAACTTTATTGCTAAAAATCCCAAGGAATAATGCCAGCTATTTAATGATGAAACTTGAAATGTAAGTTAGTAAATAAAACTAATCTATAAAAGAAAAACACAAGTTTTTGATTTATATATATAAAATAGTTGTTGTAGAAGGTGTTGAGATTGTAGATCGGAAGGTGATTTTGCATGGATTAGGTGCCCTGACATGCAACAAGTAACCTTAATTATCTCCTATGGCAGTTAAGTAATGAATTTCGTAAGTCAAGACTTTAGACGACACTTTAATTTAATTGCTGGTTATGTTTTTATTAAAAAGGCAAACTGAGCGATAGATTAAGTCGTAGCCGTTGATCTCAGTAAAGTGAGATCTAATATCAATCGTTGAGATTAGGGATTTCACCTGAGATTAGGGTTTGATCTTTTTAATAGGAGGTTAGAGCCAAAGGAGAGATACGATTTGATTGACATGAGTTGGGATTCAGTGGAGTGCAACATTCAGTAGCGAGAGTGAGAAAAGGCTAGATCGAGATCAAGGCAAGCGAGATCAATAGAGAGGTTGAGTTATCTTGGATTGAGTAGGTTGAGTTTCTTGAAGCGAGTATGCTGATTTTTCTCTTAGGTTGTGAGGTCGAGCTTTCCTTCTACATATAAGTTCTTATGTGGAGCCTCATGTGTGGGTTGATCAAGGGCCGAGTGAGAGAGAAGGCTGAAATCTTTTGCTGTATATTTGCTGGAGCAAATTTTTGTAAGACTGCTGTAAAAGATATTTCTCCTGAAGCTGAATAAGAAGCCCAATGTTTGCTAGTTTTCCCCACACCAGGGTTTCTAGGGTATATTTATGTTATTCTATATTGCATGTGATTGGTTTAGAGTATTTTTACTTCTGCTGTTTATTTGGTTAAAAACCCAGAATATTTATCGTTACAAATCAAATTAGAAAACATTGTTTATTTTAGATCTGTGATTATTTGTTGAGACAGTAAATTTGTAACTAATCTTTAATAAATTAACATGATATCAGAGCTCTAAACTTTGAATATGAAGCCAAGGATATTTGATACAGGTTTCAAGACAAAAAAAATCATATTTTAGTTTTTCAATCTCTTTGAGGGTTTTATTCAACAATGACAACTGGTGTTCGATATGAGGATAAGCTTGAGGGTTCTTTCAACTATCTGCAATGGAAGGTTCGAATCATCGTTGTTCTCAAGGAAAACAAGCTGTGGAATTTCGTTAGTATAACAGTGGTGTTGCCAAGCTCAAATCCAATTGTTCTTGATTTGCATGAGGTCAAGGAGGCCATGGCACAGGGGATTATTCTCGATGGGGTCAAATATCATGTCATACCCCATCTCACGAAGCTATATGAGAGTGACTATCAGAGTCGAAAGCTGATGCTCAAGGACAAGTTGCATGGCACAAGAATGTCCATGGGCGAGAACTTGACATCTTACTTGTCCAAACTAACATAGGTTAGGGGTGAATTGGCTGCTGTTGGGGAGACGATTGCTGAGGAGGAGCTAGTGTGTATAGCCTTGAATGGCTTTTCGAAGCACTGGGAAGTCTTTGTCAAGTGTATTATGGGCCAAGATCACCTACTCGACTGGGCAAGGCTTTGGGATGATTTCGTCCAAGAGGTTATCTGAGAAAGTGGTCAGTAGGGAGATCAAAAGAAGAGGTTCTAAGAAGAGGAGAATCTTCCTTTGGCTCGAACAGGTAAGTGCTGGTGAAGGGCAGATCGGTGAGGGATATTCAGATCCGAGGCCGAGAATGCATAGGCAGAGACGCAAATTCGTACTAGGCGGTGTGGAGACCTAGCAGGAGGGACGCAACCCATCCACACTCATGCAGAGGCAGCGCAGAGGTTGACACAGGGCCTTCAATGTGACGCAGAGGCAACGTTGAGCCCAGAGGGGTGACGCAGTGGCTCGCTAGGCAGGATAAGCTGACGCAGAGGCTAGAGGAACAACGCTGGGGTTCTAGTGGGCAAGAAAGGGCTCGTATTCAGTATTTTTCCAGAGGAGTGATTCCTCGACTGAATCAACCTTATTTTATGTCTCCGAGAGATAGGTACATCTGTCGTGAATTCTCTGTTGGGAAAGCCATTACTGGTGCCCTTGATTGCATTCATATATTTTGCTTAATAAACAAACCCTCTAAGAGCTTTTGCATCGGTTTTCCCGCATTGGGTTTTTTCGGGGACATTGTCCAAAAAATACTGTGTCCTTTGTCATGTGTGCGTTATGCTTCAGTAAATGATCTGTGTTGGTGAGGGGTAGGTCAACGAGGGAGATTCAGATCCAAGGCCGAGAATACATAGGCAGAGGCAGATCCATACCAAGTAGCGTAGAGACCCAGCAGGAGGGACTCAACCTAGCCAGGCTCATAGAGAGGCAGCGCAGAGGCTGACGCAGGGCCTTTAGGGTGACGCAGAGGTAGTGCTGAGTCCAGAGGAGTGACGCAGTGGCTACGCTGGGAAGGAGAAGCTGACGCAGAGGCTAGAGGAGCAACGCTGGGGTTCCAATGGGCCAAAAAGTGCACGTATTCAATATTTTTACAGAGGAGAGATTCCTCGGCCGAATCTGTGAAATTTTCAATCTGAAAATTATTATTGTAGTGATTGATTTATTTCGCCTACCTATTTGATAATTTATTTACATATGCTTCAATAAATTTTGAATAAACACAGTTGCAGTACTTCACTCTAATCAAAAGCAGAAGAACAGAAACATATAGCACAATAGAAACAACCACATGAATAAAATTATTTTTGGAAAATTGTCCCCGGAAAAACCCAATGTGGGGAAACTGGTGCAGTAGATGAGGGTTTGTATTTATCTTTAGTAGTGAAAAGATTGTTTATAGAATTCTTGACGATCAGAATTAAATAACATACACCTGATGTGAATTTTCCTGACACTCCAGAAGAATTCCTGACACACGGGATGACCTCCTTCACCCTCTGCGTCAATTTGCATAGCCTCTCTGCACAGTCCCTGCCTGGACTGTGTAAGTCTACGTGGAGGGCTAGTGCTGCTGCTCAGCGCTGCCTCCCCTTCGTCCTCTGCCTCCTTTTTCTCTATCTCTGCTGACTTCTCCCTTCTTTTGTCTCTGCAACCCTGCCTCTACAAACTCATCCACTGAAATCAAATTCTCTTACTTCAGAATTGATTTCCTTCGGGTACTGAGAATGTGCCCGGTTTGATTTCCAAATGACCCTCAAGCCTTCTCTTATAGTCTTCTCGCTGATGAATCAACGACCCAATTTATATCTTTAATCAATGGCTCAGATTAAAAGATGACTTGATCTTCGTTTTCTATAAGATTCACTCTGCTTTATTAATACCCTTTAATTATTTAATTTCCCTAAGTTTAGAGTTAGGGATCACATTAAAATAATTAAATATTTTAATAAAGCAAAATCTGAGTGGAATTTCCACAAATGATTTTTGGGTTCTCTGGAATACTGCTGTCCAAGCCTCTCCTCGAAATTTGAGACCTCGAACACTTTCCGATGCCATAAAAATCAGCAGAATCAACCATATTTTCTATCTCCGAGAGATAGGTACATCTGCTGTGAATTCTCTATTGGGCAAACCATTATTGGTGCCCTTGATTGTATTGAGCTGCTGCACTGGTTTTCTCGCATTGGGTTTTTCTGGGGACATTGTCCAAAAAATACTGTGTTCTTTGTCATGTGTGCGTTATGCTCCAGTAAATGATCTATATGCATGTGTAGGCTGCACTTGTGTTTACTTTGATATTCAGAAAATAACTTGTTAATTAAATCAGACAAGTAGGAGAAGTAAATCAAGATACTGTGACAAAAACACATGTCTTCAGGATCCAATCCATGAGCCACCACAAAGTTCTGCAAAGAAGATGATAGAATGATCACAACACCCACACGTTCCTTGGTAATGCGCTGAAGCGCAAAAGGAGGCATTCCAATTGTAATTGATTTTTGAAGCTCAAATCCTGTTGACTTGATCTCCTGATAAAACATCATGAACAATCTTCTTTTGACTAGGGATTGTCATCACCACACATTCCAAGATAGTAGAGAGAGCTTCATTTGAAAGAAAGATGTAAGAGTCCATACTCAGCAATTTTATTAAGGAATTTTAATCTAAGCATATATTTCAGCAGTAATGCAATTGAATGAAAATCAACAGTAAAATTTAATTAAGAAACTATTCTATACATAAAAAAAAATACCTGGAATAAACTGAAGAATTAATGAGCTGATGACTTGATGAGATGTGGATTCCCTGAACGGGTTACTGAAACAATATAATCCTCCCAGCCGATCTAGGAACAATCCTAGACTCAGAAGATGACTCTTTTGCCCCCGTGCCCAGAATCCCAAGAACGATGAGACTCCCTTTTAAAACTGTTTGTATCCTTCAATCCTTCCTTTTTGACAGAATGCAGAATTTTCCCAAAAGACCGTTCCCCTCGCACTTCACATCCTCTCCCTTATATCATTTTTTTCCACCGCCCTCAACTCCCGTAGATATTATGGCATTTATGAGGGTATGCATGCATTTAAGGAGATATTATATTCATTTAAGGAGATATTAACTTAGAGATAAGGTTTTGGGGTTAAGTGCATGAAATATCCATATTGAGTCCTTATCTAGTTACGTAGATGTGATGGCTTTATGTAGAGCTTAACTTGGATTTAATTTGTATTATGTTTGTTTTTAACTTAATTAATTTGCCTTAATTAAATTATATTATTACTTTATTGGTTCACCCACATATAAGTTTTACTAAATTATAATCTGATTTTCTTAAATAAGACTCTCCCATGCATATGCAGATAGAGCGATATACGTGTCAGGTATCCTGTTGATATTTCGTTATATCATGGCGAGATAAAATATATAGTAATATTCAATTCGTTATTCTTACTTAGGTAGTCTTAATACTAGTGCGGGGCATGTGATATAGGCATGTGTAGCTATCATATGCGTATGTCGTATACTCGCTAATGTTATTTTACTTATAAATTAGGAATGGGTCGTTACATACTTCCTCCCTTCAGAAAAACTTCGTCTCGAAGTTAGGGTTTCATATACTCATATCGATAATTATGTTTTAGAGATTAGGGCACATGTGAGAAGGTTTGTATTTTAAGATTGAATTCCGTTTGAATATGCATGTTTTTGTAATTTATTTGTTACTTCTCATCTCAACCGCATCTACAGACTATTCTAAAATCATCCTATTCTTTCTAATCTCTTCCACTCCCATCCTATCCGTCTTCTACAGGAATATGCCATGGCATCAGTTTTACTGATCCATTCATAGACCTTAAGGATATCAGCATCGATTACATCGACCTGATATGCTTGTAGGCATCCAGCAGTCATCATCACACGTCTAGGGGGAGCGTGACTCGCACAGTCCTCCCATGACTCCAAGTATTGGAGGATAAACGGTGGGCAACACCTCCACCCCTCCCAGTAGGACCAGGGTCAACACCCTATCATGGAATCACATGGAGTCTCAACTGTTCTGGGGATTCTGTCATCACGTCTATTGTTTCGGTAACCTGTGTTCGGCAAAATAATCACTGGTACACAGTCTGCAATGTAAACACTCGTACACACATTACAGCATATGCATCTATATTGTTCATAACAAATTGTTACCCATATAACAATTTCTGCACATTCCAAATACATTGCTATCTATGATATTGATCCTAGGACTTATATATCATACCTGGTTTAAAACATTTGTCCATGTATGTATCAATATGTCCAATACAATTTTTCGTTTAGATATTGCTTCCGTTTAGTTCATACATGTTCCATCTATGATGCTTTTGTTTTAACCATTTTCAATCTGTATACTAATATGTTTCATTTTCATATTTAAAATGTAGTTACTCTTCTATTTCCTTTCCTTCAATCATATTTGAAATGCAATGAAATAAATTGATAGATAGTTTCATCTATAACGTTTAATCTATGATTTCATATTCTAGCAATGTTAATTTAAATGACATATTGCATATCGGTATCCATGCACCAGGAAATTTTAAACAAACAACATATATCCTATATCACTAGAGTGAAGTAGCATTCTATTTTTATGGGTATCCATGTACCAGCAAAGTAATACTCATCCTTACGTAATATTTCAAAATAAAGTTTCAAGTATCAAAATAGGGCAGTCATATACATATAAAGTTTCCAGTTCTCAAAATTTAGCATAAGCTGGGGTAATTCTGGCAGAAAGTCTCAGCATCCTCCCACGTTGCTGATCCAGGACTATATTTGTCCCACTGGACTTTAACTTGGTCTATCCGATGGTTCCTGAGTTGTCGAACCCTACGTTCCAGAATATGTAATGGTTCGACCATTAGGGTTCCCTTGTTCGATACCTGCAGTTCCTTCCATTGAAGGTCATGAGATTAATCAACAATATAGTGTTGTAAGGCAATTACATGAAATACATTATGAATTTTATGCAGGTGGGGTGGCAGTGCAAGACGATAAGCGACAGGTCCAACTTTTTCCAGGATTTCAAATGGTCCTATAGACCGGGGGGATAATTTTGTCCCCTTCCCAAACCGAATGGTGCTCTTATTTGGTCTGATACGGATGAAAACCTGATCTCCTACTACATAGCTTCTATCTGTCCTGTGAGCGTCAGCATAACTTTTCTGTCTATCCTGTGCCTCTTTCAATTTGCCTAATCAATTTTACCTGATCCTCGTCTCTTGGATCAATTCTGGTCCGACGATTACTCGATCTTCTAACCTGTCCCAACTCAACGACGTTCTGCAGGGTCTTCCGTATAATGCTTCAAATGGTGGCATCTCGATTGAACTGTGATAGCTATTGTTGTAAGCAAATTCTACCAAGGGTAAGTACTTTTCTCAGCGCGACTGTTGGTCCATAACATACATCCTTAGCATATCCTCAAGTACTTGATTTACCCTTTCTGTCTGTCCATCGGTCTCAAGATGATATGCTGTACTTCAATTTAACTGAGTTCCCAAGGCCGATTGCATACAATTCCAGAACTTTGATGTGAACCGAGGATCTCTGTCGGATATGATTTTCTTAGGTACTCCATGAAATCTGATAATTTCGTTTATGAATACCCATGCTACATCAACTACTTCATAAGTATCTCTTACAGGGATGAAATGGGCGCTTTTTGTTAATCTATCCACCACAACCAGAATGGCATTATGCTTTTGTTGCGTAAGAGGCAGCTCAACGATAAAATCCATAGAAATTATCTCCCATTTGGTCATAGGGATGTCGTGAGGTTGTAAGAGACCTGCTGGGTGACGATGATTAGCTTTTACCTGCTGACATTCAAGACACCTAGCGACAAATTAGACAATGTCGTTTTTCATGCCTGACCAGAAGAAGAGTCTCTTAGTGTCAGCATACATCTTTTTTACCTCAGGATGTGCACAATACACTGCTCGGTGTGCTTCCTTCAAGATGGTGTTTCGGAGATCTCCACTATCTGGTATATACATCCTTCCGTGAAATCATAGAATTCCATCTTCTTCCAGATCATATCCTTCGAACTTAGGTTCCTTTAAATGGTTGCTCTCAAGCCCCGACCTTACTTTTAAGTACCAACGATCTCTTACAAGATGTTCAATTACTTGATCTCTTAAGTTCACCCTGATAGAGATGAGGGAGAATATTCGAGGTCTTCTACTTAAAACATCCGCTACAACATTCTCCTTCCCTTTTATGTACGAAATCACAAAATCATATTCGCTTAATAGTTCACTCCATTGTCTTTGTCTGGCATTTAAGTCTCTCTGGGTGAATAAATACTGCAAACTTTGGTAGTCACTTTTAAGCACAAAGTTTCTCCCCACCAAGTAGTGTCTCCAAATCTTTAAAGCTAAAACCACCGTGGCTAACTCTAAATCATGCGTAGCATAAAATTCTTCATGGGGTTTTAATTTTCTTGAAGTGTATGCTATTACGCCTCCTTCCTGCATTAATACTGCACCTAATCCCTGCTTAGATGTGTCGGTACACATAGTAAAATCTTTATCCATATCAGATACTCGCAAAATCGGTGCTCTAGTCAATAATCTTTTAAGTTCAGAGAAAGCTTTATCACATTCCTCAGTCCATTCATACTTGACACCTTTGCGCTAGAGGTTTGTGATTGGCTTTGCAATTTTGGAGAATCCCTCTACAAACCTTCGGTAGTAACCTGCTAAACCCATAAAACTATGCACTTCATGTGCATTCTCAGGTATCGGCCACTCCCTAATTGAATTTACTTTTCCGGGATCTACCGAGATTCCTTCGCCAGATATGATATGACCTAAGTAATGGATTTCCTTCTGAAAGAAAGCGCATTTGGATAATTTTCCATATAACTTGTGTTCTCTGAGACAAGATAATACTATCCGAAGATGCTCTTCATGCTCCTTCTCATTTTTAGAGTAAATGAGAATATCATCCAGAAAAACTTGTACAAATTGGTCGAGATATTTGCGAAGAACGCTATTCATAAGGTTCATGAAGACTGCAGGTGCATTGGTCAACCCAAATGGTACCACAATGAATTCATAATGCCCGAAACGAGTTCGGAATGCAATCTTAGAAACATCGTTCTCGCTAATCCTTAGCCGGTGGTAACCTAATCGCAGATCGATCTTGGAAAACACTGTAGCTCCCTTCATTTGATCGAAAAGGTCATCAATACAAGGTATTGGATACCTATTCTTTATCGTGGCCCAGTTTAAATCTTGATAGTCCACACACAGTCGTAGTGAACCATCTTTCTTCTTGACAAAGATTACAGGAGCACCCCAAGGTGAAACACTAGGCCGAATGTGTCCTACATCTAACAGTTCCTTCAGCTGAATTTGTAATTCTTGAAGTTCCGGGGCGGTCATTCTGTAAGGTGTTTTAGATATAGGTTCCGTACCGGGTTTCAATTCAATGGTGAGGTCTAGCTCGCTTAGGAGGTAGTCCTGGTAATTCCTTCGGAAAAACATCCAGAAATTCTAACAGAATCGGATATTGATCTAAGGAATGCCCTTTTTCTTTGCTTACTTTTTGCACTGCATATACTTGGCAACCTTTCCTTAAGCACCACTTCATTTGCATAGCTGAGATGAAACGCAAGGATAATTTTCTCTTAATACCTTGAATTTGGATTGTCTCTCCCACATCATTCAAGCAAAGTATTGTTTTTCCAGAATAGTCTACCCATGCTCGATGAGACTCTAACCAATCCATTCCTATCACTAGGTCGTAAGTTCCTAGGGCCATGACATATACTTTTAGTTTGGTCAAATAGACTCCTAGATCAACTTTGCAATCCTCAACACTTAATTCTACCGATTGAAGGTCTCCTGAAGCCATTTCTACTTGTCTAAAATCGTCCTGTTTGCAGGCCGCCAACCCACATTTATTTAATGCATAAGATGAAATAAAACTATCAGTAGCTCCAGTGTCAAATAAGATTTTGAGTTTTATTCCGTTGATAGTACCTGAAGATTCCACTACCGTGGATTGATGTGCTGCTTGGTTGTTGTTGACGACAGCATGAATTCTATGATTGCTTTGGGCATCTGATGATGGTTCTTTTCCTGTTCGCCGAGAGTTCTCCGGACAATCACGCCGAAGATGAGGTCCTCCACACCCCCAACAGTCCACCCGGGCTGGTCCCTTTGAGTTTGACTGAGAATTTCCAGACCAAGAGTTCTGTCCCCTGGTGCCGCTTCCTCTCCCATTCCTTCCCCGATTACCAGTCCCTCGAGACCTCCAAGCGCTGATGTTTGAGGACTTGGAAGCTATTGCATTTATGGTCCTGGGAGCTCCTGCCCCCGCTCCTCTTGGGGTAAACCTGTTACCATAAGGAGGTGGTCTCGAGTTATTTTCTCAGAAGAAATTTCGGGGAGTCCTTCCTGTAAATGCCTGCGGTATTGGTTTAGCTGGCCTGAAATCCCTTTTAATCCCCAAATGTTCTTCTGCATAACGAGCACATTCAACTGCCTCTGCCACCGTTGGTGGCTTCCACATTCTTACCATGGCTCTGATTCGAGGATTTAATCCAAATACGAAATGCTCGGCCTGGCGTTCATCCGTGTCTAGATAAGGGACATATTTCACAAGTTCCATGAAATTTATCTCGTATTCTTCCACGGTTTTACCACCTTGGGTTAGAGTATGGAAGGCTCCGGCTTGCTGCTCTTGAAAGAAAGGTGGTAAGTATTTCGCACGGAATCGGTCCACAAACAACTCCCAAGGAACGGTATCTGAAGTGAGATGCAACTGTTTTTCCAGATTTCCCCACCAAATCAGAGCATTCCCCCTGAGTTGGAATACAACGATCTTTGTTTTAGAGGTGGAAGAGTATTCTCTCAGTGTGAAGCATCTTATCATCCCCTCCAACCACGCTTCGGCATGTTTTCCAGCTCGCCCTCCAGAAAATTCCGGGAGTTTAATCTTTTGCAGTTCCCGCGAAATATCTTCTCGATGAGACTTATTATCATAATGCTTAGGCTTTTTTGAATGTTTTTCCTCCAGATGAGGTCGTTTCTCCTTGCTACTGGTCGATTGCGACCCTTTTAAAGTTTCCAAAATGGTTTCTAATGAGCTCATCACAGTAGTAAGATCGGGTGGAGCAACACGCGCGGACGGCGATCTTGATGGTGGCGATGGCGATGGTGAAGGTGGAGGTGGCGGTGATGCATTTCGTTGACATTGTCGCCTTTGGTATGTGTTAAACATTGTAACTTTTCCTGAAATACATAATAAATTTATGAGGGGTGGGTAAGTTTTCAGACTGACAAAGTATTATTTTCGTAAGTTTTGAGCTAGCATATGGGTATAGTTCTTTTGCTATTTTACCTGCAGGCAGGTCTTACTGGTATCGAGGTCAAGGAGGGTGGCAACGCGACCTCCTTGTTCTATGCAGGGTATTTTATGCGTACTAACTCTAGAGTGAAATTCAGGGGTTTTCATAGATCAGTGTTGGTTTGTAAAATTTGTCTAGAATGTTTAGTCCTAGATGCAGTTATATAAGGGATTTATTGATTTTTCAGCTATTTATGACTATAACTGATACTTGAATATTGATTTTCTTCACCCTGGACTCTCCCTGTCTGCGTAACAAAATAAATGAGAGTAAAATGTCAATTGTTTTGCATAAAACCAACTCTCAGATAAATTTTATTATTATTATTATTATTATTATTATTTTTTTGAAATATAATACAGATATATATATATATATATATATATAATTTTGGTTTTTTTACAATATATTATAATTTCACACTATATATAATTTCTGCGTTACAATATATTATAATGTCACACTATATATAATTTCTACGTTACAATATATATATAGTATAATCGCATACGATATAAAATTTCGGCTTTACAATTTATATTCATAATTTCATACGCTATAAAATTTTGGCTTTATAAATATATTATAACTTCCCACCCGTCAAATCCATCGGTGGAGGCGTAGGTATAGAGGGGGAGGTCACGAGTTTAAACCCGGACCTCGACCCCGTTATCTGTATTTTAATCAAACGACCATTCAAAAAAAAAAAAAACCATATGTCATTCGATCACTTTGCCAACGTAATTATTTGTCGGACCCGTTTTAAACCGTTTTTAATGTGCATGCCCATACATTTGAATTTTAATATATATGCAGATCGTGGATTTTACGCGGCATAAGTAAACTAGAATAATCTATTAATATCTACCAATCAGCATTCATTTAATAGATATAGATTAATATCTGGTCTTATACGATTATTTGCAAACAAAAAATAATAACCGATAATAATAAATCAATGTACTTTAATGTATCAATACCTGAAAATATGAAGTCATTACCTTAGGTACACATGCCTAAGGTACTTAATATAATATAGGTAATCATAATAATAAATAAATCTTTGGTCGTATCATTTATATATATAAGGACATACGTAAAGACTCATTCTATGCCATAACCTAACAACGACACCTCATAGCAATTCTACCGAAATCCACGTCCTTACCTTAAGGAACAACACGCAGTGAAATAAAATTGCCTCGGTGCCAAGCGTACCGATATTCCAGCGTAACCCACATGGTAGTTCAAGGTCCATGCTGATTTCTTATTTATACCTCATGGATTCACATTAACTTTTCTCAGGCAGATTGTCATTCCAAGTCTTTAAAGGATAGTCGGTTAGTCTGGTTTCTTATTTTCCTATCCACGGAGGTATGCGTATCATTCAGAGGCATTTTACAAGCAATATTTTGAATTGGTCTTTGATCTAGACTGTTTGCAGTCATCTTCCTATGTAAAGATAGATTCTTGACAACTGGTCCTCTGTGGAAATTCTTAGACCCAAACTTCTATTAACGAATCTTTTCGTTTCAGGTTACAATTGGCATATAGAAAGGAAAAGGAAGCAGATATATTATGTTCTACTGCTCAAGGATTGTGCTACTTAGCAGTCCTATCTAGGAACAAATCAACATTTGAAAATTTGAATTGGGAATGGCAGCATCAACGAGCCTACATTTCCTCGACTTTTCCTCAGGATGCGTATATTCAAAAAATTTAGCAGTGATAATCTCATTTACAACGGGTTTTGCTTACAAAGCCCTGTACTATTTGGCCTCAATAGATTCGCTTTGGCTGAATTTTTGTAATTATTGGCAATGAAGGAAAGGAATGAATTCAAGCAATTTCTCAGTTTAGATTGTTATAGTTGTTTTTTTTTTTTTTTTTTTTTTTACAATTCCAGTGGTGCTACTATTTTATATTCTAGATGTGATATCAGAGTAAGCAGCTCTGTTTACTCTGCAATGAATATTATATTACACTTCCATCTGAGTAATTGCATATTATATTATATTTTATAGGAATGTAAATGACGATTATAGGAATAAAAGTTGGATTGACAAGTGAGCTACTTTGGTCATGAACTCAAGATCTTACTTAAACGATTTAGAATCCAGAATCGATTAATAATCAATTAATGTTATCTTAATAATTCCGAAAAGAGATCCCCTGTACCTTAACGATAGGAAACTCAATAATGCTCAGTCTAATGGATCATTCTAACTTCAAAAAAAATGATAGGCAGCAAGAATTACAACCAAATTCCGTAATTATACTCCATAATGTTTCTCAGTCAATCATTCAACAACAACCTTTTGATCTGACTTGTGCCTTGAGGATATATCTTGAGGCTCAGATACGTGGTTTGTGTGACTATCTAGCATATCTTTTAAATTGTCTCAGTCATACAGGGAAACCAAATAGGATCCAAACTTCTTAAGGTTGACTTCAAGAAATTTTAGAGGACTCCACAGATAGAGCATAGATCTATTAATGAGTATGCATGCCAATTGATGGAGTGGTTGCTTAGGCCCGTCTATGAGTTAAGGCCCACAGAAGTCATGAATCAATTCATGAAACTTAATGCTTGAATAATGTATCTGAATATGCCCTCAGAGTTCAGGACGTTTCCAGAGCAGGCTTAAATTATTTCTTGAAATGGTTTTGTATGACCTCAGGGAAGCACACGTGGAAGCTTCATCAATTTCGGCTTTTGGATCCTTGCTTAGGGCTTGTCATTCCCAACCTTACCTTAACAATGAACCTCAGACTTCTTCAATAATGACAATAAAATTCTTATTGCTGATACACACTAGATGTAACTTCAACTGCTTTAGAATGATAGCGAAACAAGACTGGACTGCAGTGATATTTTCAAAGTCAAAACCAGTGATCTAATAGACAACTTTACTTGGCCAAGTAGAGTCAGAAAGATTTCTCAGGATGGAGAAACCTGAAGCCTATAGAGTTTTATACTGATGTTTCAATTATCACAAATAGGTTTTAGCAGAAGACTTAAATAGGTTTAAAATCGGTCTTAACAGGTCCAAGAGTTTGAACAAGGGCTTTGATACCATGTGTAAGAGTCCATACTCAACAATTTTATTAAGGAATTTTAATCTAAGCATATATTTCAATAGTAATGCAATTGAATGAAAATCAACAGTAAAATTTAATTAAGAAACTATTCTATACATAAAAAAAATACCTGGAATAAACTGAAGAATTAATGAGCTGATGACTTGATGAGATGTGGATTCCCCGAATGGGTTACCGAAACAATATAATCCTCCCAGCCGATCTAGGAACAATCCTAGACCCAGAAGATGACTCTTCTGCCCCCGTGCCCAGAATCCCAAGAACGATGAGACTCCCTTCCAAAACTGTTCGTATCCTTCAATCCTTCCTTTTTGACAGAATGCAGAATTTTCCCAAAAGACCATCCCCCTCCCACTTCACATCCTCTCCCTTATATCATTTTTCTCCACCGCCCTCAACTCCCGTAGATATTATGGCATTTATGAGGGTATGCATGCATTTAAGGAGATATTATATTCATTTAAGGAGATATTAACTTAGAGATAAGGTTTTGGGGTTAAGTGCATGAAATATCCATATTGAGTCCTTATCTAGTTATGTAGATGTGATGGCTTTATGTAGAACTTAACTTGGATTTAATTTGTATTATGTTTGTTATTAACTTAATTAATTTGCCTTAATTAAATTATATTATTACTTTATTGGTTCACCCACATATAATTTTTACTAAATTATAATCTGATTTTCTTAAATAAGACTCTCCCATGCATATGCAGATAGAGCGGTATACGTGTTAGGTATCCTGTTGATATTTCGTTATATCATGGTGAGATAAAATATATAGTAATATTCAATTCGTTATTCTTACTTAGGTAGTCTTAATACTAGTGCGGGGCATGCGATATAGGCATGTGTAGCTATCATATGCGTATGTCGTATACTCGCTAATGTTATTTTACTTATAAATTAGGAATGGGTCGTTACAAAAGATGGAGCCTTAAGGCTTAAACTACTAAACCAATTAACTGTTGCAAACCCTTCCAAGGTTGGAGTATGTTTATCAAGTGAATGCACCACTGTGTCCTTGCAAGATTTCATCTATGGTATGGAAGTGGGGTCCTCAACTTGTTCACCTTATTTACAATATAATGTTTTCACTTTCTTCTTTTAGAATCGACAAACTTCTATTTTTTGTTTTGAATTTTCCAAGTTCCATTTTATGATGTGGATCGTGACATTAGTGCATTTCCTTATTGCTGTTCATGGCCTTTGATATGTTCGTTGCAATTGCATAAAGTTGCAGTTCTATGATGTTCAAACTGTGTTAATGATTCTTTTGTATTTACTTTTGTTTGATTGCCAGGTGAGTTTTTCTGAATGGTTTATGTCCCATGGAGGCTCCCGCAAGAGTATCCAAAGAATGTGGGATCCTGTTGCTTATGCACTTGGGTTTATCAATTGCGATAACATCAGTGCTCGCTGTATGCTTACAATATTTGCATTATTTGCCACCAAGACAGAGGCTTCACTGCTACGCATGCTTAAGGGGTCTCCTGACTTGTATTTGAGTGGCCCTATAAAAAGATACATCACAGAAAAAGGTGGTAGGTATGTACCAATCTGCTTTTATGGAACCTTACAAAATCCCTGATCCTTCTACCAAGAGAGTTTTATTGTCTTCAGTGCTCCTCTAGATTTCAGTTCTTTAATTATTGTGTTTTACTTGCTTGTCATTGTATCTGCATCTCAGGTTTCACCTTAGATGGGGGTGTAGAGAGATATTATACAGTAAGAATTCTGCAGGAGAAACATATGTGTCTGGTCTTCGTCTCTCCAAGGTTAGATATTACTTCTCTTTAAGAAAAATCTACTTGCTTATCTCTTTTATAGACCATTTGTGTATGTCAATGCTATTTAGAGTGAAATGATGCTGTTTTTTATGACAGGCTGATTTTCCTTCTCTATTTGAATGCAATTGGTATTCTTGCTTCCAGTCACCATCATATATTTTACATTTGATACTTGTTCAAAAGGGTTTGTTTCGTTACTTCTTAATAACTTAGGACTAGGATAAAAAAATTGAAAATTTCAACATGAATTGCCAATGATGTCATTGTAGGTGGATTTATTTTTCGTCTGTGTCAGTGTTTAGTGATTCTTCCAGTCTCATTTGATCACATGTTATAGCTCTTTTGGATGTAGAATTTTAGAACAGTCTACAGGTGTGTTTCAGTGAATAGAATGTTTTATTTCCCCTACAGATGTTTTAGCCAAAAAGAAAATAAAAAATTTCATTTTTACATATTGAAGATTAGCTTTGTTATTGGGTACTGGAATTTGTATAAATTAGATTTCTTCTTTATCTTCCCACTGCAAAATATATCAAAATAAATAACCAGTTCCATCTGAAATTAAAATATCGGTCTCTCTTTGTGTGTTGAAAAATGAGAAAACATCACTGAAAATACATTCCACTGTGTTCCAAGTTTAGAATGGCTTATAGATTATATACAGGAGAAAGGGTGCATGTACATGATTCCATTAATTTATGGTTTGGAGAATGCACAAGGGAATGGTGTAGGAGATATCATCAAGACAGAAAAACACATCAAACACAATGTTCCACCAAGTTTCTGGGATGCAGGAGCTGGGAAACACACATGGGGGACAAGTGGAGACACCCCCCAAATTTTAGGGAATATCATGGAGGCTGGGTGGTCATTAGGGTCCCCTAGTCTAGGGGGCTTGTTACTACTCAAACTAGCAAGGTTGGCAAGGTTCAACCAAGCCTGCTAAATGGTAAACATTATTGGGAATACAGCCACTGTCACCTGAGCGTATTCATCTCTCTTTAGGCTAACTCCTACGAAACACCAAGGGTGGTACCCCTACAAACACAAACTCAACCAAAGTATGAGCGGAGTAGTGCGTAAGTATATGAAAGAGATGTCTACGGGACATAGAATAGATGGTGACGGGGTGTTCTATTAAGGCACTCCATGGTGTAAAGGTCACTGGTTCGAAACTCTGTGGGCAAAAATCCAGCCATGCTAAGAGCTAATGTGGCCTAAGACGGGTGCGATCCTCGGGTGATTTTGATGGCTTAGATGCCCTTGAGTTGTGCATTGTTGTCGCCTAAGATGTACGCCTAAGTGTGGGAAAAGTTTCCAACCCCACAACGTATAGTATTTATGGTGCAACACTCATAGTAGGGGCTGACACCTATTCCCTACTCACTCTGTTTAAGCTCTCTCCTAGGCAAGCTAAGGGGGGTAGTCCCTAAAGATAGAAAAACTGAGGAGAAACTTGTTGAAATCAACAAAGTCTAGGAGTTACAAAGGGCAATACAATAACTTCTCTTAGTAACATGAATTACATAAGATGGCAAGTGAGATTATAATTATTGAGCAATGAGAGGAAAAAGATAGATTTAATTAGATCAATATGACACTTAAGATGAAACAGTGAGAGACTAGTGCCTTTATAAACAACGCTCAAATGAATTTAAAGATACTTGCGCAATAATAAATGAGATCTCAAGCTGCAAGGTATGCAATGCTGCAAGGAAATGTTAGTACAAAAAATCAATAGATCAGAATAATCAAATATATGAGCAATAAAACCTTTAAGGCCAATTGCAAGGAAAAGAGACTTGTGATTCGAAGTAAAGATGATATTCAAAGGACAATAAACTCGAAATAACAAGTGCAATGATGTAAAACTTGCAATTACAAATTAGGCTCACAATTCCAATTATAATGATCAATGGCGATGGATGAATGCAAAATCTATATAATGTGAGATGCAAGATCTTGGTTAATTTTAATTAAATGCCTATGCTAAGGGTGAAGGCCTTCTCCTCAATTGTTTTGAAGCAAGTCTTAAACAAAGTTGTAGAAAGAATCGCTGGGAAAGGAGGCTAAGGTGTTGTTGACCACACTTTGTCAACTACCCCATAGCAGTACACCCCCATTTTTTCAAATGGGATTCGTCATGTTCGACGTGGTTGCACCATTCAGATTCCATCATCCAGATTTCATCGACAGTCGATAGTTTTACAAATGATGTAAACCCATTCTGCATGTAATGATGTAAATGATCTAAGTAAAACTGTCCATGTATGTAACAACCTAGGTAAGCCTAGTATGTTGTTGATGATCTCTATCCTAGGAGGTTTTTTGTCTCACTGATTCACGAAAGTGATCGGCAGAGTTTTTCCCTCCAGCCTCACCCCAAAGCTAGGGTGGATTTTGTCATCAGCATACTAAGTGAGTCCTAGTGTTTCTATCAAGTCCTTGTAAAAGTAGTTTGAACTACTTGGTCTACTAGATCATATGTTGAGTCGCAGAACTGGGTATTTATTTGAGGGTCTATACGAATGGGTTTTCCCCCTTCATGTATGTAAATGTATTATCTCATGTAAAAGAGGGTTGGAAAAATAATTATAATCCCCTCTTAGTTAATTAATTAAATTTTCTGGTCAATTAATTAATAAAATCCTAAACCAGAAATTTAATTAATTTAGGGTCCTAAATTAGGATTAAATCTTTAAAGGCAAAATTTGTGGGTCCTTGGAAAATGATTTTGAGAGCCCCAGGCCAAGGGAATATTGCGAATTTTAAGAAATATTGGACCCTTGGGCCTTGGTGGTTAAGTCAAAGTCAAAATTTTGGGGTAATTAACTCAAAAATAATACTTTTGAGTTAATTAAAATTGAATTAAATGATAAATTCGTTTTTTCCCCAAAATTTTAATTTCAACGCTCCGGATTAAAAGATGATTAAATCTTTTGGACGGTTGAGATTATTTTGACGAGGATCGTCCAAACTAGCCGTTAGAGATCTTGTCCTATAAATTTAGAGGTCTTTCTCATTTTTGAGTCATCCGATCTCAGGATTGTGCACTTGCTCTTAGAAGCTCTTGTAAACTTTTGAGGAATAAAGCATAAAGACTTTGGGGTTACAAATCTGGATGTTCCTTTTCAGATCTATGTGGTGAATTGTCTCTAAACTCCGCTACTTTGTTTCTTGTATTTTATGGTTGATGGCCTTCATGGATTAATCTGCATACATGTATCTTGTGCAGTTTTCTGGGTTTATAAAATAACATTCTGATTTTTCTGCAAAGGTCTCATGTTGTTTTCTTAAATCTCTATCGATCTAATATTCAGATCTAAGTGTGTAGGGAATATTTTTAAGATTGGGCGTCTGGGGAAGTCTTCGGTTGGACCAGCCGACTCTCAATAAAAATAAATCTGATAAGCTCTTTATTTGTTAAATTTCAGGTCTATCTTACGATATTTGTGATTTTGCAGGGTTTCGAAGGCTTGTGCCTCTCACTAAAAACTTTAAATCTCTGAAAATTGTGCTAAAACGGATTTAAATCTGACCATGAGGGTTTTAAATTTGTAAACTAGTTGTAAATTTGTAAATTGTTTAGGATTGTGAGGGTTTAATCGTTTCTTGGTGTGTATCTTCAGATCAGGTTGGTTTATTGCAGATTCAGGGTTCAAATCGAAATTTTTTTTAAGAGCTGAGGCAGATCTAGCCTCCAAAGGCCAGATCTGACCTCAAATTGCTACTGTGGGCGAGATCTAAAGGTTATTGAGTTCAAGGAGCAACTGAAAATCTGAGATTTGAAAGAAAGAAAAAATTTTAATTTGCTGGTTGGATTTTTTGAATGCACTGGGTTTTCTTCACACTGCATATCCGCCATCTATCTCCCATTGAGACCTATCGATCTGCATTAAACGCCCTCAGCTTCCCTCTCTGCAGTCGATTTCCTAATCACTGCCTTCCTCCATTCGTTCCGTCCTCATTTCTCACGCCCCTATCTTCCTTTCCCTCGATTTTCTTCTCCATGCTGCAAACCCATTAAAATTTCTCATACCCTTGCCATTCGATTTCCAGGTCTGCCGTCCTCTCTGCCCTTATCCGACTTCTTCTATCCTCACGTTGCGTTACAACATCATTCGACCCTGCCGTCCCTCATCGAACCCTTTCTGCCTTTCACATCCGCTCGTTTCGTTGATTTTTGCTGCCGCATCTGCAAATCGAGTCACCGTCCAGACCCATAGCCTCATCCACCTGCAGATTCAAAACGAATACACACTATTGAAATGATAAAAGCCGCGTTTAATTATTTTGTATAGTTCGGTTTCTTTTTTAGCGTTAGGTTTAAAATAAATTTTGATTTGTTAGTTGTAGTTTAATGGTTAGTCGTAGGCTCTAGGATTAGTTAGGTATTAAATAGATTTCGATTTGTTTTTAGGATAGCGTTAATTTAGTTCCCATTTTTTATTTAATTCGATTTCTTTTAATTTTATTTAACTTTTAGTTTGCTTAGTTTTAGATTTTCTTTTTTTTGCTAGGTTAGTCGAGTTCGATTTTTATTTTTGTTGTTAGAATTTAGATCTAATTTTTGTAATGTGTTAGATTGGTAGCGTTAGTCATTTCGATTTTAATAATGTTTAGTTTTAATTTAATTTTAGTTTAGATTTGGTGTTGTATCATAGTTTTAGCTAGGTTGTAATTTTATTTTTGAATCTTAGTTTAGTTTTGACTTTTGGTTTAAATTTAACTTAGTTTTAATTTTTAATGATTAGCTTTAGATTTTAACTTAGTTTCAATTTAGTTTAATTTTAATTCTAGTTGTAGATTCTAATTTTTAGATTATAACTTTTTATTTAGATTTAGATTTTTAACTTGTTTTAGATTAAAAAAATAAAAAATCCTAAAAATCTATAAAACATAAATTTTTTTCAAATTTTCTAGAGTCAAATGCACTAAATTTTTTTATCTAAAGTTTGACTGTGGATCATTTCCATTCTCGAACTGGGTTATAATTGGAATATTTTTGTTTTCGGAAATCTTTCAAGTATCTGGCATTCTCATGATATTGTTATTCATGGTTGTAGTGTCTTTCATTGAATATCATTAACCGTGTTTTAATAAGCAGCAGTTAATCATCACTTGTTTATAATTGCATAACGGGATTTTGTTTGACTCCATTAGGCACTGGTCTTAAACGTGAAATCTAATTTAGATCTGTGGAATCTCGTTAATTTCTATCAGGTATTTGATGTTTTAACTGTCTCCTGGATTTATCATCCTCATTTATAATAGGGTCTACCTCCCTTAGCTTGCAAGGAGACAACTTAAATAGAGAGATTGGGGATAAAGGTGACAGCCCCCAATCTGAGCCGTTGTCGCGGTGCCTGGACAATCTGTGCGACAACAGGTGTCATTAAGGATACCTCCCCAAGAGTTTTAACGACCCAAGTGCCTCCGTTCCTACAAGGGACTTCCCACAAGAGAATTGTAAGGTCACTCGTTTTAACCGCCGAGTAAGGGTCAAGCTTCTCAAATTTGGTGGAGAAGGTGGTCCTAAACTTTCTATACAATCAAGCTTAGGCTTGGAGGTAAATTTTAAAATGCAAGACTAAATCTAAAATGATGATGCAAATGATGATTAGATTGCTTCGATGAGATTACAATTATGGCAAAATGCTTCAATATTGGAAACTAAAAAAGTTATAACCAAGCTTATTGAATATTCACTTTAAGACACAAGATTATAATAGTCCAATGTCAAAATTGGCAAATAGGACCAACTTCCACCTTGGGACAACTCATTTGATGCAGATGATGATTGCATTAAATTCATCTTTTCGAGAGGACCAAAATTCATACAAAGAACATCCAATTTCGATAAGCAGAAGTGTGTTTTTGAATTATACCCACACATGTGCAAATTGTTCAGGTCGACATCATCATCATGTAGGCTCATGAAGCCTAGTGGACGTGACTCTTCAGCCTCAATGACTTGTATAAATACATGTGCCCTCTGACCTCATTTGACATCATCATTACACACATTTCTTCTCTCTCCTTCTCTCATTGGTTCGTACAACTATTGGGTAAATGTTCTCTCTCTCACATGTGAGGCAGAACGACGAATTTTCTAGGCAAATTGCTGGGCCGAATTTCAAGACTATTGCATGAGTTTGACCAGCATTCACTGAGCACCTTGACTCATCCTTTGACCGCGATTTTTGAGGGAAAATTTAATTTTTGGCAGGCTGTATAGTTTGGCATAAGAATCGAAAATTTTTGGGCACTTTGACCGTAGGGTTGATTGCATGTTGATTGCAAAGCTGACAAAGTTTGACCGCAGTTTTTAGGACTGTTTTGGGCTGACTTTGACCACATTATCAGGTTGAGTTTGACTGGGTGTGACCGAGCTCCCAAAAGGAAGGTTTGCTGTGCGTTGACCATTTTTGACTCGAAATGTAGACGTAAAAATGGATACTGTGGAGATTCCGAATACCCCTCCTCAAAACTCACACCACATAAATCTTCAAAATATCATTTTTGACTTTCTGGTTAGTACTGAATTTGACTGCAGTTGACTGCAGATTTGAGAGGGTTGTTTTGACTGTGATTTGACAAGTCAAATTTTCACTTTTGTACTCTCTCTCTCTACTGAACACTTGAAGTTGATATAATAATAATAATAAGAATTGATCAACGGGTTTTCCCCACATTGGGGTTTTTCCATGGCATCTGCCAAATCTGGTGTCATCTTGTCTTGGCTTGTCTTCTACATCTTATTTTATGTTCTATCTGCAATTAGTGTCAATGTGATTGATGGTTAAAGTGATTGCTATTGGAAACTAAATTGGAAATTGATAAGTTGCAGGAAATGTTGGGCAAAGGGCCGTTTCCCCCTAACGAAACGGAAATGCGTTTCCCCGTACTGTATGGTCTGGAAATAGATTTCCATTTGTACTGGGCCGTTTTGCGTTGAGGAAACGTGCCCAGTATAGACGGAAACGCGTTTCTAGGCCATACGGGAGCGTTTCAAGCTTTTAATCTTCTTTTATTGCACATTTTTTTTGGTTTGTATTTTTTATTATTTTATAAGGCGTGGAAAGTATCTTTTGGATGCTTCTAGATGGCTCTCTCAACTTATAAAAAGACTCTTGCCTCATTCTCTCATCAGACGAATTGAGCAAGTCGTTTCACTTGGAGAAGGGCGATTTTAGCAAGGAGAAAAGAGGAAGTGAGTAGTGCTTCAACTAGGGTGTTTTCACTAGTGAGCAAAGGAGATTTCAGCGGCGAGAGAAATAGATTTCAAAAGCAGATTTGGAGTGTGAAGTTTCCAGCTACGACATTCTTTGTTTTTGACTCAGCTACAACCATATTTCTCGTCTTTTGTGGCATTTTGGGGTAGCTTCAGCTACACAAAATTAATTTGGGTAAGAAGCATTCATTTTCTTGGTTTTTTCCCATTTTTTCTTCTATTTTTCGAGGGTTTACGCTACCAAAATTATGAAAAACGTTTTTTCTTTATAGATTTGTTTTTAATTTTTTTTTTTGCAGCAATGGCTTCCATCCAAGTTTCAAGTTCAAGCCCCAAGTCCAACCCAAGGGCTGAATATTATCCTCTTTGGAAGCATGTTAATAAGCTTAAAAAATGTGGAGGTGGTGGCTCATGGGAATGGCGATGTAATATTTGCAGTAATTTGTACAAGGGCTCTTACCTAAGAGTGAAGGCACATCTTTTGCATGGAGGAGGACAAGGATGTGAAATTTTCAATCTGAAAACTTTACAGTTGCAGTGATAGATTTATTCCTCCTACTTATTATTTCAATAAGTTATTTTCAGAAATCTTCTGGCAAATATCGAAATAAATACTATTGCAACATTCACAAATACATATGCAGAGAAACGAACAGTAATGAACATAAGCACAAGAATCAATCACATGTACACAGTTATTTTTGGACAATTGTCCCCGGAAAAACCCAATGCGGGAAAACCAGTTCAGCAAATGAGGGTTTTATTAATTCTTCAGCAAATGATTTCTTTACAAGGAAAAATACTGGTAGATAAAATCTGAAACACTTGAGACAAGATTCCCGGTTCCTTCCGACAAATCTCTAACACCTTGATCAGCCTCTGCTATCTCCTGTGCCTGTCTGCGTGTTTCTCTGCGCAGTCCCAGAGCTGGGTTACGTAGGTCTGCATAGGGTCTGCGTGGGTTCTCTGCGCTGTAGCCCAGAGCTGCCTCCAGTGGCCCACTGCTTTCCTTTGTCTCTGACCTCGATCACTAGCTCACTCCCTCCTCCTTTTGCTTCTGCAAAATCCTCGCCCTGCAACTCTAGCTCTGCAATCGAATTCTCTTGCTTCAAAATCGATCTCCTTCGGGTACTGAGTGTATGCCCGACTTACTTTCCAAATGACCCTCAAGCCTTCTTTTATAATCTTCTCGTTGGAGAACCAACGACCCAGATTAGAAGTTTAATCAATGGCTAAGATTAAAACTTGACTTGATCTTTGTTTTCTAGAAGATTCACACTCTGACTTATTAATACCCTTTAATTATTTTATTTCCCTAAGTTTAGACTTAGTGTATTCATTAAAATAATTAATTATTTTAATAAGTCATGAACCGAGTGGAATTTCCACAAACGGTTTCCAGGTTCTTTGGAATGATGTTGTCCAAGCCTCCTTGCAAAGTTTGAGACTTGGAACACTTCTGGATGCTACAAAAATCAACACTCCCTCTTAGCAAGGAAGGTGTTCCAACAATATGCCTGCTGCATGCTGCTCTGATTTTGAAGCACCCTCTACGTTGCTAATCTCTGGACGCTGCCCCTCATCTACCACGCTTCTGTCCTCTACTGTTGCCTTTGACACTGCCACTGTCACTGCTGCATCTGTACAACAACTCCCTCTGAATATTGATCCTATCCATTCCTGCTACTGGAAAGGATTCTACATCATCCCCATCTTTTCTCTGAAGTAGACAAACTTAGTCTTCCCTAGAGCTTTTGTGAGGATGCCTGCCACCTGTTCTCCTGTTGGAGTGTACTGCAACTGAACAGCTCCACCTTGTACACAGTCCCTGATGAAGTGACACCTGATATCAGTATGTTTTGACCGATCATGAAACATTGGATTTTCAGAGAGCTTGATGCAACTCTGATTATCGCATAAGATACTGGTCGCTTCCATTTTCTCCTTGAGTAGATTCACTAAGAGTTTCCGAAGCCATATGGCCTTACACGAAGCTGTGTTGGCTGCCATATACTCTACTTCTGCTGAGCTTAGTGCTACGGACTTTTGTTTCCTGCTGCACCAAGAAGTCATTCCTGATCCTAGATTGAAACAATACCCACTAGTACTCTTCCGATCTACTGAACTTCTAGCCCAATCTGCATTGGTGAAACCACTCAACCTGACATCATTGCTACGGGTGTACTTCAATCCAAGCTCGACTGTTCCTTGAAGGCACCTGAGAACATGCTTGGCTACTGCCTAATGAGTCGTCTTAGACTCTTAGGTTCTACCATGAACTGATTGAGGGTATTTAGTATTTACAGCATAACAGATGGCTGGCCTTGTGTATACTAGATACATCAACGATCCTATGAGCTGCCTATATAACGTAGGATCAGCTTCATCGTCTTCGGACGTGTAAATTTTATTTCAGTTGGTGATCATTGGAGTTGTCATGGGTCTACAGTCTTCCATTTGAAATCTCTTCAGAATCTCTGTAGTGTATCTTCCTTGACCAAGATAGATCTCCCAATTCTGCTGCCAAACTTCCAACCCCAGAATATAGTGCATCCGTCCTAGATCCTTCATGTCAAATTCCTCAGCCAAATTCTTCTTGCAGACTGTGATGAGCCCTGATAATCCTGTCAAGAATAGATCATCTATATACAAAACCAGTATCAAAGGCTCACTCCCTACTCTCAGATAGTAGAGATTGGGATCTGCGTCACTCTTGACGAATCCCATCTTCTGCAGGTAGCTGTCAATTCGACCATACCAAGCTCTAGGAGCTTGCTTCAGTCCATACAACGCTTTCTTCAATCTTCACACATGAGTCTTCTGATCATGCATCCTGAAGCCCTCTGATTTTTCTATATACACCTCTTTCTCTATCACCCTGTTCAGGGATGTCGTCTTGACGTCCATCTGGTGAATCTCCCATCCCATCTACGCAGCAAGGGATATCATGGATCTGATAGAGGTGCATCTAGATACTGGGGTGAAGGTTTCTTCATAATCAATCCCTTCCTTCTGAGCATTCTCCTTAGCCACAAACCTGGCTTTAAATTTCTTGATGCTGCCATCTGCAACATATTTGATCTTGTAGACCCACCTTGATCCTACAACTGATCTCTCTCGAGGTCTGGGGACCACTTCCTAGACATCATTCGTCATGATGGAACTGTACTCTTCCACCATTGCATCAACCCACACCTGGTGCGGAGCTGCTCCCCAAAAACTAGAAGGTTCTCCAACTTGAGCAACCAAGGCTTGATACCTCTCAGGCTACTTACACTGTCTCTTCTCATTTCGGGTGACTCTGACAAAGTCCTCTGCATCTTTCAGAATCTGCCGTAGTTCCCTGCTCGTTGTTCCACTGGTGGTGGGTGGATTTACCAGCTCTCCGTCTTGCAAATCCTCAGGAGACACGTCCCTTGGACCCCATGCCTTGGAGAGGCAACATAATTTTCTGCTGCTGGTTGTTGGGGCTGAAACAAAGGCTCCTCCTCAGACTACGTAGCAGAAGGCAACTCGTGGGACCTTCTGAAGGCCTTCTCCTCCATGAACTTCATAGCCCTCCGCACCACGACTTTCCTGCTCTCAGGAATGTAGATGCGATATGCCTTTGCATTTTTGCTGTATCCTACTAGATACCCTTTTTCTGTAGTCATTTCCAAGTTCTTCCACTTCTCACTGGGCACATGACAGTAAGCTATACTGCCGAAGATCCTAAAGTAACTCACTTCAGGCGTACTGCCAGTGAAGACACTTTCCGGCGTGATCTTTCCCAATGCAGCGTGAGGAGTCTTGTTCTGAATGTAGACGACTGTATTACAAGCTTCAACCCATAGGAATTTGGGCATGTCTTGGTCATACATCATTGCCCTTGTTGCTTCGACAATAGTCCTGTTTTTCCTTTCTGCCACACCATTTTGCTCCGAATTGTATGGAGCTATCCACTCTCTTTTGATACCTTCCCTTGCGCAGAATCCAGTGAATTCCTTATCTATGTATTCACCACCATTTTCTGATCGCAACACCTTGATCTGCTTTCCTGTCAGATTTTCAACCAGAGCCTTAAACTCTTTAAACCGATTGAAGACTTCATCCTTGGTCTTCAAAAAGTAGATCCAGGTTTTCCTGGGATGGTCATCAATGAAGGTGACGAAGTACTTGGCACCCACTAAGAGCTCTAGTGGACATTGGTCCACAAATATCTGAGTGTATCAAGTCCAATACACCCTTGGCCCTATTGTTGCTTCTCTGATATGCTGCCTTGGCATATTTTCTCAATATGCACCCCTTGCAGACACCATCTCGTATAGTGCTCAAATATGGAACTCCTTTGACAATATTCTGGAGAATTCTTAACGCCCCATGATGCAAATGTCCCATTCTTCTGTGCCATAGCTCATTCAGGTCCATCTCATCTGCGGTGCCGACCAGTTCCATTGGAGACTCAAGCTACAACTTGTAAAGTCTCTTGCTTCTTACCTCGATCTGTGCCTTCTTCTTCCAACTTGGGTGTTCGGCGTAGACCCTATTGCCAATAAAGTTGACGTCATAGCCTCGGTTTTGAAGCTGAGACATTAAGAGGAAGTTGATCTCCAACCCACGCACATGCAGTACATTAGAGGCCTGGATCTTGTTTCCAGCCTCAGTTTGAAAAACTACAGTACCTCTCACAATAGGAGTGCATTTTTCTTTATTCCCCATGGTTATCTTAAAATTCACCTGCTCTTCTCGGTAGTCAGAAAAAACGTTCCCGTACTCTAGTCATGTGAGCAGAGGCTCCATTGTCAATATACCAGACATCAAAAGAAGCAGTGCTTGATATGCAAGCAAATTCTTCTTCAAATCTGGATGCCAGAACAGAGACATCGTGATCCATCTGTTCTATCATGCTTCTTTCCCTCTCTAGAGAACTGTGTGAACCTTTCTGCGCTGCTCCTGCAATAATAGACTTCCGTTCACTAGTCAATTCTCCAGTTATGTTACTCATCTCTGGCTCTGATACCATGTGAAATTTTCAATCTGAAAACTATACAATTGCAATGATAGATTTATTCCTCCTACTTATTATTCCAATAAGTTATTTTCAGTAATCTTCTGGTAAATATCGAAATAAATACTACTGCAACATTCACAAATACATATGTAGAGAAATGAACATTAAAGGACATAAGCACAAGAATCAATCACATGTACATTGTACACAGTTATTTTCAGACAATTGTCCTCGGAAAAACCCAATGCAGGAAAATACGGTGCAATAGATGAGGGTTTTATTAATTCTCCAGCAAATGATTTCTTTACAAGGAAAAATACTGCCAGATAAAATCTGAAACACCTGAGACAGGATTCCCAGCTCCTTCCGACAAATCTTTGACACCCTGATCAACGTCTGCTATCTCCTGTGCCTGTCTGCGTGTTTCTCTGCACAGTCCCAGTGCTGGACTGCGTAAGTCTGCATAGGGTCTACGTGGGTTCTCTATGCTGCAACCCAGAGCTGCCTCCAGTGTCCCATTGCTTCCCTCTATCCCTGACCTCGATCACTAGCTGACTCCCTCCTTTTGCAAAATCCTCACCCTGCAACTCTCCCACTGAAATCGAATTCTCTTGCTTTAGAATCAATCTCCTTCGGGTATTGAGTGTATGCCCGACTTACTTTCCAAATGACCCTCAAGCCTTCTTTTATAATCTTTAATCAATGGCTAAGATTAAAACTTGACTTGATCTTTGTTTTCTAGAAGATTCACACTCTGACTTATTAATACCCTTTAATTATTTTATTTCCCTAAGTTTAGACTTAGGGTCTTCATTAAAATAATTAATTATTTTAATAAGTCATGAACCAAGTGGAATTTCCACAAATGGTTTCTGGGTTCTTTGGAATGCTGTTGTCCAAGTCTCCTTGCAAAGTTTGAGACTTGGAACACTTCCGGATGCTACAAAAATCAACACTACCAAGGCTTGGTATCTGTCGGGTTGCCTACGCTGCCTCTTCTCGGTTCTTGGAGCTCCTATAAACTCCTCTGCATCCCTCAACGTTTTCTGTGCCTCGATGCTGATTCTGCCAATAGTGGTAGGTGGCTTAGCTAGCTCTTCTTCCTGCTGTCTTGCCTGCTGTTAATCAACCGAATCTTCAACACTTGTAGAAATACTGGTGCTAGTAACGGTGCTTGATCTAGATATCTGTCTGCCTGCTGGTTCTCCCCCTTGGTACTATTGTACAAGAGGAACATCCTATGACCTCTCTCCAGGAGGCATCTCTCGGGATTTCCTGAAAGCTCTATCTTCCATGAACTTTGCATCCCTTTTGAGTACAGCCTTCCTGCTCCCAAAAATGTAGATCCTGTATGCCTTCGAGGTCTAGCTGTATCCTACAAGGTACCCCTTCTTTGTAGTCTGATCTAACTTGCTCCTTTTTTCATTTGGAATGTGATGGTATGCCACACTTCCAAATATTCGGAAATGACTCACTTCTGGCTCCTTCCCTGCAAAGACACTCTCGAGAGTAGTCTTGCTTAAAGCCCTATGTGGAGTAGTATTCTGGACAATACAACTATGTTGCATGCTTCAGCCCATAAAAATCTCGGCATATCCTGATCATACGACATGGCTTTTGCTGCCCGAACAATGGTTATGTTCTGTCGCTTTGCAACCCCATTCTGCTCTGAATTATACTGAGTTGTCCATTGTCTCTTGATGCCCTCTCTTGCGTAGAAATCTGTGAATTTCTTGTCTGTTTACTCTCCACCATTATTTGAGCGCAAGACTTTTATTCTCTTCCCTGTTAGGTTCTCAACCAGAGCTTTGAACTCTCTGAACCTATCAAAAACGTCATCCTTGGTCTTCAAGAAGTAGATCCAAGTCTTCCTGGAGTGGTCATCAATGAAGGTGACGAAGTATTCGCCACCACTAAGAGCTCTGGTAGACATTGGTCTGCAGATATCTGAGTGTATTAGAATTAATACACTTGGAGCCCTCTTGTTGCTTCTTGAATATGCTACTTTCACGTACTTCCCTAGTGCACATCCTCTGCACATGTCATCATGTGTGGTACTCAAGACTGGAACCCCCGAAGCAGTTTCTTTGAGCATTGTCAGAGCTCCATGGTGAAGATGCCCCATTTGTCTGTGCCATAGCTCATTCAAATATTTTTCTCCATTGAGATTGCTGCTTATCAGTGCCACTGGAGACTCGAGTTGCAACTTGTAAAGCTTGTTGTTTCGAGTTTCAATCTGTACCTTCTTCTTCCAACTTGGATGCTTGACGTATACTTTTCTTCCAATGAAGTATACATCATATCCCTTGTCCTGTAACTGGGACACTGAAAGTAGATTCATTCCCAATCCTGACACATGCGGTACATTTGTGGCCTAGAGATTATCTCCTGTTTATGTTTGAAATACTATGGTCCCTCTTCCTACTGGGGTACACTTTGTTTTGTTTCCCATTGAAATATGGAAGTTCGTCCTTTCTTCTTGATAACTCGAGAAATATTCTCAAACCCCAGTCATAT
Source organism: Pinus albicaulis (assembly GCA_034641835.2). Classification (NCBI taxonomy): domain Eukaryota; kingdom Viridiplantae; phylum Streptophyta; class Pinopsida; order Pinales; family Pinaceae; genus Pinus; species Pinus albicaulis. The sequence continues at coordinate 22,411,362 of CM076581.1, read as the reverse complement.
GTGCTGAGGCCCCGTTATCAATGTACCAATCATCAGCTAATGCTGAAGTACATAAGCAAGCAAATTTCGCTTCCAACCTGGAAGATAATTCTGAGATGTCATAATTTTCCATCATGCTTCTTCCTTCTCTGGCAGCCCTGCAGAAAACTGCGTCACCCTTCTAGGATTCGATTTGATGTTTAAGATACAACACCACGACTTCCCTTCAATGCAAATTATTTTGTGCCTTTGCCCGATCTAGCTATGATACCATGTGAAAAATTCTAAAACAAAATCCTACTGCAGTATCTGATATCACTTCTCCTACTTATTATTCAGTAACAAGTTATTTACATAAATTACTTTAGTAAATATTGAAATAAATACAACTACAGTTATCACAAATAGGATGCTGAGCAAAACATAAGGTAATACAAGCACATCAATGACACAATTATTTTTGGAAAATTGTCCCCAGAAAAACCCAATGTGGGAAAACCGGTGTAGTAGATGAGGGTTTTATTTATTCTTCAGCAAAAAATCTCTTGTACAGAAAATGACCAGCAGAACAAAAAGAAAATACTATGAGGAATTTACAATTGAGTTCCTCACTTGCTTCCCAGTGATTTTCCAATCCCCGAGAGCCTCTGCGTCCTTCTATGTCTCACTACGTCAGCCCCTGTGCAGTGGTTACACAGTTCCAACATCACAACCCCTGAGCTATCATTGCTACTGTGGCACTGCCTCTGCGCAATCCTTCCTCTGCGCTGCTTCTCTTTGTCAAGCTCTGTATCCTTATGTAATATCCCCAACGGGAAATAAACAGTAATACACAGAAATACACAAACAGATATATATAGAACCAAATGCTGGAACCAGAATATGGAACAAATACACATAAAATGCCAGAACACTAAGCCATTTTATTAATCTGAGAATACATTGATATGGGTACAAAGATAATCAGAATGAGTGCACCTATCCTTGCCCTAGGCAAGTGGAGACCCTCTCAGAATAAGAAATGGCTGCAATAGAGACTGCGTCCTAGCTGGCTAGAGAAACTGCCGTAGAAAACTGCTGTTGCAATGTACTGGAACTAGGGGCTGATCCCCTCACTGGAATGAGCTGGAAACTGGAAGGCTAGCTGATCTCAACCCTCCGGACAAAACCCAGAAATCGTGAAGCAAATGCTCCACCTCCGAAAATGCACCAAATAAACCCTCTCCAGAGAAAACGCTGTCTCTCCCAGTGACAGCGCAGAAGCCCAAGAAAACGTTGGGAAAAAGGGCTGAATCCACCTGCAACCCTCCGGATGGAATAGCAAAACTCCTCAGGGCTGGAAAACGCTGAATCACTGCCAAATCCCCACACAACAACCCTACTCACAATAACTGCGTCCTCCCTAGCTGGGACTGCATCCTCTCTCCTAGACTGCGCAGTCACAAAAAGGGGCAACTCCTCTGCAAAACGTCCACCAGAAAATCACTGCAAATCACCACTGAAACTGAAGGAAAAACCTTGCTCGAGCAGGCACTCGAAGTCCCCCAGAGCCAAGGGTGAGATCTCCGACCGGAGACACTCAGTTTGCACTAAACAGTGCTGCAGACCGACTAAACAACCGGCGTGCTGAAGTAGACAGAATTCTAGCTCTCAATATCAATATCATATCAATAATGCCAAATGGAGTGGAAACCCCACCTTTTATAGTGCTAAACTCCCTCCAAAACCCTAACTGCGTCCTTCACCCTCCTTGGCCTGCGCAGTTACCTTAGGGTCAGCGTGAGGCCTCCCCTCATATGCGTGTGGACCCCCAAGGTCACCCCTGTAAGTTACAACGTCCATCAACTAGGAAAGCACTTTATTTTATAAAGTGAGATGACCCCCCTTATTTCTCACTTTATTTATTATTTTTAGCTAAAGCGGCAAAATTAAACAAAAATGGAATATTCCAATTAGCAATGCTAATTAGGAATATTACAGTCTCCCCCGGCAGAACGTTGCTTGTCCTCAAGCAACTGAAGTGATGGATGCTGCAAGATCCTCTCATCCTCCCAAGTGGCATCCTCATCCGGTAAGTTCTTCCATCTCACCAAGAACTCCCTCATCTTCCTGCTCCGCAGCTGCCACTCCCTAGTGTCAATAATAGCCTCCGGCTGTAACACCAGATGCCCCTCATCATCTGTAGGTGGTAGCTCCTCGGTGACTGTCACATGCTGGCCCAGTGCCTTTTTCAGGCATGATACATGAAAGATGTTATGAATCTTGCTGCCTTGGGGCAGCTCCAACTCATACGCAACCTGCTCGATCCTGCGTATCACCCTGTAGGGCCCATAAAAGCGGGGCTTAAGCTTCTCCGCCCCCTTCTGCTTGAGCGAAGACTGTCGGTATGGCTGTAACCGTAGGTAGACCAAGTCCCCTACCTCGAAGTGTCTCTCCACCCGACCCTTATCAGCATACAACTTCTGCTGATTCTGTGCTGTGGCTATGTTATCCTTGAGAGCTCGGAGGATATCTTGGCTCTCGGAGCCCTACTAGCACCAAACATCATGTCCACAAAAGATAAGGGATGATATCCATATAAAGCATAGAAAGGTGACATACCAATGGACATGTGATGCGTCGTGTTGTAGCAGTACTCTCCCAGATGCAGCCACTTTAGCCATGCCCTCTGCTGCCCACTGACATAGTTACGCAAGTAGCCCTCCAACCACTTGTTAACTATCTCTGTCTGTCCGTCCGTCTGGGGGTGATAACTAGTGCTCGGTGTCAACTCCGTTCCCACTAGCCGGAAGAGCTCCTGCCAGAATCCGCCCATGAAGCGGCTATCCCTGTCGCTGACAATGGTCTTAGGTAGACCATGTAACCTGAAAATCTCCCTGAAGAACAGCTCAGCCACCTGCGCTGCTGTGTGGTGTGCTGATATGGCGAAAAAATGTGCATACTTCGTTAGTCGGTCAACGACGACAAAGATGCAGTCCTTGCCCTGTACCATGGGCAACCCCGTGATGAAGTCCATCGATATGCTCTCCCATTTCCCCTCTGGAATGGGAAGAGGCTGCAACAACCCTGCAGGATGGCTCATCTCTCCCTTGTTCCTCTGGCAAACATCGCACTCCCTGACATGCTGGAGTACGTCCTCCTTGAGGCCCTTCCATGAGAACCTCTCTCGAATAGCCCTGTATGTCTTGGTGAACCCCTGATGGCCCGCCAATGGTGAATCGTGTGAAGCCTGGAGTATCTTCTTCTTGAGCTGAGATCTCTCAGTCAAGAAGATCCTGTCTCTGTAATAGATGATCTCATCGATCACCGTACCTGCCACGCCATCCGCCCATCCGTAACTCCCTCACATCCAATTCATTCTCGAGAGTACTCAACCACGAGCCTCCAACCGGGCCTGGTGCCTATGAGTGATAACGGCTTCGTCTACTAGATAGGGCATCAACATTGACGTTATTCTTTGCCTCTTTGACATACCTATATTAAAGTCATAAAGTCAGATCTAATTATCCACTTTCGTTCTCCCGCAACCGTTTCGTCCGTAGTACTCAGTCGCTATGGTCTCTGTCCTCACTCGAATTTGCCACCCACTCGTATCGCGAATTTGCCACGATGATGATGGCCAAAAGATTCCTCGTCGGGGACATGGGATATAACCGTGTGGTTAGAGTCCTCTCAAAAGCAATCGGATGACCGTCCTGCATCAAAACTGCACCAATCCCCTCTCCGGATGCATCACACTCTAGGACAAAGGGTTGCGTAAAATCTGGCAACGCCAACACAGGACAACTGCTCATCACCTCCTTGAGCTTGTCAAAAGCTCGCTGTGTCGTGTCCGACCAACTGAATGCCCCCTTCCTCGTCAAATCTGTGAGGGGTGCAGCAAGCTGAGAGAAGCCCTTGACGAACTTCCTGTAGTATGTGCAAATACCAATAAATCCCCGAAGCTCCGTCACATTCCGCGGCTCTGGCCAATCCCTGATGGCCCTAATCTTCTCCTCATGGACTCTCACCCCGTCCACTCCTATAATGTGCCCCAGATACAGCATCTCAGTCAACCCGAACTCACACTTGGAGAGCTTGGCATAGAACTGCTGCTTCTCCAAGATGTGCAAGACTGTCTCAATATGCTGGAGGTGCTCCTCCCAAGTCCTGCTGTATATAATATGTCATCAAAGAAAACCAGCACAAACTTTCTCAGATGATCCCTGAAAATGTGGTTCATACATGACTGGAAAGTAGCAGGTGCATTGGTCAGCCCAAATGGCATGACCAGAAACTCAAAGTGCCCGTAGTGACACCTGAAAGCGGTCTTGGGAATGTCCTGTTCCCTCACGCGTATCTGATGGTACCCGGATCTCAAGTCAATCTTCGAGAAGAACCGTGCTCCTCTCAACTCATCCATCAGCTCATCGATCCTGGGAATGGGGTACCTGTTCTTCAGGGTCTTCTTGTTCAGAGCCCTGTAGTCAATGCACATGCGTAATGTGCCGTCCTTCTTCTTCACCAGCACTACAGAAGAAGCAAAAGGACTAGTGCTGGGCCGAATGTGACCAAGGGCCAGCAACTCCTGAATGGCTCGCTCTATCTCGTCCCGATAGGCCTTGGGATGCCTATACGGTGTAGTAATCACGGCCTGTATCCCCTGCTCAAGCTCGATCGTGTGCTCAAACCCCCGATCCGGTGGCTGCCCTGGTGGAATATCCCCGAAAACCACTGCATACCTGTCGAGAATAGACTGCAGATTAGGATGCACTGTCTGCCATGTATCCACTGCCTCTGAAGCCCGCAACTCTACCGCCCACTCTATATCTCCCTTGCGGAAGGTCGCCTCCATACTGTGTGCTGACACCGTCTGAGGTGGGTATGTGTGCTGCCCCTGTATCTTCTCATGCCTCCCCGTCTTGGGATCATCCCACTCCATCTCTAGGGCCTTCCAATCTGTCGTGACCTTCCCTAGAGTAATAAGCCACTGAACACCCAATATCAGGTTGGTGTCTGGAATGTCCACCACAAAGAAGTGATCTGTCAATGTATAAGTGCCCATCGTCACCGATAACTCCGGAACATATCGAGCACATGCCATGGTCTGATCTCCTGGGACCAAGACAGAAAACCCATCAAAGCCCTCTGTCTGTATGCCTCTCCGCTCAACCATCTGGGCATCAATAAAATTGTGGGTGGCCCCACTATCAACTAAGACTGAAACCCGCTGTCCGCGCACTGTCCCCCGTACGCGCAGAGTCAAGTACTTGGGGACTCCCCGCAATGCGGCTAGAGCTCCCCCAGTGGGTGCAAACGATGCCCCATCTGTCGCGGGTGGTGGAGGTGGTAAGGTACTCTGTGCTGCATAACAATCTCCTGCCTCCACATCATCCCCATCATCCTCTTCTCCACTGCTCTCGGAGAAGACCTCTATGAAATGTGCCTTCCCTGCCGCACATCTGTGTCCCGGTGCCCATGGCTCTTGGCAAGTGAAGCACAACCGCTTCCTCCTCAGCTCTCTCCTGGCCTCATCATCAAACTGCCCTCGTCCAGGATTCGCCTTGGGAGGCGGAGCCCTCGTGTCCTTACCCTTAGGCCGGAAGGCCTGTCTCTGGGGATAAGGTGTCCGAGTCCTGGGTAAGACATCCTGTAAGTCCCGAGTCCTGCTGATGGCATCCTGAAGGGTAGCCGGTCTGTTCGACCGGACTAGGCCACGAAGTGGCTCTGACAGCCCCTCCACAAACATGTAAACCATCCGAGCTGCAGATAAATCAGGTACCATCACCGAAATCCTCAAGAAGTCTGAAATGTATGTCTCTGCACTCCCAGTCTGTTTGAGCTTGGTCAGCTCAACAAAATGCTGCTCCGGGTCCCTCCTGTCAAAACGCTCAACCACCCTCCTGGTAAACTCGGCATATGTCGTCACTGTGGAATGCCCGAGTGTCGCCATCCCATGAAACCACCAATCCTGGGCCTCACCCTCCAGATGCAATGTAGCCACCTTAATGGCCTCTGACTGCGACATCTGGTTAAGCTGAAAATAGATGTCCAGCTTCTCCACCCAGGACTTTGCCGAACTGTTTGATGAGCCATCAAACGTGGGCAAATGGAATCTACTAGCCGCGCGGTGGTCATCACGGTGGTGCCTGTGCCCTCGGTGATGATCACGGGGTCTAATGCCATACTGGATATGGAGATAGCTCTCGAAGGTGAGAGAATCCATGAATGCCTGTCCGTAAGCCTGATACTCTGCAAAAACAGCCGCCAACTGAGCCGGATCCATCTCTCGCGGCGCTGCTGGCCCTGCGTCCTCTGCCAGGAAGGTAGGCATGGTAGGTCGCGTGGGTGCTGGAATATCCCTCCGTGCACCTCCCTGTACCCCTGCCCCTGTGTCCTCTGGCAAGAATGTGGGCATAGTGGATCGCGTGGGTGCCTGAGTCGTCACAATGGGAATAGCATCATGCACTGGTATGTGGTGAGACATACCCGATCCCTCACCGACCTGGAAAACTCTAGGGGGTTCTCTCTGTCCCACCTCTACGGCCGCGAGCCTCTGTGACATCTCCTGTATGTGATGGAGGAGCGTTTCTCTAAATCTCATCTCATCATCTGCCATTGGGTTCCGCTGCTCTGTGCCCCTCACAGGCTGCTCCGCCTCTGAATCTGTCTCAGGTGGCTCCTGATCAGAATCACTTCCCCCGAAAGGAAACTTCCACCTACCCTCAGCTTCTCTGCGTCTCCTCCGATGGATGTAGGGATTATCCCCGGGCGTCATAGACTGCTAGCACCACAGGCTGAGCCAGAACTATGCTCCGATACCACTGTAATATCCCCAACGGGAAATAAACAGTAATACACAGAAATACAACAACAGATATATAGAACAAAATGCCGGAACCAGAATATGGAACAAATACACATAAAATGCCAGAACACTAAGCCATTTTATTAATCTGAGAATACATGTATATGGGTACAAAGATAATCAGAATGAGTGCACCTATCCTTGCTCTAGGCAAGTGGAGACCCTCTCAGAATAAGAAATGGCTGCAACAGAGACTGCGTCCTAGCTGACTGGAGAAACTGCCGTAGAACAACTGCTGCTACACTGTACTGGAACTAGGGGCTGATCCCCTCACCGGAATGAGTCGAAAACTGGAAAGCTAGCTGAACTCAATCCCCCGGACAAAACCCAGAAATCGTGAAGCAAATACTCCACCTCCGAAATACCACCAAATAAACCCCCTCCAGAGAAAACGCTGTCTCTCCCAGGAACAGCGCAGAAGCCCAAGAAAACGCTGGGAAAAGGGGCTGAATCCACCTGCAAATCCTCCGGATGAAATAGCAAACCTCAGCACTAAACAAATCACCGCCAAATCCTCACACACAATAAACCTCGCCTGCCAATAACTCTGCCTTCCCTAGTCGACTCAAGGCCCTCTCTCCTAGATCGCGTAGCCACAAAAAGGGCAAACTCTCCGCAAAACGTCCCACCCGTAAAAACCACCTCAAATCACCATCGAAATCAATGAAAAAAAACCTTGCTCGAGCAGGCACTCGAAGTCCCCCGGAGCCAAGGGTGAGATCTCCGACCGGAGACACTCAGTTTGCACTAAACAGTGCTGCAGACCGACTAAACAACCGGCGTGCTGAAGTAGACAGAAGTCTAGCTCTCAATATCAAGATCATATCAACAATACCAAATAGAGTGAAAACCCCACCTTATATAATGCTAGCTCCCTCCAAAAACCCTAACTGCATCCTTCACCCTCCTTGACCTGCGCAGTCACCCTTGGGTCAGCGTGAGGCCTCCTCATGTGCGTGTGGACCCCCAAGGCCACCCCTTTAAGTTACAACGTCCATCAACTAGGAAAGCACTTTATTTTATAAAGTGAGATGACCCCCTTATTTCTCACTTTATTTATTATTTTTAGCTAAAGCGGCAAAATTAAACAAAAATGAAATATTCCAATTAGCAATGCTAATTAGGAATATTACACCTTAGCCCTTGCCAATCCCTCTCTCTCTCCACCCTGCAACTCTCCCTCTGAATTGATTTCTCGTGCCGGACTTCAGCCAATGAGACAATCGATCTTCTCGGGCAACAGAGTATCTGCCTTGGTGTATTTTCCAAATGACCCTCAAGCCTTCCTTTATAGTCGTCTCGTTTACATATCAACATCCTAGATTAGATGTCTAATCGATCTTCGTTTTTTAGAAGATTCACACTATGTTTTATTGATACCCTTTAATTATTTAATTTCCCTAAGTTTAGACTTAGGGTCCCCATTAAAATAATTTATTATTTTAATAAAACATGAACCGAGTGGAATTTCCACAAACGTTTTCTAGGTTCTTTGGAATATAAATGTCTAAGCCTCTCCACCAACTTTGAGACTTAGAGCACTTTTTGATGCTACAAAAATCAACACTAAGTCCTCTAGAGGAGCATATGACACCCTTTGAGTGAAGCGTTTAGAGCCATGGGACTCCTGTAAGAGCATCATTACTTCACTCCATGGGCATCTATAACACCCCAACAGTCTGCACCATGCCCCACACTATTCACGAAATCATGCACTTGGACCAGCATGCCCCCAGCTGACTTAGCAATATATATGGGTTTTGGCAACTAATTTGAGGACCAAATGAGGTTTGTCTCGCTATTGAGACTTGGGAGGGCTAGCACCATCCTCTAAGTCCTCAACGTTGGACTAGATACGAGCTATGCTACTACCGGGAGACCCATGAGACCCATTTTGTGCCCCAAACACAAAACTGGGGCCCACTTGATGATTTGCATGCATGTCTAGGGGCCAACCCCTAACAAATCATTTATGGAGCCTTCTTGACTCATTTGACATAGAGAGAGCTCAACGCATGCCTCCAAGAGGCCCACACAATGATGATGTCAGCATTTCGGCGCTCTTGTGGGTTTATCTTTATGATTTTTCATTGGCTATGTGGTTGGTTTGTAACCAGAATTAGTTTTTCCCTCCATTTGACAACTAAGAGGGGCTTCTAGGCTAAAATTAGACTTGATAGATCTTATATGAATAGATGAGAGCTCATTTGAGCTTATCATCATCATCACACTTGGATTGGATTTCTTGAGAAGAACTCACACTTATTTCTTTGGTTAATTGAGAATCTTTGGAATGCACTTTGACATTTGGAGCTAATTCACATTTATTCTTTGGAGTTGTTTCTTGGGTTTTTGGATGGATATATTCCATGTCATATTGATGGATTTTTTCTCTTGAATTCGTTTAATATATGGAGTTGTTGCTTCTAGGATGTGCTAAATTATGCCCTGATTATTGAAAATTAATTTTGAAAAGATTTCTAGTTGAGTATTACATATGTTATTCAATGTATGGCATGTAATGAATGTTCCTAGTTTAGGAAAATCTTTGAACTCTCCATGAAACTCCATTATCTTTGAAGTGGGTAAATGCTTAAACATGGTACCTAGGGCATTAATTTTTAGCCTCCTTAGAGACGATCTAACTCATCTTGAACATCCTAGGACTCCATATGCCCAAGGGACAAGGCACTAATCCAAGTCCTTGGTAGTCATCTCTACTTTTCATCCATAATTTTTCCTCTTAAAATTTGGTTCTTTTAAGGCTAGGGTGAAAGTATAGGACTTGCAGCAAAATTTTAGGGAGGAGATTTTTCAGGAATTCGAGAGCCTAAACATCAAGCTTAGGGTCTAGGCTACCTATGCTCCAAGTTTGGTGTGCATCCACTCGAGTTTCATCCATAAAATCTCTTGCCCTAGTTGTTGCTCTAAGAGGGAAAGCCTAGGTTCTTCTCCCTCAACTTGAGGACTTCCTTGAAGGTTGTATTAGCTTAGTACTTGTTGAAGTAAATCATAAGAAGCCTTTTCTCCCAAACCTTGACCTTGTGAATACCTAGCACCATCGAAAAACCTCGAAACCCTAGGTCTTATGCTTTTTTTCTAGGGATTTTCTTAGAGAGCAATTTGCTTCTTTAAAGCTTTGTACCTTTATTGAGCCTCTCTTTCAAATGAACTCTAGCATGATCACTTAGTTCCCTATACCTAACTTATCTATTTTAAGTGATCTCCTTCCTATCGAGACTTCTCCCATTAGTGAAAGTCCGTAAAGAGCAAGGGATATTGGTTGTGATGACAGTGGGCCATCATCCCATTGTTAGCACTTAGTCTAGCTCTTGTCTTGTAGGGTTTCCATCCCCAAGGCTTGCGAGATTTTGTGGTAACAAGTGTTGATTTCTGGTAGCATCGGATGTGCCCTAAGTCTCAAAATTTGCAAGGAGGCTTAGACACATGTATTCCAAAGAACCCATAAAGCGTTTTGGGAAATTCCACCCGGATTGTGTTTTATTAAAATAATTAAGTATTTTTAATGGAAGCCTAAGTCTAAACTTTGGAAATTAAAATAATTAAAGGGAATTAATAAAATAGGGTGTGAATGTTCTAGAAAAAGACGGAGATCAAGTCAAGTTAATCTTAGCCATTGATTAGTGATTTAATGTCAGCCGTTGATGTCTCAACAAGAAGATTATAGGAAGGAGTTGATGGGCATTTGGAAAATACACTGAGAGAGTCTAGAGATCGAAATTCTCAAGTGAGCAGTGCTAAGCAAAGGAGAAGATCAATCGAGTTGATTCTTGCAGAGAGGGGCAGAGATAATTTTCTGGTTGGAGATTTTCCTGATCCAGAGAGTGTAAGGCAGAGAGGGCAAAGAGTAGTCCGGAGAGGCAGCATAGAGCTTCAGAGGGAGTCTGTATTTATGCCGGGGAAAAATCAGGATCCAGTACCGGAGCTGGGGTGTGAGACCGGGAGGTCAGAGGGCTGAAGTTTCTAGCTAGCAGAGAGATCAGAGGAGGTGCAACACAGTCCCAGCAGCAGTGATGCAGTGACTATGTAGGTGTGGCGCAATACTGCACAAGGACAATGCAGGGGCTCATCTCTAACGCAGATCAATGCCGGATCTTCTAGTGACGAGGTGAGATCATCTCACCAGCTTTTTGTTTAGTTAGATCTCTGTATAGGATTTCCAGTCAGGGCATCCGAAGAATTGTACTCGGAAATCACTGCTTAATAATATCAAACCCTCAGCTGCTGCACCGGTTTTCCAGCAATGGGTTTCCGTTTTTCCAAGGACTTGGTCCAAAAATAACGGTGTCGTGTGTGTTATTTCTTTTCTTGCTCAGATTTTGTTTCTGCTTTTTATTTCCGCAGTTTAGTTAAATGAGGGTTGTAGTGTGATCTATTCTGTGTTTGCCATAGAAAAATGCAGATAAATTGTTAAGTTAAAATTAACAATTAGGTGAATATTTTCCAATTGTTGCAATATGATTCCAAATCTATGAATTTTCACAAGAAGTCTAACTTAGGCTAAGTTACAAAAACAACTTGCTCTCACTACAACAAGTATCTAAGGAGACTGTGGGCGACTTCTGCATGCCTAGACACTTAGGCCTATGTAGAAGTACCTGCTCCTCCACAAATTTTGGGAGCTAGAGCACATCCGATGCTACCCCAGCTCCCCAAAATCTCAACATAATGTGGCCATCTTGATGGCCTCTACCTCTGTCATCTGGCTGAGCTGGAAATAGGTATCTAGTTTCTCCACCCAATCCCTAGCCGTGCACTTAGAAGACCCATCGAATGTGGGAAGGTACATCCTCCCAACAACACGTTGTAGCTCCGTGCTTTTCGTGCTGGAACCTCCTGTGCCCCTACCCTTCTCGTTCTGCTTGAGCTGGCAGAAATCTCTGAAAGAGAGGGCAACTCGAAAATCATCTCCCATGGATTTCCATTCCCAAAAATAGTCTCCCATGGGCATCTCATTCTGCCCACCCTGCTCATCAGGTATCGAGGGAAAAAACGTGGGTAGAGTAGTCTTGGTTGGCCCACTGAAAGATTGTGGGTGAGTTAATGGTGAATGGTGGTCAAACTGGTGGGAAGCTCCTGAGGCTACCCCAATCAGAAACTCTCAATGAAAGCTCATGTCTCGATTCTACTGCTTGAGTTCATCCAACACCTGCTTCTGCCCTCTGGCCAAATCATTTAGGGCCTTTAAGGGACTATCAAATGCTATCTCTTTACTCCTTGACCTCTGCGTATTTACCTCCTCCACTGCTTATTGTGGTACCTCTATATCAGGGGTGATTTTCAACTCTCTTTCCCTACTTCGGTATCTCTGCCTCGGGTAAGTCACGTTCTACTTGTCCTCTTGGGTCATAGAGATAACCCCCCCATAGCTGAGCCAAGATCGGAGCTCTGATACCACTGTAATATTCTTACTTAGGAAATACAGTGATAAACAAAGCCAAGCAACATGCACACAAAAAATTTCAAACACATAAGTGAACACCATGAATATCACCAAAAATATAAACTAGCTGAGCCATTTTATTAAATATATCAGCAGTACAATGATGGTTGGTGTGTGTGCACCTCGGCTTGCCCCAAAAGGCAAGCTAGACAAGCCCCGGGTGAGAAAATCCAATCCCCAAGTGCTGGAATGTGTGCCACAACTGTGCCCTGCACTGCCCTGGTGAAAGTTGAAACTACCCAGTCTGCTGCAAAAGATCTGTTGTTTGACCCCCTTTCGGTACTCAGAAAATTCCAGGAAATTAACCCCGTCCTCCTCTCAAATAACCCACCAAAACCCAGAAAGGGTTTGGTCTACTCCCAACCCCCAAAATTGACCCCAATTTCAGCGTGCTCCTCAACTGGCTGGGAATTTCAGCCCACCTGATAAATCACTGCTCCAGCCCCTCCAAAACACTGCAAAATGCTAAGGATTCACCTCTCCGGAAATCTCCCCAAATTCCCAGCCCCAATCAACCCCAAATGGTCACCTCCCTAGCTCCCACGTGCGCCTAGAAAACTTCTCGTGTGCAGGCACATGTAGTCACCCAGATGGCCATGCTGCTGCAACAAACTCCTCCCGGAATTTTGGCTGAACTTCTCTGAAAATATCCAACAAATGTTAGTGCAAAATTCCACTGGGAAATTCAACAATATTTCTGCTCTTTGCTGGCCACTCCAAGCAAATCGTTCTCCTCTCCTATGCCCAAGAAACTGCAAGAAACCCCCATGAAATTGCCAGAAGATGATGTTGGATAAGCTCACAAGGAAATCGACCTCCCTCCTTGGGATGGCACTCAAAGTCCACCGAAGCAAGGGTTGAGAAACTTGCTCGAGAATCTCGGGTGCAAACTCGGCTAAGCAGCTCAAGCACGCTATGTGCAAATAATTTTCAAAGTATCGAAGGCACCTATAGCTTCCACCCTCCTTCCATTTATAATTTTCTCCTTGCCTCCTCATGTGGGTCCCTCCATCTAGCCTTTTAACCTCCTTTCCTTAGCAATTCAGATTTCTCTACAAGGGGTTGCATATTTCATGAGGGGTGGCTCCCACATTCCACTAGCCAAATGATTTCGACCTCCCCTTCTCCTAAGTATTATTTCCAGAAACACCTAGGTCCCCATAATAGCCAAAAATGCAAAATTGTGAATCTTTCTTTGACAACAAATTATTTTAGGAAGGGACATTACAGAATGG
>CM076581.1:22364708-22397737 GCA_034641835.2 Pinus albicaulis | reverse complement strand
AGTGTTAGAGCTTGAATCTGCCTTAGGTTGAAGGAGGGAAAAACTCAAGATAACACCAAACCAAGCTCAGCCTCGTAGCTAGCCCTACGAGGACAGGAGAGGGCTCTCTCTGGGTCTATCTTGTCAAAAGATATCCAATAGGGGCTGAGATGACTCAAATGAAAAACGGATACTGATTTTAGGCTAGTAAATAAATATGAAAGAGGTAGTTTAATGAATGTCTGAATTTTATGGGTTGTATGGGACAAAGGACAGCATGAGCGGAGAAATTAAATCAAAGACACATATTATCTCATGAGGCAAGATAGGCAAGAGGTTTAGCATCAAATTTGAAATACTGTGGAGTGGGTAGACTGTTAAGAGGTTGACAAGGGCATAATAGATGAATCCTTACCAAACAGAAGAAAACACAGAACATGAACACTTTCCCAAGGCAGAGCAATAAACTGGATTCTACCTTTCTTACTTAAAAGCATTCAACTAGCAATGATTATGAATGAACGGTAAAACATAACAGGGTACATATGAAACAGAAAGAAAGACATATGCTAAAGTCATTACCACATGAATCTCATGAAACAGAGCTGTATCATTTCATTAATTCTCTGTCAAAACTGTACAGCCAAACGCTGAGTTATTCTTCCACACCTTTCCCAGAACTCTCTCCCTTTACAAATGATTTACAATACAATAAATAGGACCAATTTTTTAGAATATGGATCGACAGACAGAGGAGCTGTTACAACAGCTCAAGAACTGAAAACTAAAGATAGAGAACAAAAGCCAAATAATCTTCAAAAGCTGCATTACACTTGAAATCTGTTTGATAACCCACGAGGAGGCAACACCTGTAGCGTAGATCTTGTAACTGAAGACAAACATAGGCAATCCAACCTATCTTCTTGCTGTTGTAGATATCTACGTTTTATATCTAGTTTTTTTTTTTTTTGGTCTTTGACTTTCCACTTTTTCCTTTGCCGTTTGAATAAAAATTACCTTTTAATAAAAATAGTTTTGAATTTTGCCTTTAATTAAGGGAAACGGAATTCTGCCAATCCCAGCCCATGATAAAAACTGACACTCCTTGGACCTCTTGGGCCATGCCCTGAGATAGCTGTAGTTTTCCCCATCAACCCCTCCAGCATTTGTCTGATAGCTTAAACGATGCAAGATCGATCCGATACCGGGGAATTTAAGTTTTCATTTTGCGATTTGAGCATGAGGAATAGCCCAATTAAAGCTCGATAAATTTGCAATTGACATTCTGTTATCCCCTTATCTCACTGTCCACGCAAGAGAATTGATGTACTTTATTTTCCTATATTTCCAAGTGGCCTGTATTCGCCCAGCTTCCCATGATCTACAGTATAGTGATTCATACTTGATGGCTCTTGAACTCGCGGATTCCTCATACAACGACTAAAATTATTGGTGACATATACAAGATCTGCAGCTTTCGAGAGAGAACGCTTCAACATTGGTTATGCATTTAATTGTTCTACTGGAAAGCGCCCTTTTGTCTAACGACATTTTTCCTTGAGCTTGACTGCACTGCAGCATTTTCAATGCACCAAGTCAACAGCTCATTTCCATAGAACTCGCCCTCATTAACAATAACCCTAGACCCATCATCACCAATGCTCTCCAGCTTTCCACGTATAATGAACAACATTCGATCGACAGGGTATTTCATCCGCAAAATGATGCTGTCCTTAATATAAGACCTTTGACACAATCTTTCAGATATTGCATCAACTATAATATCTTCTATAATAGTGAACGACCACACCTTCAGCAAAATAATTGCATTCATTTTAATGTTTTGAGGTAATAGTGGCACAATCCTGCTTGGGAGGCTATGTGCGTCGCGCGCGCACCCAGTGCGCCGCGCGCAACTGGTGCACCGTGCCCTTAGAAAACACACGGTGTAAAACTTCCCAACGCACCGCGTCGCGCCTATGCGCCGCACCTATGACCAATGCGCCGCGCGCAAATTAACACACACAGTCAGTCTCTCTCAAACACAGTTTTGCTCTTACACTTTCAAAACACGATTTCTCCCTTGGATTTTCTGAATGACACTTATTGCAAAGGAATAAATAGCTTTGAGAAATATCTTGATAAGAGATGGTTTTAATTTTTTCTTCTCAAAACCCATTTTGTAATGTTTTTTGATTTTGGCAATTTTCATTTAATAAAACTGTGTCTTTTCTTTCATTGACTTTCTGGACTTGAAATGATGAAATTGGTTGATTTTTGCAGGGATGTTGGCGTTGAACTTTGGCAAAGGAGGACCAGAATCTGCGAGTGAAGAACTTCATGGTGGAAAGATACATCTTATTACAAAAATGAATTCGACAATTTCTTATTCAAAACAGAGTTTTGAACAAGAAATGTCCTTGAATATGTTTGATGATAAAATTTTGAACTGAGAACTTGTTGGAAACAATCCTCATGGCCTGCAGGCATGATTTGACATTTCAGAAGACCGAAACCTAGACTCAGAAACTAAAATGACTCTTTTTGACCAAAATAGCATCTATGACTGCAAATGACTTGAAATGAACTTTGATGATTTTGGAGAAATTTTGACCAACCCAGCAAGTACAAACATGAGGGAAACAGGAAAACCAAACCCTTCCGTCAGTCAATGGCATGCCCCTAATGGAATGCAGATGAATGAGTGGAATGAGACACCTAAACAATGAAATGCAATAAGAGAAATGATCTCTGACGGAGGGCTGTAAAGACCAACTCTAACATTGGCTCCAATGGGGATGGTAGCTCCTTGGAGATGCCAAGAACGGCAGATCTTTGGGAGAGCAGACCAGTGCCTTATCCATTGGGCTATGGAGTGCATTATTTGACAAAAAAACTCAAGACTGTTGACTAAATTTATTTGACTAAAACTTTAACTTAAACTGACTCAACTCTTAAAACAGAAATGACTGAAACAAACCGAATAAATGACTCATGACTGACTTAACTAAAACAAGTATTTACAAAGCTTTTGAAAAAAGGCAGCAGTTCATCAAGATTTGAAAGCATGATGACAACCACCTGCATACTGATGAAATATGTACAATCATGTGTAATGAGCTTTCCAATGTAACCAATCAAGCAGATGCCTTCCTGACTGATTCTCCCGATCAGATCTCCTGGTCAACAATAAATACTAGTAACTGGGCATCCAAAAACATAATTGACCATGATCTCCTTCATCACTGAACACGGCAATAATCACCTTCACTGCTGACTGCAACAAATTTTCCATTGGATCCTGAAAAACATGAAGATTTACCTCCTGCTAAAAGAATAAGGTGTCTTTTCGTCTTGCTTCTGATTTTCCTTCATAATGTACTTCAGTAAAAATATGTTCCTGGTCCTCAAAAAATTCTGAACAAACAGATGAGCAGATTTCCTCTTCAAAGAACATTTCAAAACATGAAACATATGAAGAAGAATCTGAATGGCAGTCCTGAATGTTCTGATCTTCTGTAACCTGAATATATTGTAGGTCATCTTCATATGATATGACAGCCAGATTCTCATTGCATTCATCAATCATGAGAAAAGAAACTTCAGATGATTCTTGAAACCCAACACTATCATTTCTATCGTCTACCATGAATTCATCACGAGAAACTTTTTCACTTACTTGAACAAAGATCTCATCTTGTTGTTCATGAACTGCCTGGATTACCTTTTTATGAAGGCTTTGCTCTAATGAAATGAGAACATTTGGATTCACAACTCTGTCTTCTGCATTCCAGATGATTTCAATAGTAGAGTTCTCCCTCATGAGATTCAGTACAAGGTATTCTTGGTCATCACAATCTGAATCTAGATATGAAACAGCTGACTTGACATTATCACATTCTGAAATTGAAACTTGACTTCCCTGCATGCTGTCTTCTTCTATGGACAGATTTGAAACAAAACTTTCTCTTTCATCATTTTCAGCCATATGGCAATCTTCAGCTTGCTGATCTAGATAAATATCCTTCAAGATTTCTGTGTGCTGCTGTAACGGATTTTCATACAATGCTTCCATGATTTCTCCGTCCATCAATTCATTATCTCCGTAAAAATTCTCAAGATCTTCAATGAAACTATCAACGTGTTCACAACAATTCTGCACTAACATTAAAGCTGGACAAGACTCTATGTACCTTTCAAAGAACATGGTATGAAAATCCTTTAAACAGTAAATAGAAGCAGGTGGCAGACTTTCATACCAAGATCGGGCTTCATCTTCCAGAGTAGCCATAAACATTTTCTTCAAACAGTATTCAGGAAAATCAATCTTTAATCTATGCACATGAATGTGAAATTTCACCAGATGAAGAGAAGCGTCATTACCTTCCACATTTCTGAACATAGGCAAATTCTGAAGCCAATCCTTGACATCTGGAAGAAGCTTGTGATCTCAGCTCATGGGGACGTATCTTCTTGCAACTCGATCATCTTTGAGTATAGGAATCCAGTCTTTGCAGTGGAAGTCACATGGAAAGCATTGATCATGGATTTTTCGATGAATGAAGTGGCAAATTGAATTCTTTGACCTTCACAAGAGGTACGATCGTTGTCACCTCAACAATCATTAAACTTGATACATGTCTTGAGGCAGACCAAATCTACAGTCGGTGTCACGTTTCTAGCTAGATAACATCTCCTGTATATTGTAATTGCACTATAATATTGAATTTGCCTTAAATTTGAAGAAAAACTCAAGATAACACCAAACCAAGCTCAGCCTCGTAGCTAGCCCTACGAGGACAGGAGAGGCCTCTCTCCGGGTCTATCTTGTCAAAAGATGTCCAATAGGGGCTGAGATGACTCAAATGAAAAACGGATACTGATTTTAGGCTAGTAAATAAATATGAAAGAGGTAGTTTAATGAATGTGCAGTTTTACGGGTCTGTATGGGACAAAGGACGGCATGAGCAGAGAAATTAAATCAAAGACACAGATTATCTCATGAGGCAAGATAGGCAAGAGGTTTAGCATCAAATTTGAAATACTATGGAGTGGGTAGACTGTTTAGAGGTTGACAAGGGCATAATAGAGGAATCCTTATCAAACAGAAGAAGCTACACAGAAAATGAACGCTTTCCCAAGGCAGAGCAATAACTGGATTCTACCTTTCCTACTTAGAAGCATTCAACTGGAGATGATTATGAATGAGCTATAAAACATAACAAGATACATATGAAACAGAAAGAAGAAACATATGCTAAACTCACGCCACATGAATCTCATAAACCATATATGTATCCTTTCATTAATCCTCTGTCAAAACTGTACAGTGAAAGTTCTGAGTTTTTCTCCCACAATTTCCAAGAGCTCCCCCCTCTACAAAATGATTTACAATACAATAAATAGGACAATTTTTCGAGAATATGGATCGACAGACAGAGGAGCTGTTACAATAGCTCAAGAACTGAAAACTAAAGATAGAGAACAAAAGCCAAATAGTTTTCAAAAGCTCTGTTACACTTGAAATCTATTTGATAACCCATGAGGAGGCAACACCTGTAGCGTAGATCTCGTAACTGAAGACAAACATAGGCAGTCCAACCTATCTTCCTGCTGTTGCAGATATCTACATTTTATATTTAGTTTTTTTTTTTTTTTTTTGTTGGTCTTTGACTTTCACTTTTCGCTGGATTTGAATAAAGTACCTTTTTAATAAAAATAGTTTTTGAATTTTGCCTTTGGAATTAAGGGAAAGCGAATTCCCACCAATCCCGAAGCCATGATAAAAATTTTAACACATATGGACCTCTTGGAGCCCTTCTAGTTGAGATACATTGTAGTTTTCCCCATCAACCCCTCCGACATTTGTGTGATAGCTTAAAAGCAGTGCAGATCGATCTGATAAATTTAAGTTTCATTTTGTGATTTGAGCATGAGGAGTAGCCCAATTAAACTCGATAGATTTGCAATTGACATTCTCTGTTATCCCTTATCTCGCTGTCCACGCAAGAGAATTGACACGCTTTCTTTTCTTATATTTCCAGGTGGCTGTATTAACTTGACACCATGATCTCGATAGTGATTCATACTTGATGGCTCTTGAACTCGCGGATTCCTCACTGCTTGACTGAAATGTTGGTGACATATACAGATGCGACACCTGAGAAGGCGGCTTCAGCATTGGTTGTCAGTTTGTCGTTCTCTTTGGAAAAGCGCATAAATTACGATATGAAATTTTCGCTTGTGGAGTACCAGCTAAAGCATTTTTCAATGCACCAAGTCCAGCGGCCCATTCATAGAAATCCCCCTCATTAGATAACCAGACCCATCATCACCGATGCTCTCGGCTTTGTATAATGAACAACATTTGATGAAACGAGTCATTCATCCATAAAAATGATCACATCCTTAATAAAGAACCTTTGGCCTTAATCTATCACAGATGTGCCTCCAGCCCCACTCAATATCTTCTATAACAGTGAACGACCACACCTTCAACAAAAGAATTGGATTCATTTTAATGTTTTGAGGTAATAGTGGCACAATCCTTCTTGGGAGGCTATGTGCGTCGCACGCACGCCCAGTGCGCCGCGCCCTTAGAAAAACACACGGTGTAAAACGTCCCAACGCGCCGCGTCGCGCCTATGCGCCGCGCCTATGACCAATGCACGCAAGCATAATTAAATCACACGGTGAGTCTCTCTCAAAACACGGTTGCATCTGCCTTTCAAAACCGTTTCTCATGGTTTTACCGGATACAACTTGCAAAGGAATAAATAGCTTTGAAGTATCTTGACAGAGATGGTTTTATTTTCTTCTCAAAGCCCATTTTGTAATGTTTTTATTTTTTATTTCTTAAGTTTCATTTTTAATAAAGCGTAATCTTTTTTCTGTTAATTTACGGACTTGAAATGATGGGGGTGGTTGATTTTTTGTGGGATGTTGGCGTTAGACACAGCAGAGGAGGACTGGAATCCTACAGTGAAACTACAGTGGAAAAGATAGATACATCTTATTACAAAAATGAATTCGACAATTTCTTATTCAAAACAGAGTTTTGAACAAGAAATGTCCTCGAATACGTTTGATGATAAAATTTTGAACTGAGAACTTATTGGAAACCATCCTCATGGCCTGCGGGCATGATTTTACATTTCAGAAGACCGAACCCTAGAATCAGACACTAAAATCACTCTTTTTGACCAAAATAGCATCTATGACTGCAAATGACTTGAAGTGAACTTTGATGATTTTGGAGAAATTTTGACCAACCCAGCAGGTACAAACATGAGGGAAACAGGAAAACCAAACCCTTTCGTCAGTCAATGGCATGCCCCTAACGAAATGCAGATGAATGAGCGGAATGAGACACCTAAACAATGAAATGCAATAAGAGAAATGATCTCTGATGGAGGGCTGTAAAGACCGACTCTAACACTAAGCACAAAAACATCAAAATCCATAAATGTGCAAAACAACTTCTCTCCATAACTGCAAACAAACAAATGAATGTTTTGTTAGTTAGAAAAGTAGCGGTAACAAGTAGAGCAATTTTGATTTCAAATTGAAGAATATACATATGTATAGTAATAGTAGAGCCATATAAAACAAGAAAGGAGAGAGTAAATACATCCTGTAAGAGAAAGCAAACAAATGGAGTGAACTAGAATTCCCAGGAAAAAGTGTTCTAAACTAGAACAGCTTCAAAGAGAAGCGCATTATATGGTGGAAATGTGAACGAGCAGAGGCAGAGAAGCAAAAGCACTGAACACAAAGCCAGACAAAACACAAAAGCACAGAATGCAAGAATGCTAAATAAATAAGCACCGAAATCCATAAATGAATAAAACAACTCTCCTGAACTGCAAAAAAAACATATCATCCATAGAATAATCATTCAATAGCAGATATTAAAATCAAAGCTGCATAAAATACTTCAACATTCCAACAATTAGAATGTGTAAGAAGGGATATGCATGTTCAATGTTGAAAGACACGGTATGAAAACAATAATAAAGTTAAGCAGCTTAGTCTGCAAGACTCGTCCATTTACAGTACATTGTACATATGCAACTGACTATTCACATAATGCTTGATAAAGTTTCATTAAAAGCTCCAAAATATCTTCATAGTGGTCCATGCTTACAATTTCAAATGCTTTCCAAATCATATTGGCAGATACATACTAGATTCGTCACTACCATTAGAAATACAAGCTAAAGAGTGGATGCTTGATTACATCAGGGAAAAAAAAAATCTTGCCCTAACATACAAAATAGAGAGTGGATGCTTGATTGGGAAAAAAATTGAACTGAATTATTTTTTCTCAAAAAAGTGCTCCAATCGTCAATACCAATTAGTAAAGTTCTCTCCATCTGATAACATCTTAAATAGTATTAAATAATGCTGTAAAACCCAAGAAAAGGAATGATCCTTCACAAACAATATGCAACAATATGTTATTTGCAGACAGCTCCCAGGTCCCTATGACTTCACTTGGCAAGTTCATAAAAAAATTAAATGTGAATACAAGGTTTTATGTTCAAATCCTTCATTACGAAGTTATGGCTGTGTGTTATATGCAGGGCAGATCACTTAGAAGTTATAGTAAAAGTAGTTAGAATTAACCACCAATTACCAATTCCACTAATTTTAAAAAAATTGGTAAGAGATTAACATGAATATTGACCAAAAGTAATACAAAAGTTGAAGTATATTCCTGCCTTAGGAGAAATTGGGCTTACAGACGTAAGAACCATATGCTTCTGTATTGAAAATTGGAAACACCAAATTGAAAAACAATACAATAGTAAAGAATTTGGATTAATAGTTTGGCCTTGGAGAAGTTGTGCAGTGCTTTGAAAGAAATCACGTCTAATCTCCTTTCAATTTTCTCAATTGTTGTCCAACTAAACCAAGCCAATACTTCGCTGCTTATCTCACCATTTATCATATAAGATATGTTGTCTGTTTGCAATTGTGCCAAGGATGGTTTCCAGGAAAAAGCATTCTCCATAAAGTTCAACGCCATTCTTTCCTGCTTCATCAAATATTTTGACAAGCATATTTCAAATGAGATTCTCCAAACTATACAGAGATCCTCATTTTCATTGTCTCTACAGAAGACTGTCCGTAGCTTTCTATCTTGCAATTCCAAATTGTTCTTCGGAGATCCATGAGAAGTTATATTCTGCAAACACTTATTGTCACAAAAAAATAACCAGAACTGTGAATCTTTCCTTCCTTAGAAATAACTAATCAATTCCCTCAGTATTCCATGTTACTCTAGGATAGATTCAACTCACGTTAAAGTGAATCCCATACAAGTCCTAAGAGGCGAAATAGCCCACCACCAAAGGGATTCTTACTCTTTGTCTTCCATTTACCCAAGACAGTGATCCAAATACGTATCCCTGAGTTTGGATGACCCTTTTGAACTGCATTGTGAAAGATTTCTTGACAAGCATATTTCAAATGAGATTCTCCAAACTATACAGAGATCCTCATTTTCATTGTCTCTACAGAATACTGTCCGTATCTTTCTATCTTGCAATTCCAAATTGTTCTTCGGAGATCCATGAGAAGTTATATTCTACAAACACTTATTGTCACAAAAAATTAACCAGAACTGTGCATCTTTCCTTCCTTAGAAATAACTAATCAATTCCCTCAGTATTCCATGTTACTCTAGGATAGATTCAACTCACGTTAAAGTGAATCCCATACAAGTCCTAAGAGGCGAAATTTCACCCACCACCAAAGCGGGGATTCTACTTTTGTCTTCCATTTACCCAAGACAAGGATCCAAATACGTATCCCGAGTTTGGATGACCTTGAATCAAAGAATATGAAAGAAATCTTGATAAGCATATTTCAAATGAGATTATCCAAACTATACAGAGATTCATTTTCTATTGTCTCTGAGTAAGACCTACCTTAGGCTTTCTATCTTGCAATTCCAAATTGTTCTTCGGAGATCCATGAGAAGTTATATTCGCAAGCAATCACTTATTGTCACAAAAATAACTTAACTCTGGCTTCTTTCCTTCCTTAAAATAACTAATCAATCTCCCTCGCATTCCATGTTACCTAGGATAGATCCAACTCCACGTTAAAGAATCCCCATACAAGTCCTAAGAGGCGAAACAACCCACCACCAAAGGGATTCTTACTCTTTGTCTTCCATTTACCCAAGACAGTATGTATCCCCGAGTTTGGGTGACCCTTTTGAACTGCACTGTGAAAGAAATCTTGACAAGCATATTTCAAATGAGATTCTCCAAACTATACAGAGATCCTCATTTTCATTGTCTCTACAGAAGACTGTCCGTAGCTTTCTATCTTGCAATTCCAAATTGTTATTCGGAGATCCATGAGAAATTATATTCTGCAAATACTTATTGTCACAAAAAAATAACCAGAACTGTGCATCCTTCCTTCCTTAGAGATAACTAATCAATTCCCTTAGTATTCCATGTTACTCTAGGATAGATTCAACTCACGTTAAAGTGAATCCCATACAAGTACTAAGAGGCAAAACAGCCCACCACCAAAGGGATTCTTACTCTTTGTCTTCCATTTACCCAAGACAGTGATCCAAATACGTATCCCTGAGTTTGGATGACCCTTTTTTGAACTGCACTGTGAAAGAAATCTTGACAAGCATATTTCAAATGAGATTCTCCAAACTATACAGAGATCCTCATTTTCATTGTCTCTACAGAAGACTTCCTTTAGCTTTCTATATTTCAATTCCAAATTGTTCTTCGGAGATCCATGAGAAGTTATATTCTGCAAACACTTATTGTCACAAAAAAATAACCATAACTGTGCATCCTTCCTTCCTTAGAGATAACTAATTAATTCCCTCAGTATTCCATATTACTCTAGGATAGATTCAACTCACGTTAAATTGAATCCCATACAAGTCCTAAGAGGCGAAACAACCCACCACCAAAGGGATTCTTACTCTTTGTCTTCCATTTACCCAAGACAGTGATCCAAATACATATCCCCGAGTTTGGATGACCCTTTTGAACTGCACTGTGAAAGAAATATTTTGGCCACGAAAGTTAAATTTCAAAACACTTGGAACAAATTTGACACTTATTCTTCCTGGTGGAGAAACCCTCACTATATAGGTACTATTT
Organism: Pinus albicaulis; assembly: GCA_034641835.2. NCBI lineage: Eukaryota > Viridiplantae > Streptophyta > Pinopsida > Pinales > Pinaceae > Pinus > Pinus albicaulis. The sequence goes on along the minus strand of CM076581.1, from coordinate 22,386,608 downwards.
GTGTTTCCTACATTTGTCACTGTTCGGACGACCGAGCTATTTCCATTGAATTTTGAAATTGATATGGAAGGATAATTGAGATTGGAAGCTGTTGTGCGGAACTTTGTGCATAACTATGATCTCTTGTGACTCGCCTAAGAGATGAATTATCATAGCCAATCCCACAAAGAAAGTTGATATAATATTTAGGGCCAGCATCATACAGAAGTCTTGGATTTTCTACTTTCACAGGGTTTAAAAGTCCCGCTCCAAAGCCAAATGGGTTTGCAGTCCTTCCTCGTGGAGGAGCAGTCATGATTTTCTTATTTTTATCCAACACAAAACCACATATCTCAGGTCTCAAAGATTTTATAACCTTCAAGATTCTGCTTTCAGATAGAAAATGTACAGGCTACTTTACCTGTGGTCATGAGGGCAGACTTAATAGCTGATGGAGTCCAAGATGGGTGTGAAGCTATACCTGACACATGCGGACAAGCCATGGAAGTACCTAGAGCATGGTTGAAATGCATGCCTTTCTTTACTGGTGACCATGCAGCTAGTATATTCAACCCTGGAGCTGTTAGGTCAGGCTATCCAAGAAGAAAAGCAACAGAAAAACATCAGATGGTTACAAGTGAAATTTCTGATAATTGAAGCATTGAGGTCAAGAGATCCAACTTCCCATACCTTCAAGATGTCCGGTGTTAGTGTGTTTGGACCTTTTGAGAAGAATGCTAAAACTTGAGGTGCTGGTCTGAGTCCGAAGACTGTTTCTGCAGGCAAGATATAGGCTCCAGGAAACCTAACACAGTTTCGGATTGTTGATACATTAAAAACCTCTTCATTTGGTCAATGTAAGCGAACCAAATGTGTAAGAAACAAATAAACAAGCAACACTCTCTGGATCCTTTAATCAAAGTGACATGAAAAGAGCAGCCTACCTTTTCAATGGGCTTATATGATGTAGGGATAAGACTTAATAGGTAAGCTTTCTTATTACATTAAAAGGGTTTATCTTGACTGATACTATTATTTGCAAAATTAGAAGAGATGCAGCTCTTCTAATTCCTCATTACTGATAAGCATTGCTCCTACTGTTAGACTCAGTCTTGTCAGTCCTCTGTCATTTCTCGTCATTTGCAGTCATTAAATGACTTGTCTTGCTGGGTTGGTCAAACAAGAGTCATAGGTCTAGGGTTTGCAGACAGTTGTTCTCAAAATGCTTTAATAACGCCCGCAGACCATGAGGAGGTTTTCTATATGTTTTCAGTTCAAAATTTCATCATTAAGGATGCTTGAAGGTATTTCTTCTTCAAAACCTTGTTTTGAAGAAGAAAGCATTAAACTCGTAATTATTCAAGTTTTTCAGTTAAGGATGTTTCATGTGCAGCTTTCCTGATCCACCAATCATTCCTGCAAACAAACAAAGAGTTTCATCATTTCAGCTAAAAGGTCCGAGAGAAAACAAGTAAAACAAAATTGAAAATGGCAGACGCATGAATGGACAAGGTAGCGCAGTTAGCTTCTCAAATAGAGTTATTATTATGACATCCAATGTTAGAGCAGAGCTCTTGCTTGCTGAATTGTCTGACCACAAAAAATAAAACCGCCAAAGACAACGTTATGCAAGAAGATAGAGAGGACAGAGAATATAAGCTGTGAAAATTCACATAACTTCCTGAGATTGGATTGTAAGGAAAACAAGGTTCAGAATACATTCTTTGGGACTAGCATGAAAAGTTCAGGGATGTTTATATTGGTTCTGAAGAAATGGCTACATCATTCTCTTAAAATACAGATGGTGATCAAAATTGTAGGTGTTCCTAGTTTGAGACTTTACAAAGTCAAAATTCATATATGCAGCCTATATCAAATCAATCTTAAGAAGGGCATTTCATGGTTTCGAAAAGGAGCCATTCGTATTTCTAATGGTGCTGCCAGTGTGCTTCTAAGAGATCGAAAGGTTTACCATGTATCATGACTGAGATGCCAAAGTTAAAGACTTGTTTTGAAATGCCTTGATTTGGATAAAATCGAGTTTATTAGCACCTGCAGCAAAAAATTTTGCTAAGTTTCAAAACATGAACTTTCTCATATTGTTCGAGTAATGGTATGATTTCCTGATTTGCATAAACTTCAGATGTTTATGAAACCAGAGATTCAGGAAGAGGTTGCTGATGAAAATGTTGAATTTCTCATTCTTCCGAGTGATGGATTGTGGGATGTTGTTTCTAACCAGGATGCAGTTGCCATGATGCAGTAAGGATCAAAGAAAGTCAAAATTTAATGATGAAAAGAAGAAGCTGTCATTTTGGAGCTGGACTGTTGGTGAGTTATTCTGTGCGGTGCACTGGGCGTTGGGCGCAACGCACACAGTGCGCGCAACGCATATAGCACTTTTGCACAGTGTAAAAATACACATGCGCGGCGCATCCATTGTGCGTGGCGCATTGGGCCTCTGTGTGTGTACGGGTCCAAAATATTATGAGGCTTCTATTGTTGGAACATCGACTATCAGAAGAGCATTTAGATTCCATTTGGGCTGCTAATGAAAAGCTGGAGCAGTTTGATGCGGTGAAAGCCAATGTCTTTGACCTTATTGCTGATTTAGCTTGGTCATTTTAAGACAAACAGTTGGATAGTCTCTTTGGCAGGTTGAAACATGTTCAGGGTCGATCCACAGGTGACATTATTAAAATCCTTACCTGCTTGAAGAAACTTGCACGAAGTGACAACAAAGGAATTCTGGCCGAAAGATTACTTGAGTTACTGTGGAACATGATGCATATGGGAGAAGCACCTGATGAAGTACTCAGGACTGGAGCATTTACTGAAAATCCTTGGTCACTATATCTCAGTTGATCGTGTCATTGACTTTTTGGAAGCTATGCTTGTGGATTCAAAAGGCGTTTTTAATGTCGGGTGGTCGCTCCCTAATACAAAGCAATGTTTCGATTCCTATTAAATTTCGAACCAGAAACTCAGAAGTCGAGCTCGTGACAAAAAGGTTACGGTCCTTTTTATGGTTTAGATCAATTTAATGGAAGTCGAAGAATTTAAAAAGAATTGGAACATGCTGCCCCTTGCGCAATCTCTGAAGAATTGGAGCAGTTTCCAGTGGTAGCGGCCATTTAGAAAATTTTGTATGCTATAGATGATAAATTCATTCTTTGCAATGCAACGAGTCATTGATTTTGAGATTTCTCGACAGGTGACTCTCCACCAGGAAGGTCAAGGTAATGAGATTGTCCAGGAAACTCGACTTTGGGAAGAGGAAAGTCAGCGTACAATTATGATGTGGGTGAAAGAGGGACTTGCTGATTACAGATACTTTCCAGAAACTGATCTTCCGGACGTTATCTTAACGCAGGATTGTGTTGATGCCATTAAAGCTAGTCTTCCAGAGCTCCCAAATGAAAAAACACTGACGTTATGAAAGAATGGGGCTTAGCATGCAAGATGTCGTCATACCAGCGAATGACAGTGAAGTAATTGCTGAATGATGAATGTAAAATGATCCATCTTCGTATTCCTGATCCAAATTGAACCAAAAGTGGCACTATGTTGTATGTCTTAGGTGGCAGTCATTGTAACACTTGGGCAATCTTCAAATCCAAAGAATATATGTGGCGGATTTGACCCATATTTTAGCATTAAAATATTGGGGATCTTTTCCCAATTTCTGTAAAGTGGCAAACGCATCTCCAGAAATTTGAGGGCAGTTGTGTAGGAATGTGCCAAGTGGCATTCAAAGAAATAGAGTCTTTAGGCCTAAATCAGCAACTGCACGATTCTAGGCTCAAAATTTAGCAAAGGAATAGGATTCGATTATCTATTTTGTTTTCAGTTATGAATTAGAGGGTCTACAGCTACGGTTTCCGCCCCTTCATTGGTCCATCAACAGATTTGAGCAGAAAATGTAACGCTGCTCCTTTTACAGATGATTGGCTCATCATCTTTTGATTAAAACAAATCCCTTATTGTTTGGTCGATTTGTTTTCTTATAGTTGGGTTTATTTATTGTATTGCAATCAATTGTGGGAGAGAATTCTGGGAAAACATAGGAGAGGTGTGAAAGAAAACTTCACTGTACAGTTTTTGACAGGGATTTAATGAAAAGATACAGCTCTGACTCCTGAGATTCTTGTGGTGTAAATTTAGCATTTGTCTTTCCTTTTGTTTCATATGTAGCTTGTTATGTTTTACATTTCATTTCATAATCATTTCCAATTGAATACTTTTAAGTCAGAAAAGGCTGAACCCAGTTTACTGCTCTGCCTTGGGAAGGTATTCATGTTCTTTGTTTTCTTCTGTTTGATAAGGATTCAACTATTTCCCTTGTCAACCTCGCAGCTGTCTTTTCACTCCATTAAATTCAAAATTGAATGCTAAATTTATTGCTTGTCTTGCCTCCTGAGATAATTTGTGTCTCGGATTTAACTTCTCTGCTCATGCTGTCCTTTGTCCCCATACTGCCCAGAAAACCCCGTCATTTATCAAAAACCTCTTTCATATCTATTTACTAGCCTAAAATCATTATCAGTTTTTCATTTAGGTCATCTCAGATCCTATTGGACATCTTTCACTGAGTTTGACCCGGAGAGAGCCCTCTCCTGTCCTCGTAGCGCTAGCTACGAGGCTAAGCTTGGTTTGATGTTGCCTCGAGTTTTGCCTTCTTCAGCCTGAGGCAGATTTGAGCGCTAACACCTACCAAGGTAGATTTATTTCTTATTACCCTTTTTAAACTGTGGAAAATTCTTCAAGCTTTTGATTTCACGGCACTTCAAAAATGAAATGTGGGTGAAGTCATTATAGGCTATCATAGAAAAACATAAGTATTTATAGCTTTTAATGATTGACCGATTGTGCTTGCAGTCATATTGCTCAGATGATGCACCTGGTAGTGTTGATATAGGCAAGAAGTTTAGCACCCACTTTGTTGTCCACAATCGCACCAGGGATCATGAAAGGAATGGCAATATTCTAGCCCATCTCATCGATGAGAATTATCCCCAATCCCCCAGCTGCTTGGACTATTTGGCTTTTCGATATCCTTGACTCAAAAGAGTCTTCAGGATGCAGGCAAACCATTATCTTTCCTGCCACTTTAGAAGGATCTAAAGAGTTGTTTAGACAGAAGATGCACAATCCACCACGAAAAGCCAGAGGGTTACAGCTCATCCATCGATCATAGTAGACAGAATGATCTGGTACTAAATAAGCATTGCCTTCAATATGCCTGATTCTATCCTAAGATACCTCGATTGGTAAGGAGTGAAGTATTTTGCATGTGCATTTGCCGCAGACAATAGCTTCGCAGGCGCATTCATCTTTGCTATATTCAAACTCTCACGCTGACAATTACAGATTATTGTTAGCCACTTCTTCTCGTGTGGGTTAAATTTTTTATCACATTTTTGAGTAATTTCTTTTGCAAATATACGATATTCTATTATGGAGGGACTCACTTACCTTCCCATATGAAATAAATTGTGTAATGGTGACAACTCTAGAAAACAAATATGAATTTTTTCCTTTACAAAGATTTACAGGAATGAAACTGTCAGGCAGGAGGCTCACTGGACTCGCGTACATGGGGGAATAATTCCACCCATGGAACCACAATAAGACGAAGTCCAGAAATATGGAATTGTCATAACTGAAGAATTGAGAGGGAATGCAAACACTAGAGGACAATGTGTCTCCTACGAAATCCAGTTGAAGAAATCGAGAACAATACTACACTATTACCAGAAGAAATTTAAATATCTTGGAATGTAACTTACTTGTGCAAGATGATGAGGATGTTATCTGAGAGTAAAAATCAGAAAACTGAATTATGAAGGAGAATTGTTGACGTTATTGCCTTTGGGTTAACATGCAATTGGTAATCGTTGTTAATTTATAAGGAGACATTGTTCCCTGAAGTTATAACCATGGTTCTCCTGGGTAATGGTTGATCATGAGAAGAATTAGAGCTTACATGGTAGGTAGAATTATTCTGGCTTAATTTGATGAGAGAAATAAAGTCCCTGTCTGTAGAGCTAGCAGCCACTGTAATAAGCCAGGGAGTCAGATTTGTTGCAGAAGCAGAAACCCCATCATTCCTGACTGAGCAAACAACAGTAATTCCATTTCGTGTTGCATGGAATGAGCCCACTGAGATCGCGTCATTGAAGTAGTCACTTTCAGGAAGATCAGGACCTAATGAAAGAGATAAGATATCCACTCCATCTTTGATGGTATCATCAAATGCTGCCAATATGTCTGAATCATAACATCCATATTCCCAGCATGTTTTGTATACTGCAATTCGAGCCAGTGGAGCTCCCCCCCGGGCACCTCCAGCTCCTAAACCACTATAATTCATATTCCTCACATATCTTCCAGCTGCAATAGAAGTAGTATGGCTTCCATGCCCTGCGCTATCTCTTGCAGATCTATATTCTCTGTTAACCCCCGAACTCACTGTTTTCAACGTTTCCGCTTTCTCAGCCTCCAGTCCATTAAAATAATACCTAGCACCAATCAATTTCCTGAAATAAGTCATGGAATTGTCAGTGATATTTCTTCAAATATCTAACAAAAATATCGCTATATCACAAGGCTGTTAGAATTCATGCAGCAATCTGAACTTCAATGGAGTACATTTTACCTGTTGCATGTTGAATTAGGAAATTGTTCACCACTTTGGCATACTCCCTTACAACGTGAAGGGATTGGAGACATCAGATGTTCGCTGAAGCTTGGGGATTCAGGCCATATACCTGTTCATTAATATGTAAATATTGAGACTCCGTAAGAGGATTCTGCCATTAAATACTTCTACTTCTAAGCACGAGGGTATCACTCCAAATAATCGTCAGTTCAGTCCGAAATTAGGATATCGAGAAATTCAAATGATATACACATTAATTCGAATGTATATTTCTGGCTATGTGCTTATTCTAATTCCATGGAATATGTTCCCTGCTATTTGTCCACCTAAAAACAGAGTGACCAGTAATGTGCCCAATTTGTTGTTATATCTCATAGAGAACAAATCCGGGGGGTTTGTCCGAGAAAGCGTAGAGGTCCAGGTGCAAGTGCAAGGTGATTGTGTCAGAATGGAAATATTTGGGATGTAGGTTCAATGCTGAAGTTTTATGGCTTGCTAGTGTCTTGCCCAAAAGGGTGTTTGCCCGCCAAAAGGAAAAATAAACTGAGGACATAATAACCAGGGTTTTTGAATTAATGGTACCTGTGTCTATGACGCCGATGATGTCGTCCTCCTGAGGTCTAGTAGAGTCATTTGGGGTTCCCAAAGTATTGCCATATGGCATGCCCAAGAATTCCCAAGAATGGGTTGTATGGAGCTTTCTCAGCTTGTTGGGAAATACAGAAACAACTCCAGGCATCTCTGCAAATCAGAAGGATACTGTGAAGACAACTATTTAGAAAAACAACCAGTCCTTTTGTAATGGGAGCAGAAACACAGAACATATGGGTTCAGGAAACCAGAATAAAAATTGGCTTAGCCCATCAATTCTGACGAAGGTAAAAAACGAAGGCCTAACGGATCAGAGAGGGTCGGTCAAGTCCCTCGCTCAGCCAGCAAGAAGATCGAGCCTGTACACAAAGCCCCAACCACCTCTTTTAAATTCCGGCTAACCAGTGAAAAAATGGGGCGAATGATTCTAACCCTTCCCTCCGACCCTGTAAATCCAGGCGAATGCCATGGAAATCTGATCCAACCAAAAAAAAATCTGAGGCAAATTTCATTTTTTCAGTGTTATGCGCCTTTTTTTGGTCGGCTAACATTTAATAATTAATTATTTTTAAAATAATTATTGGGCTAACTTTATTAAACTATAGAAAATGAGTTTTATATAAAAAATTCGCCCTATTAAAATTTAAAATCCCTTAAAATTCACCTTTGGGCTAAAATTCGCCCCTAAAATTTTCCCTGAGTGGCATATCACAGTGAGGCATTGTCTGACACAGTTCGCAAGTATCCCACTTATGACAAAGAAATGTATTACATTGTGCAGGATTTTCAACAATGGAAGCATTACATTTTAGGGAAGGAAACAATCATCCACATAGACCACCGGCCCCTGCAGTTCATATAGACACAAGGGAAGTTGTAGAACGATCACCATCAGAAGTGGTCCACATATCTGCAACAATTTCATTTGAACATCAAGTACAAGAAGGGTAGCACCAATAATGTTGCAGACTGCCTCAGCCGACCACCGATCGTGGCGCTAACCACCGTTCTCAACTCTTGTGGGCACGAGACTTCTGATTTGCCACTTCTTTATAAGAGCGATCAAGAATTCATCCACACATACAAGACACTCTTGGAGGGTACGCAAGTTCCAAAATTTCACCTCCAAGATGCACTGCTATGTCACCTGGGACACCTTTGTGTTCCTTCAAGCGAGCGTGCCAAGATGATTTGGGAAGTACACTACAGTCGAGTTGCTCAGCATTTCAAGGTCGAGAAAACAGTGGCAGTACTGCATAATTATGTCTATTGGCCGAACCTTCGACAGATGTCGGGAAGTACATCAGATCCTACACCGCTTGTGTCATTTCCAAACCGACCATAAAAAAAGAAAGGCCTCTATACTCTGCTACCTACCCCTAGTCGACCTTGGGAAGCCATCTCCATGGATTACATGTCGGGCCTTCATTCTACTAAGCATGGAAACAACTGTGTTTTTGTGGTCGTCGACAGATTTTTGAAGATGGCCATTATGGCAGCCTGCAAGAAGAATATCACAACAGAAGCCAATGCTAGACTCTTCTTTGAACGAGTGTGGGTGCACTTTGGGATTCCACAGTCTATCATCTCAAATCGGGACAGCAGGTTCCTCAACACATTTTGGTCCAGCCTCTGGTCAATGCTAGACACCAAGCTCACCCAAGTCCACGACTTTCCATCCCCAAACTAATGGCGAGACAGAGGTCATCAACAGGATGATTATACACATTCTTCCCATGTATAATTCAAAGCATGCACACACATGGGATGAGAGCCTCTCCTATGTACAACACAATTATAACCGGGCTCTCCACATCTCACCCGGCCACACAGCCCCTTTCAGGTGGGCTTGGGATTCTAGCCATTATGTCCCATTGACGTAGCCATGCCATTTGCGACTACTCAGGCCGATTCGGTTCATGTCCAGTCTGAAGCTGACAAAGTGAACAACTTCATCGAGCGCATTTAGCACATTTGCCAACAGGTTCATGACATATTGGACAGAGTCAATGCTAAGCACAAGCAACGACATGATCAACATCGGGTGCCACACAACTTCTAGGTGGGCGACAAAGTGTGGCTACATTTGTAGAAGGAGCGCCTCACTGGACCCCACCGAAAGCTTCACCCACTCTAGTATGGGCCATACACTATCACCAAGGTTGTAGGGAACAATGCCTTCGAGCTCAGTATCCCACCATTCCTTGGTCTGCACCCAGTATTGAATGTGGACCGCCTTCGACCATACTTCCCACCTCTATTGGACACCTCGACATTGTAGAACAACTCACACCAACAGAGTTAAACCCAGACTGCATGGAACATGCCACAACAGATTGTATCATGGACATGCAAATCAAGAACACTCGCCAACAGAAGATCCAACTGTACCGAGTTGTCAAAGATGGCCAACTCCTGCACCAAGGCAAGTGGTTCACCAAGGACCAAGTTTTGCATAAGTTTCCTCATCTCATGGAGGAACTCAACACAATGGGGACCATTGCTTCCTAAGGGGGGAGGAATGATCCAGGTGAATACTGGTGGCCATCTGCCTATTCCAATTGGGGCCCCACCATTGTCTCTTTCAGTTTTTCAGTTTCCTTAATTATAGCACAGTTTACTATTTTTAGCAATTTTTTCGGGTCTCGAACTTCCGGAGCCGTTTTGAGACCCTAAATAATGTTTTTTGGAAAAACCGGGAAAAACATGGGTCTAGGTCCATGGATTTATGTTGCTCACTCAAAAGTTGTAGTCTTTAGATAGATATTTCTAACGAGGTATGGTGCATGTCAAACAGAGATCGTATGCCAAAGTTACGTCCCCGAGAAGTTGATGTACCAATTTACCCAAACGGGGCCCATAGTTTTAGCGCTTCATCTCCTAGGGTTAGGTTTTTTGATGTTTAGGGTTTTCCATTGTTTCTAAATAATAAATAGGCTCTTGAGCCTCATTGTAACACAATTCATAGGCCTGTAGCCACCACATCTCTTCTCAGAGATAAGCTACCAACGTCGTAGCTAGTTTATGTCCATTTTGTCTATAAGCAATTTCAGTTCTTTGATATTAATAAAATGAAGTGTTATTTCCACTGCATCTTTGTATTTATGGTTATATGTGTATTCTGTTGCATTCTTGCATAAATCCGGATCAACTTTGGAACATAATGGAGGAACTTGGGGTTCCCAGGCATTTGAGAGTAGTTGTGCATAGGCTGTATGAAGAGGTGAAAGTCAAAATTAGAACTTAAGCAAGAATTTCTGAAAGTTTTAGAAGTGATATCAGGGTCAAACAAGGTTTCCCATTGTCTTCTACCCTCTTTGGTTTATATATCGACAAGCTTGAAGAGTGGCTAAATTCGCAAGGGGTGACAATATCCATTTGGGCAAGTTTGTTAGAAGCCTTCTTTTGTTTGCATATGACCTTATTCTGATTGCTAAATCTGCTCTTGGTTTGCAAGAGCACTTACTTTCCCTTGAGCATTTTTGTAGAAGTGTGGGGATGCAAGTCAATATTAGTAAAATGAAAGTAGTGGTTTTCTCTAACAAAAAAAAACATAACCAACATAAGTTCTACTTTTAAGGCAAAATCTTGGATGAAGTTGCTGATTACAAATACCTCAGAACTGACTTCAACAAAAATCTAAATTGGGATGGATTTAGGAATAAGAGAACTTTGGGGGTTGGAAATCATTTTATGCATTTCAAAATAGGTGTAGAGAGGTAGAGTTATGGGACTGGAAAACCATTCTAATTTTTTTTGGGCTTTTAGTGATTCTGGTGATTCTCTACAATTGTGAATTATGGGCCAGCAACACATCCGACATGTAGTGGAAACAAATTGAGAAAATTCAGAAGCGTTTGATTACAAACAAATTCAGAATTAAAAGTGTAGTTCCTTATGCTATCTTGTTAAGTGAAACAAGGGCTGCTCCTATTGAAGCAATTGCTATGGTGTGAGTCATAAGGTATTTAAAATAATTTGAGTAAATGGAAGAGGGAAGATGACCCAAGGTTGTGTTTAATGACATACTGTGCAAAATAAAGAAGACTTGGATGCGGCAAAATAATAAATGGTTTAGAAAATGGGGCATTTGTTGGGCATGTGTCCCACGAACAGTAAATAGATAAAAGATTTTGTCATGGATAAGTTCAAAAAACACACTTGGGAGAAGGAGCTAGGGAGAAAGAAAAAAATTATTTTGAAGAGTTTAATCCCACTAATAAAAATCAATAAAAAACGTACACAAGGGGCAATATTTCTTGGAGAGCCAAAATTCTTATTGCTCAATTAAGGACCAATTCTCATCAAATCTGTTGTGAAATAGGGCGCTGGAAAAGGCCAAAAGAAGTTTGGGAGGAAAGAGTATGTATTTTTTTCTCTTCGAGAAAAGTGGAAACAAAAATTAGTTTCATTTTAGAATGTGAGGCCTTCAAATACAACAGGGAAAGTTATGCAGATATTTTGACAGCTATCTCTAGGGATAATTTATTCAACGAGGGGGTTGTCAAGAAGCTGGGAGCATTTATTGTGAAACTCCATAGGAAAAGGGCTGAATTCAAGAGCGATATAGAGAAGCAATCCATCCCATAAGCTATCTTTAGCCTCGTGGATGTTAAAATAACTTCTTCTTCTTCTTCTGAATAAACACCTACATGATAATGGCTATGTTTTTTCCAACAAAACATACCTTTGGTTATGCTCCTTAAATATTATTTAATGTTTTTATAAATCAATTTTATGATGACTCTAACAACGAAATACATAAAAATTAAAAAATAAAAATAAAAAATATACATATTTGTATTGTCTTTAATGCAACTTTTTGGAATTTCTGATGGATTTTCTCGTCGGAATCCGACGGAAAAATTTGAGGTGAAATATTTATTTGTGTTATTTAAACTGGTTTTTTACCTGCATATATGGATTCAATACCCCGAAAAACCCGTATGGAACTTTGATTGTGTTGAGTTTACACATAAAACTTGTGATTTTAATGAATTCCTGCTGGATTTTACACAAATTAGATCAAAAAATAAATCGGAAAACTTTTCAAAAAGTTGCATTAAAGACAACTCATTAAATTAATTTAAAAGAATCAATGTACTTTTTTATATTATTTAATATAAATTAATTTATATATAATAAGAAATTAAATAGCAAAAACATTTCCATCTTAATAAATTTAATTTTTGTGATCCATGATTTATAAAAATAATTTTCAGAGAAAGTACATATCAAAAATTGTGTCTACGCATTTGGAACTAATTCGTCATCATCACATAGATGGATAGCGTGAACAAAAAAACCAATAAATAGTAGAAATGCAACTGCTAATTTCCAATAGTCATTTTTTTTTTTTTTATAATTTTAATTATTTAAGAAGAAGAAGAAGAAGAAGTTATTTTAACTTCCAAGAGGCTAAAGATAGCCTATGGGACAAATTGCTTCTCTATCACGCTCTTGTATTCGGCCCTTGGGATAGATTGTTTCTCTATCTTGCTCTTGTATTTGGTCATTTTCCTTCGAAGTTTTACAATAAACGCTCCCAAATTTTCGACAAACCCCTAGCTGAATAGATTATCCCAAGAGCTAGCTACCAAAATATCTGCATAATTTTCCTTGCTTCTTTGAAGACCTCACATTCTAAAATGAAATGCTTTTATGTTTCCACTTTTTAGGAAGAACAAACAAATTATTTAATGATCTTCAACCTAACGTTAGGGATAAACAATAAAATAAAATATAAAGTCATAAAAAAGGAGATTAAAAAAAACACCTCTAAAATTAAAACCAAAACCAAGAGTAATAAAAAAACTAATTAAAATTCAATAAATAAAAATAATATAGAAGAAATTGTGAAAAAAAAAAAAAACTCATATATATATATATATATATATATATATATATATAATTTTATTGTTTTTATTTTTTTAATAATAACAATAAATAAATTAAATATGAAAGTTCTAAATAAGATTACTAAAAATATTATAATATGAAAAAGGTGAAAACACAAACTAATAGAATGATTTTAAAAACAATTAAAATTATATTAGTGTAATAATACACATTAAAGTTATAACAAAATTTATTAGATATAATTTTAATGAGTAGTCTAACTTATAGACGAAATAGCCCTTTTCATCAGAATTCTCCAAAATAGGGCAATACAATTTCAAGATTTTTTGTTGTTTAAAATACAATTTTGAATGAGTATGAAGGTAGAGATGTGTATCAAGAAGTTGGGTGTTGGAAAAGCAAAAGACCTAGCTGAACGCCAAACAGAGTATCTAAAGTGGGGCTTAAAAATGCTTGCACCTCACATTACAAAAAATTTTAACATCATACAACAAGGGTTCCCCACATATTGGACAACTAGTATGGCAATGCCTCTTTTCAAGAGTGGTGATGTCAATAATCCCTCCAATTATAAGACCATAATGATAAACCCCTTGTTTGCAAAGTTATTTGGAAGCATGTTAGAAAATAAAATTAGAAAGTGCGCAAAAGAAAGAGATAAACATGCTAAAGGACAAACAGATTTTAGACCTATATAGTCCACAGTTGATCATGGTATAACTTTAAGGCACATCATTGAAAAAGCTCGAGAGAAAAAGGAAGAAGTCTTTTGTTGTTTTGTTTATTTCAGAAAAGTCTTTGACATAGTTCCTCGGGATAAGCTTTGACACATAATGGAGGAACTTGGGGTTCCCAGGCATTTGAGAGTAGTTGTGCATAGGATGTATGAAGAGGTGAAAGTAAAAAATAGAACCTCAACAAGCATTTATGAAAGTTTTAGAAGTGATATCGGGGTTAAACAAGGTTGCTCATTGTCTCCTACCCTCTTTGGTTTATATATTGACAAGCTTGAAGAGTGGCTAAATTCGCAAGGGGCTGACGATATCCATTTGGGAAAGTTTGTGATAAGGCTTCTTTTGTACGCAGATGACCTTATTCTGATTGCTAAATCCGCTCTTGGTTTGCAAGAGCACTTACTTTCCCTTGAGAATTTTTGTAGAAGTGTGGGGATGCAAGTCAATATTAGCAAAACAAAAGTAGTGGTTTTCTTTAACAAAAGAAAACATTACCAACATAAGTTATACTTTGAAGGCAACATTCTGGAAGAAGTTGCGGATTACAAATACCTCAGAATTTAATTCAATAGAAATATAAGTTGGGATGGATGTAGAAATAAAAGAACTCTGGGGGGTGGAAATCATTTTATGCTTTTCAAAATAGGTGTAGAGAGGCAGAGTTATGGGACTAGAAAACCACTCTAACTCTTTTTGGGCTTTAAGGACTCCGATGATCCTCTACAGTTACGAACTGTGGACCAACAATACATCCGACATGCAGTGGAAACAAATTGAGAAAATTCAGAAGCTTTTAATTACAAACAAATTCAAAATTAAAAGTGTAGTTCCTTATGCTATCTTGTTAAGTGAAACAAGGGCTGCTCCTATTGAAGCAATTGCTATGGTGTGGGTCATAAGGCATTTTCAAAAAATTGAGAAAATGGAAGAGGGAAAATGGCCTAAGGTTGTGTTTAATGACATATTGTGCAAAAGAAAGAAGACTTGGATGTGGAAAAATAACAAATGGTTTAAGTATGAGGGGTTTCCGTAGTGCATTATATTAGATATCATTTTTGGGATTCAACTACGTTAATTTAGCAAATGAGGCATTTGCTTGAGCATGTGTCCCACAATTAGGAAAGAGATAAAAGCTTTTGTTATGGATAAGTTCCATAAATGTACTTGGAAGAAGGAGCTAGGGAGAAAGACAAATTATTATAGTGAAGAGTTTATTCCCACTTATAATCATCAACAAAAAGCGTACATAGGGGCCAATATTTCTTGGAGAGCCAAAATTCTTATTGCTCAATTAAGGACTAATTTTCATCAAGTCCGTTGTGAAACAGGGCACTGGAAAAGGCTAAAAGAAGTGTGGGAGGAAAGAGTATGTATTTTTTGCTCTTCTAGAAAAGTGGAAACTGAAAAACGTTTCATTTTAGAATGTGAGACCTTCAAAGACAACAGGGAAAGTTATGCAAATATTTTGGCAGCTAGCTCTCGGGATAATCTATTCAACGAGGGGTTTGTCGAGAAGTTGGGAAAGTTTATTGTGAAAATTCATAGGAAAATGGCTGAATACAAGAGCAAGATAGAGAAGCAATCTGTCCCATAGACTATCTTTAGCCTCGTGGACATTAAAATAACTTCTTCTTCTTATGTATTCAACACCATGAAAAACCCCCAAGGCACTCGAATTATGCGTATTAAACGATTTAAACTCAAGTTTTTAAAAATCTTTGTTAGATTTTGATTAAAATTAACTAGAAAAATGGTTGTGAAAAATGTCATTTCGTTTATGAGACTATGCCTAATTTTAGGCCTAGTCTAACTTATAGACGAAATGACTTTATCACGACATTTTTTTTGCTTAATTTTAATCAAAATCCAACATATATTTTAAAAAAATTTGAGTTTAAATTGTTTAATCTGTATGATTTGAGTGCCTTTCAGGGTATTGAATCCATTTATGCATTCAAAAATGCATTTTAAATAACAAAAAATCACATTTTTGCTTGAAATTGTATCCCCAGATTTTAGTGAATTTAGGTGAAAAAGGTTATTTAGTTTATAAATTAGACTACGCCTAATTTTAATTGTTTTTAAAATCATTGTAATACTAATACTATTGGTTACTTTGTGTTTTCACCTTTTTCATATAATATTAATTTTAGTAATTATTTTTTAAACGTTTATAATTAATTAATTTATTTTTATTATTAAAATAATATATATATATATATATATATATATATATATATATATATATATATAATTTTATTTTAGTTTTTTTTTTCCCTGAATTCCTCTCTATATTATTTTTATTTATTGACTTTAATTAATTTCTTTTATTATCTTTTGTTTTAATTTTAGAGTGTTTTGTTTTTTGTTTTTTTTGTTTTTTTTTTTTGGAAGTAATCTGAGTTTTTTATTTTATTTTTTTATGGTTTTTTATTTTCTCAAATTGGAGGCTTTTGTGATTCATGATTTAAGCAGAACTCTTCACAATAAATCACATCAATAATTTAAGGTGGACGCTTTTCCAACCCCTACTGAGGTTCATCATGAGGAAGAAGAAGAAGAAGAAGAAGAAGTTATTTTAACGTCGATGAGGCTAAAGATAGATAGCCTATGGGACATATTTCTTTTCTATCTCGCTCTTGTATTCAACCCTTTTCTTGTGAAGGTTCACAATAAACGCTCCTAGCTTCTCCACAAACCCATCACTGAATAGATTATCCCAAGAGTTAGATGCCAAAATATCTACATAATTTTTTGTGTTGTCTTTGAAGGCCTCACATTCTAAAATGAAATGCTTTTCTGTTTCCACTTTTATGGAAGAACAAAAAATACATACTCTTTCCTCCCACTCTTCTTTTTAATTTAGGGTCTACTCTTTTATAACCTCTATTAAGGTTCATCATCAGGACAAAGATGGATAGTGAGATCAACACGATAGTGAGATCAACAGATGATATAACGAGCAATTGCACCACATGTTGCAAAGGAAATGCCGTAAGGTCGTGGTATAGGAAATAATAGCATATAAGAAAGAAGAGGTAGTAGGAACTTTCTAGGCTCCAACTGATCCTCCAGAATAAGGGGTGGAGAATTATGTTTACTGGACCTCAAATCGAAATATCCATATTGGGTAATTGATGTGGAACAAATTCTTTGTTATTAATTACATGTAAGGTGTGTTTTTTCATAATGGATGAGACATTTTGGCCAAAGTACTCAAGACCTCTATATGATGAAATCTGCATGTTTTTTGTTTTTTGTTTTTTTGCATGAAGGATGCACTTGGTTTTTATGACCAAGTTGGGTAGACTTCACCCTTCCACGAAATTATTTGCTTCTATCACATTCGCAATGTTGAATTCCTCTGTTACTAATCTTAGAACACTGACTCTACTCTACAGCTAGAATTATCTAATGGAATAAAAACTTATCACTATCACATGTTGTACTTCATAAGCTTAAGTATGGTAAATCCGCCTTCACCTGTCATTTGAACATAGAGCATAGAGTTATCTTAATCGTCAATTTTATGGATAAGAGACATTTGGGCCCTTTTTAACCCTTGGGGATGATTAATTAATCTCAGTTCATATAATTTATATTAATAAATTATCTACAATCATATTTCCATAGTTCCTCTTTGAACAACCAATATTCCACTTCTTTAGAACTTTTCACCTCAGTCAGAATAACAAACATCATGAAGACCCAAATGTAAGAAGAAGAAAAATTAGCTCTTAATCAGGGAATCTAGCGACTTTTTTAAGGATCATAATTCAAGACTTTAGTGCCTTTTAAAGTTCATTATTTCCCCATCAAATAAAAAGCAAGAATCAAATTTTGTAGTGACAAGAATGAGAACAAATTTTAAATGTGATAACTCCCTTCCCTAGTGATAATACATTTTTGTTTTGAAATGAAATTATTTTCCCGATCTTTTAAATAATAGATTCCTCCCCAAGTGACCCTTTAGAGATACCCTTTTTTTCAACTGATTGCAATAGGTAAGTGTCTTTTGTCTAGTATTTTCCGAGTCCTCCTTACAATTGGAATGTTTATCTTCCCATAACTCTATCTCAGGTTATAATTCTAGCTTTCTCTTGTTTATGAATAAATTATCTTTATATCACTACTGTTTGTCTCTTTTTGAGCGCTTGCTTGAATCAGTGAGATAATGTAGCTCATATGGATTCCAAAATCCTTGAGTAACCCATTTTCTGAAGAGTCGTCTTCTGTTTTTAATTCTGCTATTTGGTCCTCCATAGCCTTGTCAACGTAGTTTCCTTCTAAAGAATCATACATTCTTGATAAGTATCCATTGTCCTGCTTTTCTTCTTCCATATACTTCAGATTTAAATGAATGGGACATGAGATAAGCTTCATGACATTTTCCAAATTCCAAAATTTTTCATTGCACTTCTCATGTGTATCAGGGAAAATGGATTCCATACATTCAACATTATGCCTTTTAGGGCTTGTTGTAAGGTTGGAAGCTTCTCTTCACCATGTCTCCTTTCCTCTATATCCTTGACTTTGATACAAACAATCGTTACCAACCCCTTTAAAGATAAATTTAATGTTATTTAAGAAATGAGAATTATGAACATTCATCATTATTGCTCAAGATAAATCATGTCCTCTGAAATAATTAGGAAATTTAAAAAAGATCACATATTTTAAAAAATTTCATTATTAATTTAATTTTTTATATATTAAGAAATAATACTCATGAATTATAAAGCAATTGTAAAATAAATAATATATGACAAAAAAAACCATGTATTTTTGGAATAATAAAATAGTTGTAACAAAAATAATACAGAACAAGAAAAATTATGTATATTTGGATGTATGAAAATTTAGATACATTTTATTAAGTAAAATTTTAAAAGAATGACGGTATAAACATTTAAAAATAATTTTATTAAATAATTAGTTTAGATCGAAAGTTAAGATTGATTTAGACCATGTCAACTCCCCCTATAAAGAAACTACATTTCACATGAACATCATGGGTTGTATTTATAGTTTATCATTATTTTATTTTATTATTTTTATTTTTTATTGTATTTTGACCTAGTTAAAACGTTCATTACAATATGTCAAATTTAATTTATTTTTATTTTTAATTTTGTGTAATTTGACATAGTCAACATTTTAGCTTAAAAGTAACCAAACCTAAATTCAATCTAGCTTATTAAAAAGAAAAAAACTAGCATTATAAAAAACATATATAAAAATAATTACTTGATCTAATAGTCTAAAACATTTCAATCATCTAACATTTGATCCAATGGCTCAAACATGGAAATAGTGGCAGCTAGGGGAGTTGTTTTGAAATAGCAACGCCTTAAGACAGAATTATAGTGATGATGATGATGATGGTTAACGTCCACTGAGACCAATCTTTGGTCTATCGGACCTAAAGAAAAGAGTTATTTAATTTGATTTAAGATTTTATTCCTATGCTAAAAAAGCGTGCAGAGAAGCCTCCCGAGCTCACTATAATTTTGACATCTTAAAAGGCTAGAAAGGTGAGTATTGCAACAAAGATTATGAAATTGAGCTCTAATGTGGTTGTACGCGGGGCACTCTAAGAGGAAGTGATTTTCATCCTCGATGTTCATATTCTCACAGAGATGGCAGATCCTTTCCATCCATGGTGTTTTAGGAACTGTCCAACGACCTGTTTCACTATGGAGCTCATGAGAGTTCGTTCTAATCTTGGCTATATTAATTTTATTCTTTGAGCTAGTTAAAACAAAGAGATACTTTTGATCTTCTAAGGTGGGGTTGATGACCTCCTTATAATACCTTAATTTTCTTTTAGCCGCTATGTCTTTCTCACACCACATTTTTTTTTTGAACTTAGAAGTAACAATTTTTTTAATGTTATTGATGTTTTGCAATGCAACATTCTCATCGATCCCCCAATGGTTTAACCAGGCCCTGGTGTCTTTATACCAACCTCGTTTAAGCCTTAGGTGGTTTTGGTTGGAATTTAGAGCTAGCTTAGGAAGTCTATGGTCTCCTATGCTATTGAGCTTGTGCTTGTATAATAGAAGCCTAGTCATAGCTAGTTTCTCGATAGGGGAAAGATTCTCTTCTATAAGGAGAATAGGATAGGGTGTATTGCTTTTAATTTTAACGTTATACGTTATAAAAGGCTTCTGGATTTGCTCAATCTTTCTCCAGGATTCTCTAGAGATGCTGCAACCCCAAACCTCACATCCATATAAGATAATAGAATAAAATAAGTATTTAAATAATGGAATGGTAGTAAAGCTAAAAAAATATTAAACTTATTTTATTGTTCATCAATAATGTTCATGTTGAATATCATTAAATAAATTAATTAATTAAAAAAACTACTGTTGGAAATTAGCCTATATCTCTACTATTTATTGGTTTTCTGTTCAGGTTATCCATTAATGTCGTGATGATGAACCACACTAAGTAGTTTGAAACACTTGGACATAAAATATTTTTATAAATTTAATTTCTTTTAACACTTCATAAATCTTATTTTATGATAAATATTATAATATTTCTTCTTCTTCTTTTTTTAACAATATTATTTATCAAAACGATGTGTGTAATTTAAGTTTGTCAACATTTATGAAATGTTGGGAAAAATATAGATATGAAAAAAAATACAAAAATGTAATGTAAAAGATAAAATGCAGGCTTTATTACAGTACCATGGGCCAATACCATGACTTATCAATTTCATACTAGATGCCCAAGAACCATATTTAAATTTAATTACTAAGCACACAAAAACTTAATACTTACAATAAACTTATATTACAATATGATTTTTAACCATGGATATTCACTTTCACTTTACCATGGATATTATTAACTTGTAAATAAACTTTGTTACAATACCATGACTTATTAATACCACATATCAAAAAACCATAACTCATTCACAATCAATATATATATATATATATATATATATATATATATATATATATCGAGTAAAACTCATTTCGAAAGATCACATCAATGATGAGATCAACACTGAACATATCCTATAATTAAGACAGAGATGCAACAGTAAATTCCAAACATCCATGATATCAAATAATAATATAATAGATTGAAATGCTTTATTTTTATTTTATTTTAGTTTTTTCATTCCTCCTCTAGCTCATTATTATTTATTATTATATTAAGAATATTTTACCTACTTCTATATTCTCTTATATGTATGATAGTTTTTATTAAAATAAATAATATTATAACTTTTTATCATATAGAATTGCATAGTTACATCTCACATTTTATTCTTCAATAATTTTAACATTTCTCGATGCCGTTTCTAATTTATTATTTTTATTATTTGATTTAGAAATATTAATAAAAATGGATTTTTGTTTGTTTTTTTTAAATGTTTCTTTTCTAATTTTATTGATTATTTTAATATAATATAACGTTCTAATTTATTATATTATTATTTGATTTCATAGTTATTTAGAATTTACTGTTGTATCTCTACTATAATTATATGGTCTTTCGATCTTACTTTCCATATTTTTGTGATAATGAACCTACTAGGGATTCGAACTGTCGATCCAAAAACTGATGTGATTTATCATAAAGAGTTTTGCTTGATAATCATGAATCTTTTTTTTTAATTAAATCTAAAAGAAAAAATATTATAATTACTTTTGAGATATATTTAAACCCTCTATCCTCACCAATACTAACTTAAATATTCTTGAGAGATAGAAGAGAAGAGGGAGGGAAAAATAAAGACATAGAGAGATAAAGGTGGAGAGAGAGAGAGAGAGAGAGAGGTGGGACATAAAGTGAGAGGAAGCTAGAGAGAGGACCTGAAAGAGAGGGGAGAGAGAGTGAGGAAGAGAGAGATGTTACTTTTAGATGTAAAGTATATAATTTATTTGAGCCTTAATCAATCCAAGTCTCTGGTGAAGTGACATGATTACCAGTAGCAAGAGTTGTACATAGACTACACGGACACATCTTAATGCTCACACACATGTATAAAGGACATACATGAAATTAGGTTTATGATGCTAGGTAATTATGTGACGAGTGCACAAT
>CM076581.1:22176533-22364608 GCA_034641835.2 Pinus albicaulis | reverse complement strand
CTATCTGACTCTTGTATTCAGCCCTTTTCCTGTGAAGTTTTACAATGAGCACTCCCAGCTTATCGACAAACTCTTCGCTGAATAGATTATCCCAAGAATTAACTGCCAGAATACCTGCATAGTTTTCTCTGGTGTCCTTGAAGGCCTCACATTCTAGAATGAAATGTTTTTCTGTTTCCACTTTTCCGGAGGAGCAAAAAATACATACTCTTTCTTCCCACATTTCTTTTCGCCTTTTCCAGCGCCCTGTTTCACAACGGAGTTGATGAGAATTAGTCCTTAATTGAGCAATAAGAATTTTAGATCTCCAAGAAATATCAGCCCCTATGTATGCCTTTTGTTGATGGTTATGTGTGGGGTTAAACTCTTCTATGTAGTACTTCTTCTTTCTCTCTGGCTCTTTCTTCCAAGTATGTTTATGGAATTTATCCATAACAAAAGTTTTTATCTCTTTACTGTTTGTAGGACACATGCTCAAGCAAATACCCCATTTACTAAACCATTTGTTATTTTTCCGCATCCAAGTCTTCTGTCTTTTGCACAATCTGTCACTAAACACAATCTTAGGCCATCTATCCTCTTCCATTTGCTCAATTTTTTTCAGATACCTTATGACTCGCACCATAGCAATTGCTTCAATAGGAGCAGCCCCTGTTTCACTTAACAGGATAGCATAAGGAACTGCACTTTTAATTTTGAATTTGTTTGTAATCAAACGTTTCTGAATTTTCTCAATTTGTTTCCACTGCATCTTGGTTGTGCTGCTGGCCCATAGTTCACAACCGTAAAGAATCACCGGAATCACTAGAAGCCCAAAAAGAGTTAGGGTGGTTTTCCAATCCCACAGCTCTGCCTCTCTACACCTGTTTTGAAGAGCATAAAATGCTTTCCAACCCCCTAAAGTTCTTTTCTTTCTACAACCATCCCAACTTAAATTTATGTTGAAGTCAATTCCGAGGTATTTGTAATCTGCAACTTCTTCCAAAATGTTGCCTCCAAAATAGAACTTATGTTGGTTATGCTTTCTTTTGTTAGAGAAAACCACTACTTTCGTTTTGCTAATATTGACTTGCATCCCAACCCTTCTACAAAAATGCTCAAGGGAACGTAAATGCTCTTGCAAACCAAGAGTCGATTTAGCAATCAATATAAGGTCATCTGCGTACAAAAAGAAGCCTTATAACGAACTTGCCCAAATGGATACTGTCACCCCCTTGTGAATTTAGCCACTCTTCAAGCTTGTCAATATATAACCCAAAAAGGGTAGGAGACAATGGGCAACCTTGCTTGACCTCGATATCGCTTCTAAAACTTTCAGAAATGCCAGCTGAAGTTCTGATTTTGACTTTCACCTCTTCATACAACCTATGCACAGCTGCTCTCAAATGCTTGGGAACCCCGAGTTCCTCCATTCTGCCCCAAAGCTTATCCCTAGGGACCGTGTCAAAGGCTTTTCTGAAATCAACAAAGCAACAAAAAACTTCTTCCTTATTTTCCCAACCTTTTTCAATGATGTGCCTTAAAGTTATACAATGATCAACTGTGGAATGTTTAGGTCTAAAACTTGCTTGCCCTTTAGCACGTTTATTTCTTTCTTCTGCCCACTTGCTAATTTTCTTTTCCAACATGCTTCCAAATAACTTTGCAAACAAGGGGTTTATCATTATGGTTCTATAATTGGAAGGATTATTGACGTCACCACTCTTGAAAAGAGTTATTGCCATACTAGTTTTCCAATCTGTGGGGAACCCCTGCTGTAAGATGTTGTTGAAAATTTTTGTGATGTGAGGTGAAAGAAATTTTAAGCCCCACTTTAGATACTCTGCTTGGAGTTCATCTAAGTCTTTTGCTTTTCGAGCGCCCAACTTCTTGATACCCATCTCTACCTCTTGCACCGTGAAGAGTTTTGTGTCTGTGTTGACCAAGGGAGGAGGGTCAACCTTGGGATCCTGCTCATAAAGTTGTCTTGCATAGTCAAACCATTTAGAAGGTGTAATGTTGTTTTCAGTTTGCACCTTTTTCGATTGGAGCTCCTTCCAAAATAATTTGGGGTTATTTTTCCCGAGGAAGATTAGTTCTTCTCTCCTTGAAACCAAAAAATCGGCTTTTTTCTTTTTTACTAACTGCTTGTAAGCTTTAAGCTTTATGTTATCCGTGTCTGATTCCTTCCACCTTCTCCTTGCCTTTTTGCATTCCTCGTCAAACCAAGCATTAACCGGAAAGCAATTTTTTTCGGACTTCTTAATTTTTGCTCTTTTGCACTCAACAAGTGCGCTTTGAATTAAATGTGTTAATCTGTGACTATGAAGGCCATGAGATGGGATTTCCTCCTTCTTGAAGAGCCTCTCTAGCATTATTTTGAAGGTATTACAATTCTCTGGATTCAAAAGAATTATGCCCTTTGGGGGATTTTGTTGAACACATTGATTTTTCGACCCTAATTGCTTTTTTCCGATCCAAGAGAAACTTAAATAGATTGGCTTGTGATCTGATTTTAAGTCCCAAATTTGATCTCCAATCAACACTTCCTCCATTTTCTCACACAAACTATGCGAGCAAATTACATAATCTACTACACTTGCTCCATTGTAAGTATTGCAAGTGAAATTACCAGACTTTTCCCATTTAGTCAACCCATTACAAATGACTAAATCGAAAGCCCCACATAGCATAAGTAGTTGTTCTCCAAAGATATTGCAGCCTTTATCCTCTGAAATTCGTTTCCACTGATGATTACTCTCTTCTGTAAGCCAGATAGGGTCACTGTCTTCTTTACAACAGAGAATGCTAGCTTGTTCACTTGCGGTTCTAGCATTGAAATCCCCCACTATAAGGACTTCACCTAGCTGAGAATATATTGCAATATCCGTTTTTAGGGCTGCAAAGGGATCTTTGTGGTCAAGCCCTCTACTTTTGTAGATTTTTGAAACTTGCGGTGCAAAATAGCATGCTGCAATTCTAATGAGATTTCCATTTTCCGATATTTTAAGCCAAACAAATTGTTTATTTGGGTCTTCTTTTTCTAGCTGAATGAAACGACCTTCTTTTTCTCTTACTAATACCATGATACCCCCGTGCCCTTTGCCATTCCCTGCTGCCCTGTTCCACACTGCTATCTTCCAATACCCTTCAAACAAAGGTGTCTTACACCCTTCATGCTCATGTGTTTCTATGAGGCAAATTATGTCTCTACCTTCCGCAATAGGCCCTAACCTAGGTCCTCGTCTCCATGGGTAACCCCTGCAGTTCCAACAAACTAATCTTAAGGAAACATGGGTAAGACTTGATTGCTATTTGTTTTGACATGCAAGACTCACAGTTGAGTCTTTGTCCCTGCTTGCCCATAATGACCTTTCTTCCTCATTTCTTGCTAAAGAGTTTGCTGCCTCTTCTTTGTTATCATTTTGTTGCATTGTTTTGGAAGGATGTCCAAATTGCGCAATCACGGCTTTACCTTTATAAATCCATGACCTTTTTCCCTCATCTCTTGCTGCCCTAACTTTTGTCATTTCATCCCTCCTTTCCTCTTGCTGTCTTACAGTTAAATCTTCTTCTATAAAAAACCGAGAACCCCTTAAGAGTTGCTTCTTTCTCAGAATGATATCTTTATCATGCAAGTTGGGCAAGATGACTTTTATGGGCCTGGCTCTCTCACCATTGAGCTTACCTACTCTCCATGCTTGACATACTTGTCCTTGCCATTGGAGTTTGTCTTTCAAGAAGTCTCTTGCAAGGTCAAGAGTACATTCATTTTTACCATACTCTTTCACCCCTTTAATAATTATGTTTGTTGCTCTATCCAGTCTTTCCTTGCTTTCTCTATCTTGCATGTTGTTAACCTGGATGTTTGTTTCTCCTTCCCTCTTAGCAGAATTGCCAACAACTTGAGCCCAAGTTTTGGAAAGTCTTGTGGGATCTTCTTTCCTCCCTTCTCTTGATGTTTCTTCATTGTTGTCTATTTGAGCAACTGCTTTCCCCTTATCTTGGGGTGGCTTCGC
This sequence comes from Pinus albicaulis, assembly GCA_034641835.2. Lineage (NCBI taxonomy): Eukaryota > Viridiplantae > Streptophyta > Pinopsida > Pinales > Pinaceae > Pinus > Pinus albicaulis. The sequence continues at coordinate 22,360,610 of CM076581.1, read as the reverse complement.
ATTCATCACCTCTGTGTTTTCCACTGCAAATTTCTTCATGTTTTGCACCTCCGCTTTCATGCGTTGCCATTATGTTTTCCCTATTCGGAGAGCTTCCTGCAGTAATGACACTTGCTCCTTCAGAACTTTGTTGCTTTCTGCTAAAGCCTGATTTTCAGCTGTTATTATATGGATTGTACAATCTCTTTCCAGCGCTTTAGCTTCTACTACTTCCAACCTTTATTTTACATTTAAGAGTTCTCTCACATAAAGGTCAGATGACCAAGTGAGAGGTGTGGATGTGGGACTATATAAAGCATACTCATCACTAACTTTTTCTTTTCCTTTGGACTTGTTGCCACATGCTTGCGAAGAAGACTTGTTTGAATGTTGTTTCTTGCGAACAATACTCTCCCTTTGAGACTTTTTCTTCTTTGTCTGCTCCCATTTTAGACGAGCTAGTCTCATTTTTAAAATGCCCTGATATTGTTTGGCATTGACCCAAACCCACTTCCCAGTTTTCGTTGATGAGGCAATTTTCACTTGCCCTATATCATTTGTTTCTATGGATTCTAAAGTTTCTTGTTCCATTCTCATGATGATATTAAGGGAAATCAAAATCTCTGCCCAAAACTGACCCTTTGTTTTATGCTTAACTCTTCAATCTCTGTTGGTCTGACCACTTAAAACTTGCTGCTCTACCCACTATCCACTGAAAACTAGCTGCTCTGCCCACTGTCCCTGTCCTCTATGCTCTGCCCTTGCTGTTCTGTCCCTGTCCTCTGTCCTCTGTATAAAATTGACGAAAAAACCGTACATTAAAAAATCCCATTTCTGGATTGCATATTCTTTCCAGAGTTTATATTTCTATTTCTATTGTCTTTTCCTCCTGGAGTTTGCATACTATTAATGTGACATCAAATTCCGAGAGGATCTGTCAGACTAAGCTAACAGTAGTGAGTTGATTTAGCTAATACATCAAATAGATAACAGTGCTCAGTTTGATTTATCCAAGCCGTGAAACGCACACTGTAGTTCGAGAGCGACTCCTGTATATAATGAATGGTTTAGTGGTAGATTATAAGTGAATTCAAAGCTGGAATAAATAACATTTAACTTGGCTACCTTTTTTTAATGTGTTTATGTATTTATAGGAAAACTAAAAACTAACAATCTAATTTGTTTATATAAACCAACCTAGATCCATATGAATTCCAGATCTACCAGCTTTGAGAGAGGAATCAAATCTTTTGAGGTGCAAACCTATTTTAGTGTGCAAAAAGGATTTGATCCCTCTTACGGCTTGGTAGTAATGGATCTAGGCTGGTTGAATACTAATAATTTTTTTTTTTTTTTTTTTAGTTTATTTGTTATCTGTTTTGGAGTTTTTTTTGGTTTGGTAGTAATGGATCTAGGCTCGTTGAATATTGAATATTAATATTTTTTTTTTTTTTGAGTTTATTTGTTATGCGTTTTGGAGTTTTTTTTGGTATATTTTATATCAGAAGCTCATTTTAAACAACAAAAATCACAATTTGAAAAAAAAATGTTTTGCCTACAAAAATAAATAAATTACTGAATAAAAATATGAGATTTGTTTTTGTATGTGAGTTAAGAAATTTGTGTTGGAACAATATTGTCGATGCTAATTTATAGATGTATATATTTTTTTTCATACTACGGAAAAACCTATCATAATTCAGTTGTCAAATTAGCAGTGAGGACAACTATTTCTCGCTGCTATCTGAGAATGCAGACCAACTCATCACTGTTATTCATGGAAAACCCCAAATAACCCCTGGTGGTATGGTGGAAGACTTTCAGGGCTCTTAAGTCTGAGAAAAACAAACTCTTAGCCAAACATAAACAGTTTTAGAGCATAGTCCAAACCCTAATTTATAAATGTATACCTACCTTTATCTGATAAAAAAAACAACTTTTTAATCCATTAAAAAGTTGTAAATTTTCATTTATACAAATTACTAATAAATTTTATTCTTTACTTTATGAATGAACATATCCACCAGAGTGCTCGAAACATACAGAATAAGTCATACACAAAGACCGATATATTATCAAAATCGCAATCGAAATCTGTACAATTACAAATTTGTTTTTAAAACCACAATTATGAATCCAGTGACAGGTAAAATGAGGTTTGATAGGGCACCGCCCTGCCGATGCATATTGTCAGATAGGGCATATTTTATGCTGAAGATGATTTGATTTAAACCCTGGCGGAGTCTACCCCTGATTGAACAAGTAGCCGCTGTCGACATTGGCGCATCCCCATTCAATTATTCGTTCACTTCGTTTAATCGTAAAAACTGGCGGACAGAGCTCATCTAAGGTTCGTTTCGTTTTGTTGGAAAATTTGCGGGGACTTATACAGGACAGGCTTTAACCGAGAATTTTAAGAGGTGGATTCTTTGTTTGAAACTATGACTGTCAAAACCCTAATGACCTGTTAGAAACCCTTGGCCAATGTCTTAATAGAAGCTTCGTAGCGAATACGGAGTTGAAACAGGTCCTTCTGCTGCTCACTCATGATATAGACGGGCTTGAATTTTGTTTTCATAATCTTTGAAGCTGAAATCACTGTCAGGGTTAGCAAACATATTACATAAATTTCCGGAGTATTCATAAAAAGCCAGCATGGACACGCGGTTTCCATACTCGCCGGCCGAAGTGGCCAAGGTGAAGATTGTTCAGTTCGGAATAATCAGCCCAGATGAGATCGTAAGTGAAATATTCATGAAATCCTAGTGTGTTTTCTTTGCAAAGGGAGTTTTCAAGCGTTAGTATTTTTAGGAGTTTCGTAAAATGTGTTTATCAAATTTATAAAACCCTGACTATTCTTTCCTGAATTTTGATGAGATGCAATTTTAAGTTGAAAATTAGGGAGGCACCCTAAAATTTGGTGATATTGTAGGTGAAAAATGTAAAGCCTTTTTTTCGGCTTTTGAGATGTGGTTTGAATTTCGTTACGTTTTGTCATGAATTGATGACATCTTCGGGTTTTTGAGTTGTAATTTCAGCGGCAAATGTCGGTAGTTCAAATTGAACACAGTGAGACCTATGAGCGCGGGAAGCCTAAGCTCGGGGGTCTGAGTGATCCTCGTCTGGGGACTATCGATCGCAAAATGAAGTGTGAAACCTGCTCTGCTAGTATGGCGGAGTGCCCTGGTCATTTTGGGCACCTGGAGTTAGCAAAACCTATGTATCATATCGGCTTTTTGAAGACCGTTCTGTCAATTCTTCGGTGCGTTTGTTTCAATTGCTCGCGCATTCTCGCAGATGAGGTATGCCACCAAAAGATTTGTTCAGTTTCTTGGTGTTTCTAGTTTTAACTGTAATGGCATTTTGCTTTATATTGTGGGATGAATTTACATCTGTAGATTTTTATTTTGTTTTTCCTTTAGCCTTTGGTATAGGATTATGTATTTTGTTTCTGTAACATAATATGTAGCAGCTTAACGTTTCTATCATGAAAACTCTGGCTTGCTATTCCCACGTACATGTGAAATAAATGTTTAAATCCGATTATTGATTTTATTTGTCTTGTGGTGGATGCAGAGTTTATGCATTTCTCCTTGCATCGATTGCGTGGAAGATTGTTTCCATAGGAACCATCTGTATTATACCTAGGTTATATTATCAATAATCCAATAATGCATAAAAATTTGTTATAATAGTCCTAGGTTATATATGATCTAACAATTACAATTACAAGTCATATCTTTATACGATAAATACAGGTATGAATTTTCAAGCAAAATTTTACAAAAAGTATCGAATGTGTATGAATTTACATTTTCAAGCAAGCAATCTTATACAATATATTTATTGATAATAAATAATAAATATTTATTTAATGTTGACTTATAATAAATAATAAATATTTATTGTAAATCTTCTATAAAATTTGAGTTATTTATTTACTTTTAAGTGATTTTTTATTAAACTTATCCTAGTTTATATACTTGTGCTAGCCTGTTAACTTTTCACAATGTATAAAACTTGTCTTATCCTCCCCGTAAAGAGATATCTAAAGAGATTTTTTACTTTTATTATTTTTACTCCATGTCAAATATATTTCTGGTTATAATACTTTAATATTACTTGCCTTTTTATATAAAAAAATAGATTTTTGGATTCTAAGATAACTCCTTTTCCTTGTAATGATCTCCTTACACATCTCGTGTAATACAATATTGAGAACCCATTCTTGGTCTATTTTTATTGAGGCAAGCCTGATATGTCTGTATAGCCTTCCTTATATCTTCTCTTACTCTCTCTCTCCCCTCCCCCTTATATATATATATAAAAGTTAACTTCTATGCAGTTAGAAAATCAGAAAGGCAGAAATATTTTCTTATCTAAATAATTGCTTGTGATATATTTGAATTCTTATTAGTTTCTTTTATGTCTTCTTTTATCTTCTTATCCTCAAGCAACTACCAAAACCAAATGCATGAAGATCAAAACAAGTGATACATAATGTAGGCTTCTAAGCCAGCGCAAAACCCCTCTTCTAGGGGAAAACCCAAAAATTCTTTTCTCTTTCTTTAGAACCAAATCAAATGAGACAACCAAGACCCTTTGACCAAGACAAAGACCTTCTCCAACCCACCAAGTCAGCCTCCCAAGATAGTCCTTCCAATCAACTTCTAAGAAACAATAGTCAACCTTCTTCAATACTGCATCAACCATGAATTTCGGTCCTACTGCATCAGAATTTCGGCCTTACTGCAGACTTGCAATTTTGACCCCTCTTGCAACTCAAAATCTCACACGAGTGAGGGAAAACCAGAGAAAAACGAGCTTCACTTCTTCGCCGGGGTTCCTCCTCTCTTCGCGTTTCCTTCTCCTTTAAGCCTTCTTCACTTTTTCGCACCTCCTTTTTATTGCAGATCAAACTTTCTTGGTGAGTGAGCAAATGAGGTCGAGTTCCTCCTTATATATAGTGGTTGGATCATCCCTTTTTAGGCATTGACTGTACTTGAGGCCGACTTGGTGGAGGAGAGACAAGTGACACTTTTTACATGAAAAATATTTTTCTTCTTTGATACAATGAACACAAGAAGGGTCTATTACATAATGACAAGGACACTGAATCATGGCACAAACCCTAGAAGCACTCAATGGGTGCTTTGACCTAGAAACAAAATTAATAAAGCATGCTACCCATGCTTATAAATAAATTTTCTTTGACAATAATTTTTTCTTTCTTTCTTTTGACAAATACATAAGAATTGCATAAGAAAACAATTATGAAGATCGATACTAGTTACATTTCTCAACACTCCCTCTTAACTAGGGAGGTATTCATAACTGTTCAACCGGTGCAAGGTTGACCTCAATTGGAAATGTTCCAAGAAGAGTACAACAACATACACAATGTTAGGGATACCAAAATTGCCAAGGTATCCAAGTTCCAACACATCAAAGATCCAAGTTTCAATAACACTATTTCAATGATCCATCAACTCAAGGATCCAAGTGTCATTTCCAAGACACTAATACAAGGATCTAAGACACTATCATGGACTAAGGTTTTCATCAAGGCAACATGCCACTATAGGTACCATCGGGCTACAACTGTGGTATCAATCCAACTGGATATAGATACCGTTTAGGCCTTCATGCTAGGACACCAACCCTCAGGGATCCAGATATCATCAAAACACAACAATGGAGCTCCACATGACTAAAATACCCTTCCACACCGAGATCTAGACATCATCAAGGGCAAACTATAATTGAGATTTTAATACCAACCAGGCCAAGATGTCCTCCCAAGTACCATCATATGGGCATCTTATGGTACTCATCTCTCCCTCTCAACCAAATCAAAGATATCCATCAATCCAAACATGCTTCAAACTTTTCAGGGAGAGATCAACACATCAACTACAAGTTCAGTCATTTGAACATCCAGTAGCTTCACGACCCCAATCACTTCCAATATATTGGTTCTTATTATCGAAATGCTAACACAATCTCCGAGGTTCTCAATCATTCTGATGCTGCTTAGGTCATCATAGTAAACAAATCTCAACGGAAGCTTCCTTCTCCAACTTCTTTAGCATGACCTAATTCAACTTCAACACTTCTCAAAGCAACCAAATCTTATTCCGACCAATCACCAACAGTGCCTTAGCTATTCTCCGATCTCAATCTCATTCTCTCCTTATTATATGTATGGTTGACAAATCATGTCCTCCCTCTTAGTTATGGAGGATATACACTTTCCTTCATCCGAGCTCTTTCTTAATGAGGTAGATAAGTCCATCATCAACAACTTTTATTCTTCCAGCTACACAAGCTCTTTCTTTTATGTCATCGGGGAATTTTGACTTGCCAAAACTTCATTCCTCTTATCTTCATATGGCAACAAGGTCAACTTACAATCTTCAATGTAAACTTTAATGTCATCAAGGTTATTAACTTATTACAACTCCCTTTTCCCCTCATGCTCATAATCATCATAATGTCATCATCAAGTATGAGGTAGCCATATCTCTTTATAACTTCTTGCAAACTATGTGCTTGCAAATCTCAACGACAAGTATAGATGGGCCCACAAATATATATGTACAAGAGCATGAAATTAACTTTATCAATAACATGTAATGAGAGCATGTAAGGTTACCAAAACTTCAAACAAGAAAATAAACTTTAGATATTCAAAACCTAAACATTGTAAGGGTTTAAATTGTACGGAAGCATTTATACCTAGGGTTATACTTTTTTGCCCTAGACTCCTGACACCAACCTTAGCTAATTTTTTTGTAACAAACCCTAGAGACCATTATCAAACCTTTAATATTAAGCTTTATATTAGCAACTAAACCATGTTAGGGTTTTATCCATAGTGAGAGTAGTTACACCCATGGTTTCTGTTAAATTTAGATAACCATGGTATGTTCTATGCTTAAAGCAATTTACTTCAATCTTTCTTATAGGCCCAATTCAGATTAGCAATCACATAATCATTGAAAGTAAATGTTGATAGAACATAATAATAGATCGACAGAAGACAAGCCAATATAATAAATCAGAATTTACAATTCTTCTTGTCCAGCAAAGATAGAGAGAAATATTTGTTACAGCAGTCAACATGATGCCCTAGCCAGCAAAGACTTTGGCTGGTCAAACTAGCTCTTCCAACCTCTCGGAGGTTCAGTCAAACACATACAAGATCAACCTTCCTTCAGTGTCACACACACCTCACGAGACGATTTCCCAAAACAATCAACTCAAGTCAACAAAAGGATTTTCGGCATCCTGATTTTCGACATCCATATTTCCAGCATCCATTTCCGACATCTAGATTTTTGGCATCCAGATTTCCGGCATCATCTATATTTCTGAAATCCAGATTTCCGGCATCCATATTTCCAGCATCTTTCCGGCTTCCATTTCCAACATCCAGGTTTTCGACATCCTTTTTCGGCATCCAAATTTCTGGCATCCATATTCACACGTGGAGAGAGAGAAGCCTCTTCTAGGCTGTATGAACCAATCAGATCATGAAGAATGTGTGTGATGAGATGATGAGCAAATGAGCATCAATTCTCTCCAATTTATATCCATCAATGAGGGTGTGTGACACATCTGTTGGGCTTGTGAGCCTACATTACAATTTAGGCCGACCTTGACAAATTGCACATGTGGAGAAAATAAAATCAAAATATAAGTTCTGCTCATCCAAACAAGATGATCTTTAGATCAATCTTGCACCTCTCTGAAAGAGGAATCCAACAAAAATATCATCATCATCATATGAGTAATGCAACATGGAGTTTGGACCTAGTTGCCCAAAATTAACAGTTTCATTACAAGGATTTTATATCAACTTCTACAAGGGTTTTGCCATAAACCCTAAATATTGACATCAAATCCTATAACTAGGGATTTGATTGAATACCATAGATACCAACAACAAACCCTAAGAATCAAAAGGCAAGGGTTTCATCAAAATGAACAAATAGCAAAAGATAATATGACAAGGGTTGATTTAATCTAGAGATAAATCATCCTAACAACATAAGAATCTTCATGATTCTATAACAAATCCTAGATACGAGAGAGTTAGTAATATAAAGCATTTAAAGATAAAATGATCGAACCTTCTCATATGATGAAGACCCATTGTAAGTCTCGTAATCTTACACATACCATGAGTTGCTCCTTTTACAAACCTTGTAGGGTTTCTTATTGAAGGGCTTCCTCTGCAACATAGCTTCTTTCTTCTTTTGGAGTCTCCCTCTGAATCTAACCATAATCCTTATTGCAACTATTCTTTAGAGTATACCTTCAAACTTTCCTTCCAAGGAAAAAAAGAGAGAGGATTATAAACAAGCAAAAATATCTGGAGGAAATCAACAACGAAAAGGAAATAAAGAGCAAGGTACTTATCTTTTGTGAGAAAAAAGGGGGAGCTCCCCCTTAGTCTTACATCAATCTAGTCTTGTGAGGGGTTCCTTTAACTCATCAAAACAACTCAAGAACTTTCTAACAAAACATATTAAATTTGTAAACTAGAAATAAAAAAGAAAGATTGATCCTAGAGTGAAACATAAGAGAAACTCTACAAAAGCTAAAACAATAACCTATACTATAACTAAAGGATATATGAGACTTAATAGAATAAGTCTTTGACTTCAGATTCCTTAGTTTTAGACTTCTTTGGAGGATTATCATCAATAGCAATTGTAGCATGGTCCCTTTCACTCTTCTTGTTCTTAGGATTATCAAGGCATTGATTCTTATAATGTCCCATCTTGTGACAATGATAACATTCCATTTTAGAGAGGTCAATCTTCCCATGATTCTTCTTTGATCCTTTAAACTTCTTATTTCCTCCTTTCTTCTTGAAATGAGCAGAGTAGGCCGAGGTATTTTCTTCGTCTTCTTGCTTACCTCCTATCAATTAAAGACGAGCTTCTTCTTGAATACATGCATACCACATTTATTCGAAGGATGGAGAATTCTTCCAACTACTAATTCCAACGGCAAGGGCATTCCAAGACTTTGGTAATCCCTAGAAGGGCAACAATCACAAGTTCCTTTTCAGGGACTATTTCATCATTTGCTTGTAGTTCATCTCTTATATGGGCAATTCTTATAAAATAGGAAGATATTGTATCATCTTTGGTCATTTTGACAGTTCAAAGATCATTCTTTAGATTCACTACTTGTCCAATATTCTTGATTGTAAATAACTTGGAGAGAGCATCACACATTTTTGTTGAAGAGTCTAGTGTGGATATCTAGGGAATCAAGTTGTCTTTAACTCCATTCACAATTAGGTTCATGGCAATAATGCCATTTTCTTTGTACTTCTCCTTTCCAACATCATCTGTAGGTTCTTTGATTTTTCCTTGTACTAATTCTAATACCTTATTCCTTGCAAGGATGAGGTCCATCCTTGTTTTCCATGCTCTAAAGTTAGAGGTTCCTTGAAGTTTGTTCTCAGATTTCATTGATGATGCCATAGGTATACTTGTAAATGTCACACTTGATGAAAAAACTAGATATCTTTGTAGCCTTCAATAGGTTTTCTTCTTCAATCTATATTACAGGGAACCCAAACTTTTATATTACCTTTCAAGACTTTCTTCCTTCTATCAAATGGTATCCTTCCACAGATCTTTAAAGGTCCAAAAAGTAAGACTTCTCTTTTCCTTATGATCTACCCTGAAAAAATCTCTAGAATCCTTCCTTAAGATGGTGAGAGCTATTGATCTTCATGCTGCCTTTTTCTTTCTTCTTCACCTTAGCTCTAATGCCATGTTAGAAAATCAGAAAGACAAAAAGATTTTCTTATCTAGATAATTACTTGTGATATATTTGAATTCTTATTAGTTTCTTTTATGTCTTCTTTATCTTCTTATCATCAAGCAACTATCAAAACCAAATGCATGAAGATCAAAACATCAAATGACACAGTATGTATGCCCTCAGTTACGGCAAAACCCCTCTTCGAAGGGAAAACCCAAAAAATCTCTTCTCTTCCTTTAGAACCAAATCAAATGAGACAACCAAGACCCTTTGACCAAGACCAGTAACTTCTCCAATCCACCAAGTCAGACTCCCAAGATAGTCCTATTAATCAACTTCTAATCAACAATAGTCAACCTTCTCCAATACTACATCAACCATGAATTTCGGTCCTACTGCATCAAAATTTTGGCCTTACTGGAGACCTGCAATTTCAGCCCCTCCTACAACTCAAAATCTCTCACATGTGAGGGGAAACAATAGAAAAATGAGCTTAACTTCTTTGCTGGGGTTCCTCCTCTCTTCGCTAGGGTTTTCCCTTCTCCTTTAAGCCTTCTTCACTTTTTTCACACCTCCTTTTTATTGCAGACTGAACTTGCTTGGTGAGTGAGCAAATGAGGTGGTCGAGTTCCTTCTTATATATAGTAGTTGGAACTTGAATCATCCCTTTTTAGGCCGACTTGACTGTACTTGAGGCCGACTTGGTGGAGGAGAGACAAATGAAGGGTCTAGCACATAATGATAAGGACAATGACTCATGACACAACCCCTAGGGGCACTCAATGGGTGCTTTAGACCTAGAAACAAAATAAATAAAGCATGAAGCCCATGCTTATAAATAAATTTTCTTTGACAATAATATTTTTTATTTTTCTTTCTTTTGACAAATACATAAGAATTACATAAGACAACAATTATGAAGATCGATACTAGTTACATTTCTCAACATATTCTACTATTGAATCTTTTCTCTCTTTCTTAATATTATATTTTCTTTTCTTTCTTTTTTTCCATGTAAGCAGGCATTACACCTTTCAGGCAAGGGTAAGATATTCTTTGACGTTCATGGCCATTCAACAACAATGCTCAAAGCTAGTATATCAATATACTTGATATGAGTTCAATATGTGACTTGAATTGAACCCGGGTGGGGAGGATTAACATTCATTTTTCCCAACCATCCTAGATAAACCCAATTGGCGCACACACACACATGAGTTTACTTCTATGCCACTATGGAAATTGAAACGAATTTCTTGAAGAGTGATCCACACTAAATTTTTATTACCACGAGAAAATAAAAAATTGATCCCAGGTCAGTTGAGCAACCTGTTTCATACTAGTTGAAGTGAACCAAGTGGTATCACTTGGTTCACTTCATGATGTCAATACTTATGAATATAAAACCCCATACAATTATTTTTATTACTAATGCATATATTGTATAAAATTGTATGCTTGAGATTGTGTATTGTTTAAATACATGTAAGGTTTGTAAGTCATGTCCTTTAGAATCGAACCTATGACTATTATAATAGATGTTAGAAATATACATAAGGTTTGATAAGCTATGCCCTTTCCCAAAGGATGTGATAAATTGTTATTACATCATAAATAACTTACGGCTATTATAATAGATTTGTTATACATTATTATATTATTGGTAATACACTCTAGGTATGGTACATCATCAGTAGTCCCAGAAAACCAACACCTATCACTTCAGGGTGTGACACTATTTTGGTTTTTAGCTGCAGGGGATCTGAGGCCAGTTGGCTCAACTTAATGGTCATGATAGTGTAAATTTTTCCAACCCCAGTTGTACTAATATATTTTTAAATAATTTAACAATTTATTTCTGAATATTACAACAGCCACACAATACCCGGAAATAGTAAATAGCGGTAGCATAAATCAATTACACATACGCAGAATTTTTTCCTTAAAATCAGTCAATACTAATCAAAGCTTACAAGGACATTTCTGCAGCTGCTAAAGCCTAGCTGCTGGACAGTTGATAAATTCAACCCAACCAGTGTGAAAATTGACAAAACAGAAGTCTGTTGTACGACTGTATGGATCTATTGGCTGCAGGTCACTTTACGGATACACATGGTTGCATGGATATGACGTACGACTGTACTGTATGAACATGCTGTATAGTACTGTTGTACTGTACTCTTACTCTTAGCTGATTTGCTCTCTTTCTTGGAGTTGAGAGACAGGCTCATTGTTTGACCCCAGTGTTGTTTTTGCCACTGGATGCATGCTCTTCGCATTCCTCTAGGCCAGTTAACAGTAGGTTCTCATAAACTTCGGGTGGAGACGGACCACCAGGTTGATAGACCAGATAGAATCTGCCAAGTATGTCATTTACAGGAAATAGAGACCAATGTGCACTTCATTTTTGGATGCCCTGTCTATTATGAAATCAGAGGAAGGTTCCATTGCTTGTTCAGAGATTCTCAGACCCTCGCCGACTTTTTCAGGTATCTCGATCAAAGATGTTTGGCCCTATATATGCAGGAGGCTCTCAGGTTCTGAGTGCATATTCTTCAGCTTCCCATTAGACCAGACCCCACACATAAGATCACGACATTTTTCAGGGTAATACCTTCAGACAGGGGGCACCAAGTGACCGATTGATACCAGTACATATCCAGACTCTAGATAAGTGAGGATCCGTGGGACCTCACCCCGCCACACAAGATCTCAGCAGCAGATCCATTCCTGGGAGACGGACTAGGTCCTCCAGACCTCAGCAGCGCGTGAACTCCCCCAGGGAACGATTTAGTGGACTATCCTCACTTTCCACTGGCTCTTCATCGGGCCAATAGACTTTGATGAGTTTCCTTCATTGTTCTTCATTCAGCCTCGGATATTAGGAGAGATGGGTCTGATCCTCGAACCCATTAGCTCCTGGATCTTCTCTGCCAGGGCATTTCATGCATTGTATCTTTTATGTTCATGCACTGTATCTTTATATTCATGCATTTTATCTTTATATTCATGCATTGTATCTTTCATAGGAGACTGTTTGGTTCTCCCGCATTGTATGGACATCATTGTACTCAATAGTCCCTTTGACCTACTTTGTGGTCAATAGTCGGACATAAATATAATTATATTATCTTATCTCTTATGGTCATTGTTTCTATCCAATAACAACCATGTCTGAAATCTCTATCTTGACCTGGTTTTAAACTTTTAGTTGAAACCATAATCTACCAAAACCCTAATCTCTTGATGAGATGTGTAATTGAGATTAATCCTAGTCTAAATCATTAATGAATTGAAGATACTTTATTAAACTCAATAGTTAAATATAAAACTTTTCATTTTTACTAGAGTGAATTACAAAATTGAATTACTTCTTGAAATTGTGCTGAACCTCTTCCGGCACTTTGACATTGAACTTGTGTAGAAGTTTCTGTCCGAATTATATTTCTCAATAGATGGCTCCACCGCCTTTGGTCCCCTATGGGGACAAAATAGCTACTTTTGTTAGATTTGAACCCTGGGGGGCGAAGACAATCCTCACTTTCACCAGCCCAACTAACCTTTTGGGGCTTTCCTTGCGTTGATCAAGTCCCTGTTAGGTGGAAAAATAACAATCCAAGCCAATGTGTTAACCATTTGGTTACTGACATTGAACTTTGTCTATGTGACTTACCTTTAACAGTGTTAATGCAGAAATAATATTATATTATTGCAATGCAAATTAGCCATTGTCCAAGAATTCCAACTTTGCAACAACTGTGCACAACAATTATGGAGAGAGATTCTTAAAAAAATTGGGAAAAGGAATTTTTTTTTGGCAAAATATCCAAAAGAAAAGAAATTGACAAAAATTAAAAAAGTTCTGTTTACACCCCAGATAAATTGGCATTCTGATAACAATGGTTCCAATAGTTGGTTAGAACTCAAAAAGACATAAGCCCAAATTTATTTGTAAATTTGTTTATCTTGTATTTTACTATTTTCTTTGCCCTGTCTTGCTCATTTTTCTCCCTTTGACATTGGCATCCATTGCACGTTTCTGTATTTGTTAGTTCTAAATTCTAATAGATTTATAGTTTATACTTTTCATTATTGTCCGTTGGTTAGTGAACTTGTCAAAATACAAAGTCACACATACTTTTTAAAGTTTGATTGTATTTATAATTTATGTTTTTGCACCTGTGTATGAGATTACAGCATGTGCAATTGCATTGTATTAGTGAGTAATTGCTTGATAAAATCCGCTTGATTTTTGCTGGAAAAGCATTTGTTTGCTTCATTGGAATAAGGGTGGTCTGTGTTGTAGTTTTGATTCAATTCTATCATAGTTTAGCTATTGTTGCAAACCAATCAACTTCTTTTGTTGGCATTAGGGTTGTCTTTGTAGTGGTTTTGATTCATACTTGTCGCATTTGATCTACTGTTGCTTGGGTCACTCAACTGGTCAGAGTAGTTCTTCTCTTACTATACAAACACCAAAAAAGTGATCAAGTTATCCTTGTTTCCTTGCTGTCTGCATTCTCTTCTATGCAGTGTTTATTTTTATAAATTTTCAGTTATTTACAATAAAATCAAGGTTATCTGAATTTGACTACAGTTAACTGTTTAGTACTCTTTGTTTATTTTGGCACCTTTTGCACTGGTGTATATGTTCATAAACCTATTTTGAGCTAACTGTTTCTAGGGCATGGCATAGTTTGTGTTTTCTGATTGATGGCCTAATTCCAGTCCAAACAGAACCTGAAACAAATAAATTTATTCATCTTTGGATGCTGTATTAGAAATTTAGTTCTGTCTTGCATATCTTAAGCATCTTGTTCAAATTCTTCTCTCTTTTGACAGGATGACCATCGTTTCAGACAAGCATTAAAAGTCAAGAATCCCAAACACAGGTTAAAAAAGGTTTTGGATTGTTGTAAGAATAAAACGAAATGTGAGGGTGGAGATGTGATTGATGAGGATCAAGGACAAGATGGTGATGAAGAGGTTAAGAAGAAGCGTCATGGGGGTTGTGGTGCTCAACAACCCAAGATAACCATTGATGGTATGAAAATAATTGCTGAATATAAAGCTCCACGCAAGAAAGCAGATGAGCAAGAACAGCTAATGCCAGAGCCTGCAGAAAGGAAACAGCAACTTTCGGCAGAGCGGGTATGCTTTAGTTTTTGACAGACCAGTCAGGCGATTTGAGTGTCATTATTGAAATATAATGTATACAGAGCTTTTGTTTTTTTCTGTCTATAATGATATAATCTGATTTGTCCCAACTATATGCAGGTTCTAAATGTTTTGAAGCGAATAACTGATGAAGAGTGCCAAATGTTGGGCTTGAACCCCAAATATGCTCGCCCAGATTGGATGATTTTGCAAGTTCTCCCTGTTCCTCCTCCTCCTGTCAGACCTTCTGTCATGATGGACACTACATCAAGGAGTGAGGTAATTCTTCACATTGTCTTTTTTTGTTTAACCATTGATAATATAGAGTCTAGAGATGACATTCTGCAGATCCTAGGGAGCATTTCAAAATATCAGTTTGGGGAAAGAGAATTACCTCGCAATTTCTGAAACACCTGCTTCATGTATAATCAAATACTATTCCATCCATCAAAAGCTCTCAATGTATGTCTCATATATTTCATCCCAAAATACGAATTTGGACCACCCAATATCACAGGATTAAATATCTGTCCAGGCCTGGTCAATACAAAATGTTAAAATAATTACTCTTTCGAAAAGAGAAATTTCACCTTCCAAAAGAGATATTTCACCATGTAATTATCAGTAAAACCCAGAAATATCCAAAACTACTAGAAATTAAAAGATAGGATAGTGAAAACATTCAGAAATTTGACCATCCTGCTCTTCCCATTTCTGCCATCTGGCTGAAATTCAAACACTATTTTGATAAACCATCAACCTGAATATTCCTTTTTTTGTTTATATGTGGGTAAGATATGGATTGAAAAGCAGTTTGTAAAGTAATGAAGCAAGTTTTCACGTGAAATGGATCCATCCATCCACTTGATAACCACTTGGGGATCACCAAACACTTGCAGCGTATTGGTCTTGTTGCAGCAAAATCTAGCACCTAGTGCAAAGCCCTACTAGATGACACAAGGGAGGGTTACGACTGTCACCTCAGCAACTACTCCCCTCTCTTAGTGAAGGATGCAATCCAACACAAGGTGGGCTTCCTTGATAGGGCTTGGGATTCAAGTAATCCAAGGGTCTTCAGCTAAATGCTTCCTAAGTATCTTACAACACAAATTCACTGGATATGTCAAATCAGGGTTTGCAGTGGATGAAAGAGTAAGTTCAGGACTTGGGGTTCAAACTTCAAAGGACCTATGGTCAATTCAAAGGCTGGGGTTAGCCTAAGGAGTCTCAAATAGGTTACACACACCAAATCAAGAAAATTCAAGGCTGCTATAAACTAGGGTTTTATGAAAAGAAAACTAAAGTTTACAACAGTAGCAAATTTAGTCATTAAAAATGTATAAAAATTACGTGGAGTGATCTGATCAGATCTGGAGCATTTTGTCTATAATTTTCTCAGTTGGGCCATTATCTTAGGACGGGAACCCAAGTAAGTTCTGCATATTAATGAAGAATTGTTGATTGGGCAGAATCTGTTTGTGTCAAATGTGTGATTGAGATTGGTGTAATTTTGCTTCTGCTAATTACGTTCAGAATCTAGTCGTGCCTTTATTTAGTATATCTGTAATTTGCTAGGTTAATGATGTGCCAAGTATTAGGTTCAAGGAAAAATTAACAAAGCGGTAGAATTCAAGCTAAAATTGGCTTTTACTTGCTTTACATCCCTTGACATTCATTTGCATTTTAACACTTGGCTTGTGCTCTTTCGTTTCTTACAACTGCATAAACATCTTGACAAGTGTTAAGTATGAATAACATGGAGCACTACCATCATTAGAGCCTCCTATTTGTGTCCTTCCTATATAGTGAAAGAAAAGACCCTAAGGAAGGTCACACAAAACTAGGGACAGATGATAACCACCAACGTTAAGTAAAGGAACACGTACACAGTCAACAACAGTCTATAGTCCAATTTCAACATGTGATGCATACTAGAATGCCTTAAACATTGAAATAAAACACTTGAATGCAAAAATGGTTAATGTACCTTTTAATAATGACCCACCTTCAATGGGTGAGTAGGCTATATCAATGAATGCACTGACTAGATTGTGAATGAGAGGCATGTGTGGCTGACTATCTCTGGATCATGGTAGGAGTCAGGACTACTGGCTAGCAAGCTGCAGTGTAGGAGATTTTTTTTCTCTTAGAATGTTACCCACATAACTGGATGGGTAGCAGGCCCCTTTTTCAAATGGCAATATAAGTGCCAGCCTCAAATCTTTTTGCCCCCTATCAGTCAAATGAAAAGAATCCCCAGCTTCACAAATCTGTGGATTCCTTTGTATTGCTCCATCAGAGTAAATGCTCCCACCTGACCTGTCTATATCCTCTCCTTCAACTTGCCTGATAGGCTTATCAGCCTTTAACTGCAAGGGATTGTCAAGGATATTCATACCCTGCAGTGCACACTGCAAGGGAAGGATGTATCTATCTTCAAATAGACTGGCATTCCTGGACAACTAAACCCCCAAGCCACAATTAAGGATGGGGCCCTGAATCTTTTCAATGCTATATTTCCATCCGTCTTTCTGAGATATTCTTCAACAGAATAACCACTCCAAGAATTTTGAATCCCAGCAATAAATTCTAAATTTTCCAAACCTGAGATGTATATGAGCTTGAAATAAGCAAGTGTGGAATCAATTCTTCACTTACCTTACACAGATAACATCAATCAGGGCATTGTTTGTTCCTCTTGTTATTGGGTGCCAACCACATATCTATATGAGATTTTAGAGCACATTTTTGCTTCCATATCTTTTTCCATCACGAAGCTGTTCTTTCTGTGATATCTCCCTCAATTAAGACTGTGTATCCCAGCTTTGGGGTATAGTATCCCCCTATTGGCTTCTTTGACCAAATTAATTCATCACCTTCATCTTTGATTCTAGCATGACTGCTCCTATGACTTAACACATATCAGTCCCACAATACAACATCTTCAGCTCTGAGACTAGTCTGTTCTGCTGTTTCCAATTTTTTCCTCTAAATAGTAGTAAGATCATGTTTGTTGCCTGAGGTGGATTGAGAAGCCTCTTCTCCCTAAGACTGTGAATGAGATTTCCCAGCAACTTATATCCATCTCCACAACCAATGTAAGGATCCTCACAAGTCTTACCTGCTTATCATTTCCTATCTTTCACACCAGCCACCTTCCTATGGCAGGAAAAGCAACAATAGTGGCGCTTTCCAAATAGTAGAGACATTGTGGGAAGACTTGGGAGAGGATATTAATTACTTCTCAACAGAAACAGGATCAACATACTTCAGAATAATCACCTGGCAGCACAAGCCCCTGGCAGAAATCAACCTCCAAATGTTCTTAACTTGGAGAGCCGGAGAAATTTTGAAGATGTTCAACGATTTGTCCCCACTTCCCTATCTCCTTCGGAATTGCCAGACTTTGCCAATTGACTGATGGAATGCCCTTTATATCCATCCTTCCAGACCAAAGGAATCTGAAACCAATTCTTCCAAGTTTACCTAGCACACCCCTCATGATATAAGCTAACGTCATCCAATATTTTGGAATTGCTTCAACTACTGTACAGATTTCAACAATAAGCCTACCACCTCTTGATAGCCACTGTTTACACCAAACAATAATTAACCTTAGCAATTAACCAGTCCCATTTTTTTTACCATAATCATTTGGCTTAATAAAGAAACCTAGATGCTTCAGGCCATATTGTAAATCCCTTTGCTGAAAAGGGAACAACTCTGTGAAGTAGCTGCTGTCATCTTCAGTGATACCTATGTAATGTCCTTTAGGGTAAAATTTACCTTAGGGTTTGAAAGAGTACACGACAAGATTTATATTCTACCAATATCATAGTATTCTTTTTATTTCTTGCAAATAGAAATAATGTTAAATTCAATAAACAGTGTAACCATTGTTTAGTTTCACCAATAAGTTGGATGTTCAAAATTTCTAAATGCAGTACTTTTCCTGATATTTTGCAGGATGATCTCACACATCAGCTTGCGATGATTATCAGACACAATGAAAATCTGAAGAAGCAGGAAAAGAATGGGGCTCCAGCTCATATTATTACCGAATTTGCTCAATTGTTGCAATTCCACATTGCTACCTATTTTGACAATGAGCTCCCTGGTCAGCCAAGGGTAAATACTCCTCCATCGTGATCATTGTTGATATTGCTGATGTATTTTATGAACTGAATTAATGTTTTATGCTCGTGTCTATCAGGCGACTCAGCGATCGGGACGGCCCATCAAGTCCATATGCAGTAGACTGAAGGCCAAGGAGGGTCGCATCCGAGGGAATTTAATGGGGAAACGAGTAGATTTTTCTGCACGTACAGTTATTACTCCTGATCCAAATATCAACATTGATCAGTTAGGAGTGCCGTGGAGTATTGCGTTGAACTTGACATATCCAGAAACTGTGACTCCATATAACATGGAGAGGTGGTGTGAATAGCATCAGGATATTATTTTCTTTAATGTTCAAATTCTGCTGCTGCATATGCATTATTTTAGAATGTATGTTAATCTTTTGTGCATGGATCAAACAGATTAAAGGAGCTTGTAGAGTATGGGCCTCATCCTCCTCCAGGAAAAACTGGTGCCAAATACATTATCAGGGAGGATGGCCAGAGACTTGACCTTCGCTATTTGAAGAAGAGCAGTGACCATCATTTAGAGTTGGGATACAAGGTAGGTATCAACTTTATTGACTGTTCAATTTTCTTTCTAGCATTCAACAGCAATATTCTTATTCTAACATGTTTATCATAGGTGGAGAGGCATTTGAATGATGGAGACTTTGTTCTTTTCAATCGACAACCTAGTCTTCACAAGATGTCTATCATGGGGCACAGGATCAAAATCATGCCGTACTCAACATTTCGACTAAACTTGTCAGTCACATCCCCATATAATGCTGATTTTGATGGTGATGAAATGAATATGCATGTACCACAGTCATTTGAGACGAGAGCAGAAGTCTTGGAACTAATGATGGTGCCAAAGTGCATTGTCTCTCCTCAGTCCAATAGGCCAGTTATGGGTATTGTCCAAGACACACTTTTGGGCTGTCGGAAGATAACAAAAAGAGACACATTCATAGAAAAAGTGAGCATCAGTGTTGTGTTTTATAATTTTATCACATGGGAAAACTATAATTCTGGTCTGTTTAAGCATTATTTCATGATGGTAATCTTGGTGTTATTTGGGCAGGATGTCTTTATGAATATTTTAATGTGGTGGGAGGATTTTGATGGAAAAATACCTGCTCCGACAATTTACAAGCCAAGGCCAATTTGGACTGGCAAGCAAGTATTTAATCTGATCATTCCAAAGCAGATTAATCTTATAAGGACTTCGGCATGGCATTCAGAGTCTGAATCGGGAACTATTACACCAGGAGATACTCTTGTACGCATTGAGAAGGGCGAAGTTATCTCAGGCACTCTTTGCAAGAAAACCCTTGGAACTTCTTCAGGAAGTCTTATTCATGTGATCTGGTATACCTTCATGTTCAGATTATTTTCAGGTTACATTTTTGTGCAGTTTTCCACTTAGGATGACATATCTATGTTATTCAATATGTCATGGCATGTAGCCAGATATGTCATATGATGGTATCCCGTTTTCAGAATTATTATAGAGTGAATATGGCACTGGTATGTATCTGGTTTGGATATGATCAGGATACAGTTGGGATCTGTAGTGTATATAGACTGTATGGATCAAGAGTTTTATCTCCAAAAGTACTTGATGAAAGGAAAAAAAAATACAGAATTTTTTTGTTCAACCTCAGAAAGTTCTATATGATATGTTGGGTGAAAATCATGTGTCGAGTTTTATTGGTCTAGGTGTCTATAGCCTATAATGTGATCTTTTGCATTTTGCAGGGAGGAGGTTGGTCCAGATGCTGCTCGTAAGTTCTTAGGTCACACACAATGGCTTGTTAACTACTGGCTGCTACAGCAGGGTTTCAGTATTGGAATAGGAGACACAATTGCTGATGCTGCAACAATGGAGGTTATTAATGAAACAATATCAAAAGCAAAAAATGAAGTCAAAATGCTTATCAAGGCTGCTCAGGAGAAACAATTAGAGGCAGAACCTGGCCGCACAATGATGGAGTCTTTTGAAAACAGAGTCAATCAGGTAGTCTTAAATCTATTACAGTATTTCCTTCTTCAGGATTTATTATTTGCTACCTCTCGTCATTGTATTTTCTTTTGTGAATGTAGGTGTTGAACAAGGCCCGTGATGATGCAGGAAGTAGTGCTCAAAAAAGTTTATCAGAGAGTAATAATTTGAAGGCAATGGTTACAGCTGGGTCAAAAGGAAGTTTTATTAACATATCACAAATGACTGCTTGTGTTGGACAACAAAATGTAGAAGGAAAACGAATTCCGTATGGATTTGATGGTCGAACTCTTCCCCATTTCACAAAGGACGATAAAGGTCCAGAAAGTCGTGGTTTTGTGGAGAACTCTTATCTTCGTGGCCTAACTCCCCAGGAGTTCTTTTTTCACGCAATGGGAGGTAGAGAAGGGTTGATAGATACTGCTGTGAAGACTTCGGAAACAGGTTACATACAGAGGCGTCTTGTAAAGGCAATGGAGGATATCATGGTTAAATATGACGGGACTGTCAGGAACTCTCTTGGTGATGTTATTCAATTTCTATATGGTGAAGATGGTATGGATGCTGTTTGGATTGAGTCACAAAAGCTTGATTCTCTGAAGATGAAAAAGAAGGAGTTTGAAAATGTTTATAAATATGAGCTTGATCAAGAAAATTGGAATCCTAGTTACATGTTACCGGAACATGTTGAAGATTTGAAAACAATCAGGGAGTTCCAGAATGTATTTGATGCAGAAGTGCAGAAACTGGAGTCAGATAGACGACAGCTAGGTATGGAGATTGCACCTAGTGGGGATAACTCATGGCCTCTGCCTGTAAACCTTAAGAGGCTTATATGGAATAGCCAGAAGACATTCAAAATTGATGCGAGAAAACCCTCAGATATGCATCCCATGGAGATTGTAGAAGCAATTGACAGACTTCAGGAAAGACTTAAGGTTGTTCCTGGTGATGACCTCATGAGTATTGAGGCACAGAAAAATGCCACTCTCTTTTTCAATATTTTGCTTCGAAGTACATTTGCTAGTAAACGTGTACTAAAGGAGTACCACCTCACAAGGGAAGCATTTGAATGGGTAGTTGGTGAGATTGAATCTCGTTTCCTGCAGTCCTTAGTAGCTCCAGGTGAGATGATTGGCTGTGTTGCAGCACAGTCCATTGGTGAGCCAGCTACTCAGATGACACTGAATACTTTCCATTATGCTGGTGTCAGTGCCAAGAATGTTACCCTTGGTGTCCCAAGACTTAGGGAAATCATAAATGTTGCAAAGAAAATAAAAACACCATCATTGTCTGTGTATCTAAAACCTGAGGTCAACAAGACAAAGGAAAAGGCAAAGAATGTGCAGTGTGCTTTAGAGTACACAACTTTACGAAGTGTTACAGAGGCTACTGAAGTGTGGTATGATCCAGATCCAATGAGTACTATCATAGAGGAGGATGTTGACTTTGTTAAATCATATTATGAAATGCCAGATGAGGATATTGCACCAGAAAAAATATCTCCGTGGCTGCTCCGTATAGAATTGAATAGAGAGATGATGGTAGATAAAAAGCTCAGTATGGCAGACATTGCAGAAAAGATCAACCTTGAGTTTGATGATGATTTGACATGCATTTTTAATGATGATAATGCAGAAAAACTTATTCTACGTATACGTATTATGAATGAAGAGGCTCCTAAAGGGGAATCACAAGACCAAAATTCTGAAGATGATGTCTTTTTAAAGAAAATCGAAAGTAACATGCTTACAGAAATGGCTCTAAGGGGAATTCCAGATATCAATAAAGTGTTTATCAAGTCTGGAAAAATCAACAAGTTTGAT
This sequence comes from Pinus albicaulis, assembly GCA_034641835.2. Lineage (NCBI taxonomy): Eukaryota > Viridiplantae > Streptophyta > Pinopsida > Pinales > Pinaceae > Pinus > Pinus albicaulis. Next base: position 22,337,733 of record CM076581.1, on the reverse strand, counting down.
GAGAATGATGGATTTAAGCCTGAGACAGAATGGATGCTAGATACAGAAGGTGTCAATATGTTAGCTGTCATGTGCCATGAAGATGTAGATGCTACTAGGACAACAAGTAATCACTTGATTGAGGTCATTGAAGTGCTGGGAATAGAGGCTGTGAGGAAAGCTCTTCTGGATGAGCTTCGAGTTGTGATATCATTTGATGGGTCATATGTGAACTACAGGCATTTAGCTATTCTATGTGACACAATGACATATCGAGGTCATTTGATGGCTATTACTAGACATGGTATCAATCGTAATGACACAGGGCCAATGATGAGATGTTCATTTGAGGAGACGGTGGATATCCTTTTGGATGCTGCTATTTTTTCAGAAGGTGACCCTCTTAGGGGTGTTACAGAAAACATCATGCTTGGACAGTTGGCTCCTATTGGTACAGGTGATTGTGCCTTGTATTTGAATGACAAAATGCTGCAACAGGCTATTGAACTCCAGTTACCGAGCTATATGGAAGGTGTAGATTTTGGTATGTCACCAACTAGGTCTCCTATCACTGGGACACCACATCATGATGCCATGATGTCTCCAAGCTATTTGCTTAGTCCCAGCCTACGTAGCTCTCCTATTACAGATGCACAATTTTCTCCATATGTTGGGGGAATGGCCTTCTCTCCATCCTCTTCCCCTGGCTACAGCCCTTCTTCACCAGGGTACAGTCCCTCATCTCCTGGATATAGCCCCACATCACCTGGTTACAGTCCCACATCTCCAGGATACAGCCCTACATCCCCGGGATACAGTCCTACTTCTCCTTCATATAGTCCAAGCTCTCCTGGATATAGTCCTACTTCTCCAGCATATTCACCTACAAGTCCTTCTTATTCTCCTACATCACCAAGCTATAGTCCCACATCACCAAGTTACAGTCCCACTTCACCAAGCTATAGCCCGACATCCCCAAGTTACAGCCCCACTTCACCTAGTTACAGCCCAACTTCACCTGTTTACAGTCCCACATCCCCAGCATACAGCCCAACCTCACCGGCATACAGTCCCACATCACCTTCATATAGCCCCACGTCACCTTCATATAGCCCAACATCTCCTGCTTACAGTCCGACATCTCCGGCATACAGCCCGACTTCCCCGGCCTACAGCCCAACATCTCCTAGTTACAGCCCAACATCGCCAAGTTACAGCCCGACATCTCCTGGCTATAGTCCCACATCCCCAAGCTATAGCCCAACATCTCCAAGTTACAATCCAGCTTCTCCAAAGTACAGTCCTACTTCTCCAGCATATTCTCCAAGTAGTCCAAGATATTCACCATCAAGTCCATATAGTCCAACATCACCAAATTACAACAGGTACAGCTAATGGGATTATGGTTCTGTGTAGTTTTTCCTTTTAAAAAAGGATTTATATTTATTATGCTTTGGATACTTATTGATTTGTTCGTGGTATTTTTACAGTCCAAATTCACCTTCTTATTCGCCAACATCTCCATCATTTTCTCAAGCAAGTCCTACTTACAGTCCTACAAGGTATTGCAACATTTTGGCATGACCTTAGTTTTTCAAACTGTTGATATTAGCAAGAACTTTGACTTTTTCTTTTTGCAAATGTATAGGTTTCTGAAAAGGTGTCAAGACAGATAGTGTATTAAAGATCTTTTTTGGGTATCAATGAAATTAAAAGTTTATATTGCTCTACAACAAATTACATGGAGATAACACAAAACCTGACATTGCTGCAACCTTGTTCTTGGCTCCAACATAATGAGTAGATACCTTACTAGCAAAGGCCTTCCACAAAACATGTTGTTGACCAACTGACATCATTACATGTTCAAATATTACTGTTAATGTTTACATCAATGTCTTCACTCTATTTGCAAAAAGAGACATGTAATGAGTTCTTAATGTATAATTCTTGAGCCGTTTTTGTAGCCTCCCAGATTCTCACATTGCGCAAAAGTCCCTAAGTACAATTGTGAAATACCAAGTGCAACTTAGGCAAGCTACACACTGTCAACTCAATAGCCTTGCCTTTCTTTCTTTATACTAGACAAAACTCTACCCTAGCCAGGCTTCCCTCTGGTTAGCTAAGTTCAATGTGTTATAGTATAGAAGGAGAACAAGAGAGAGTTGATAAAACATAAATAATATTAAGATTTTTGTACTCTTTGGGTTGAGGATGAAAGGGAAGATCAGTGCCTTCGTGTTTGGGCTATGGGGTCAGGTTAGCCTCTAAAAAGACTGTTCTTATGAAAGATTAGGGGCTATAGACATTCAAATGATGAGCACAACAGCAGCCCGAATTTGGTCACTAAATCAACAGATTTGATGGGGGAAAACGTCTATATAAGATCCACTTTCATGACAACACTAAGGGTGGTCCCTACCTAAAGATTGTTTACAGATGCAATGAATCTAGTGATGTCAAATACATAATGTTTCCTGTTCAAAGGAGTTACGAACTAGAGAAGAGTCTACAACACCTAACCCTTTCCATTGTAGTGATTTTGCTCCACTATGGCCCTTGAGTTGACGCGGGCATCCAGATGCCTGCAAGGACAACTGCCAATAGTGCTCCAAGAACAAGATTCACTTCAACAAAAAGACAACTATTTCCATAAGAACTTGTACAAAGATAGATGCAATTTTATTACAAAGCTTGGGGGCTATTCTGCTCACACCTTACACAAATGAAGAAAGTAAAACCTTATATAGGTTTCAACTATATCTCCCTTTGCAATAAACAAGTATTTGTTTTCCTAGATCCATTAGTCCTCCAAAGATTAACAATAAAATAACCCTCTCAACAACCAACTTACTAAAAGTAGCAAATGAATTATTGAGATCCATAATTTCCTCCAAGAGGTTTGGATAAAATATCAATACCCAAGGATTATCATAATGTTCTTAGGTAACTAACTCAAATAGACAAGTCAAGCAATACTGGAATAAGGGAATTAGTTAGCAACCTCCCCCAACAATAGAGCTAGAGAAGACAATACCTCCTTTAAATGAGGATTTGACCTTGCAATTGTCTTCATAATGATAACCTCGAGGGTTAGCTCAATTGGTCGAGTCCCTGTTGTTAAGCACCTCAGCTATTGGTAGGTCACGAGTTCAATTCTCTCGACACTTTTGGGGATAGGCTTCATGTTTGAGCTGATGGGAAGTGATCCCTTTGTGTGGATCTATTTGGAACAATATTTTGTGGATGTAGCGAGTCACCGGTATCTGATGATTGTGAACCACATAGAAAAATAAAACAATCTTCATAATGATAAATAATTTTCTTTCCATAGCTGCACTCTTTGAGAGAAGATTCACATGTGTGAATCAAGCCTCAATGTAGTGAGATGTCCTCAACAAGATGGCATGGGAATGTTGTTAAATTCTGAAGATGTTCTATGCTAAGATGCAAATATACTTTAATCTTCTAGGGCATAACTAAAGTAAGATGCAGATAGAACATACCAATAGATTGATGGAAGACAAGCCAAAACAGAGATAAAGAATGGTGGTGTTACGACGATCAGCAGGGAGCTTCAACCAACAAAGTCTACAATAGGTCATTCAGCCAAGCGTGTCACACAGCTCTAAAACGCGCTACATCAAGAAGCCCTAATTCAACTCCATGAGAAAGCCCTAACACAGATGCACCAAGAAGAGAGAAGATAATTTCTTCTACACAATGTGTGTGAAATGATCTCCAAAACTCTCCTATTTATAATCATCTGTGGAGGTGTGTGACACGTCCTTTAAGACATTTAAGTCTATATTATATTCCAGGCCGACCAAGCGCATAAGTGGATAAATTCAAAATACATGTTCTGCTCATTCGATCAAGATGACCTTTAGATCAATCTTACACCTCTCCGAAAGAGGAATCCAATAAAAATATCGGGATCATCATCTGAGCAGCACAACCCAGAGTTTGGACCTAGTTGCCCAAAATTAACACTCCCTCTCAACTAGGGAGAACTTCGTCCACTTGTGCAATCCAAACATCGTGCGTCATCCCGTCGTAACTTGCTTTGTCGGCTTCATTATTTCAGAACAGAAGGCGAGTCACAAAGACATCACTCACGGCTAACTCGAAGTCAAGTTAGATGTCCCAAACCTCTATAGGACTCAAAAGAGTCACACACCAACCCAAAGTTGGTTTCACTGACCCGAAGTCAGTGGGAGGTCTGAAACCTCTCTTAGACCCGAGAGAGTCATATACTAACCTAAAGTTAGTTTCACTGACTTGAAGTCAGTTGGAGGTCCGAAACCTCTCTAAACTTGATCCTAGATCAAGTGGTTGGACACGTGCCATCCTAGACATTGAGAGTACGACAATCTCCGATGCATCCATCGGTCTTGCTATGGTCTCTATTCACATTTCTCACCTCATTGGCCAAATGAGAGGTGGTACTTCCCATGAGTTTGAAACTCCATGGGTAGGATGCATACAGGGCACAGATCAAAGAGAGGTAAACCAACTCAATATCATCACGATGGGGCGGAAGCACACCAACAAGGTTTGGCAAGCTTGTCCCTGTGGTTGCTCATAGCTCCAAAAGGAATTATCCCCAAAGCCCTCCCTGGAGCTCCCAGAGCTCATCATCCAACAGGACCCTCCAAATAGGGTCGTTCCACAATTCCAAGATTCTCACGGAAGGTTAGGAACATGACCTTCCCCAAGGGCATTGTGAGAATATTCACGACCTGCTAATCAGTTCCTATATGATCGAGCCTTACGGCGCCTTGCTGTACCATATCCCGGATAAAGTGATACCAACCATCAACATGCTTGGATCAATTGTGGAACCCGGGATTCTATGACAAACGAATCCCCCTTTGGTTATCACAAAGGATAACAGTGGCATCTAGCACATGCTCGAACAACTCACTGAAGAGCTTTCACAACCAAGTGACTTCACAACAGGCCATACATGTTGCAATGTATTTGGCCTTAGCAGTGCTCAAGGCTACCAACTTCAGATTCCTGCTCGAAGCAGATCTACGTGTGAAGCAGCATCCAGATGTGCTCTTGCGATTCACCACACTGCCAACCCAATCGACATCGGTATATCCATGGAGTGTCATACTCCCGACAGTGTATCTCAGCCCATGGTCTATCGTGCCCCAGAGATATCTCAAGAGTTCCATGGCACCAACCCAGTGAATGTTATGGGGATCAACCATGTGTTGACTCAAAGTGTTCACTGCACAACGTACGTCTGGACGGATGTTCCCTAAGAACATCGGGGCCTCTACGAGTTAACGATACTCAGTAGGATTTGCACAGGCCCAGCAACACTGCCACTCAACTTCTTAAAGTTGAGCTCCATCGGTGTCGACATGGACTTACAATCCACCATACCAAATCTTTCCAGAAGCTTTACAATGAATTTTCCTTGAGAAAGGAAAATCTCGCCAGGTCTCTGCCAGACCTCCTTGCCTAGGAAGTAGTGCATCAATCCTAGGTCCTTCATTTTGAACTCAGTAGCGAGCTCCCTCTTGCACTGATGAATGAGAGAGTCAGCACCTGTCAGGAATAGGTCGTCTACATACAACACCAGAATGAGAGGCCTTTCTCTATCAACCTTAAAGTAAAGGTTCAGATCAGCACTACTACGAGTGAAGCCCAACTTCATCAAGTAGCTATCTATTCTCTCGTACCAAGCCCTGGGGGCTAGCCAACTTGCAAACATGGGTGTCTCGATCCTGGACTTTGAATCCCAGAGGCTGCTCTTCATACACCTCTTCCTTTATCGCACCATGCAAAAAAAACGGTCTTCACATCCATCTGATGAAGATTCTGTCCTTGCGTAGCAGCAAGGGTAATAATAGATTACAGGTGCAATCACATTTCCTATTTGATCCATGCTTGATCTTATATCAAGGTGACAACAACTTTGTCTTGTGGTCTAGGAACATATCCCATACATCACCCTTCATAATGGATTCGTACTCATTGTGCATTGTTCCAGACTTGATGCTTTACAACTTTCCCAAATGATCCTGGCTTATATTGTACTCATGGCAGCTAGATACCTCTGGTATTTATATGGCTTCTTGGTTTTCTTCAATTTCCCCCTTGAAGCCATATGTCTTTGAGCCATGAGGGTCTTCTTTCTTTCAGCAATGATATTAGCCCAGGCATATACGGTTGTAGTCTCCCTCTTAATGCCAGCTTCTCTTGTGAGAGAAGACATCTATTTTAAATGAGGGCATCCCAAACACCAACTCGAAAAGGAGTTTTGTACTTAGGGGCCTGAATCTTGTTTTCCCATTGTCAAAGCCATACAAGAATCATAGCCATTCACTGTCATATAGCTGTCATGCATCTTGACATGTATCATATATTGTCATATCATTGATTTCAGTGTTGCGATGATTTTATCATAATTTGTCCAAAAACTTCACAGGCTTTGCTGACCATGGTTCCAAATATTTGACAGTTCAAGACTCTAAAAACGTGATTGTCCAAGGCTGCAAAAACTTTACAGTTCACACTTTCAAGTTTATCATTATGCCCTAATGTGAGACTGATACTGTCACAGGCTTCCTGCTACTATGAATTTCGTAACCATAGGTGTCTGTCTATGTCACTGTCATAATGATAGTGACATAGAATCACAGATTACTTTCTTAGCTTCTCAAATTTGCAGCTACAAAAATACACTATGAACTGTAATCACTCTCATATCATTATCATAGAGATACTGACACAACTGTTGTCAAACATCTTGTCATAGATGCACTATCACAACGGTCATGGAGAAACTGTCAATAAGAGAATATTAAAGTGACTCTCATATGAATGCTGCATGTATCATGAGCAAAATCTTTGTCATTATGTAACATAAGCACATATGAATCAAGGTATTCATCCAAGTTACTGTCATAACTGAAATTCCTGTCATGGATACACTGTTCACATATCACTGTATATAATCCCAAAATTTTAGCAACTCTCCTTTGTTCATTAAAGTGACAGTATATAAGCCTTTTAAAAAAAACACACTGTCCTATCCAACAGTTATAGTGAACTCATCATCAAGTCGGTTATTGTGAATAACTCATGTCAAATCATTTACATGGGACAACCACTATATATACAAGCCTAGGTTCATCGCATTCCACTACAGAACAGTAACTCAGATCATCCTCTGAAATCAACTCGTACATCATCAAAAGCTCGGATAAAATTGCAGAGAACCATAGTTTACAGTGATGAAGGTTCGATGTCACTTCAATGAACAAGTAAGACTTCACGTCGGGTTCACCAATTAATTAATCCAACCGTTTTCTGCCACTAAAATTTGATCTCTCCTTCGCCAACATCGCTGCATCATAGCGCTCTTCCTGCTCACAGCCACCCCCAACAAAAAACATACATCATCTCTATACTACTTGAACATGCCTATTCTACACGATTGATCTGATCTTGAGAGAGAAACTGCAGATCAGTGAACAAATATGCTTGTTGCTATCGTTCACGGGAAGGAATCCTCATTCATATAAGAGGTTCTTGTCATCATCATAAGCAGGTAGCCTCATGTTCAAATGAGACTCTCAATATAATTTGACCAGTGGCTCCATTATCGCCCTATTGACACCATGAGAAGTGACCTCGAGTGCAGTGGCTTGCAATGTCAGCCTTTGAAATTGCTCCTCCACAGGAGCTGGTGCTTCCGCTAGATTTAGCAGGCATAAGGAGGTCTGGAACGAATGCACAGACTTGCATGTCGGGACTTCCACCTCTCTCCACGAATGCTTGCTCTCCTGCTACGATTTCCACCGCGGCCTTAGAAGTAGCGCTCGTGGAATTTCTCGGCCTGAGCACATTCTCCACCGGTCGATAAATGCTAACGAATAACTCCTCTAAGATTTGCTCCGTCTGAAAATTACACTTGTGGGTGTGCGTCTTGTTCCATTGTTGTGCACTGAAATGCATGGGAGAAAATCCACGAAAGAACACTCTCGTTTTTGTAGCATTGACATTTTGATCTATCCAATTCCCCCACGCTGTGAATGCTTTTTCGAAGGCAACCAATGGATACAACCGAGGGTAAAGGTAGTTGCCTTCTTGAGAGAAGTATTTTGTTGCCGCTTTATTCCCATGCCTTCACCAATGTCCCGAATTGAAGACCATGATATCGGCATCTTTCCAGTCAGCCTCGTGCTTCTCAATTGCATCAATTGAAGACCATGATATCAGCATCTTGATCGACCAAAAATATTACCATTTTTGTTTTACCTCGCTTCAGAAACCAAAATTACTCATCCGTGCACCATCTTTGCTTTACGCGAGACATAGATCATCGGAATTGATCTCATCATCTCAGCTCGGGTCCTTGATCGAGGCCTGATGCAGTCAGCCTCTGAGACCGGGTGTCCGGCCAGTCATAGAATTTTCCGGCAGCCAAAAAAAACTGTAAAGGTTTTCCTCGTGAGGGATTAATTCGGACAACCGTCTTGCAAATGACGACAGCTCCTCGCTTGCCCACCCTGCAATTTTCGGGAATTAAAAATGGCTATATCACACACAAAGAATGACGACGTCTCGTTGATTATTGTCCAACCAGGAACTCAATAAGACACAATGAGCTTAGGTCCAATGACTAGGGCAAAACCCACAAGGGGAAAACCCAACCAGATTCTTCTTCTATTAGAAATCAAATGTTCAATAGAGATACAAAATATAATGAGAGAAAGAAGTTCACCCAAATCTGAAGAAGAATTATGATAGCGGTAGCTGATGCCAACACTGAATTACTTTGGCTCACCAAGTTCTGCTCTTACTCTTTAAGCCCCCCTCTCTCTCCTTCAATTCTTCTCTAGTCTCTCTATTTCTCTCTTTCTCAAGTTCGTACTTTCCATTCACAATGCACAAGTGAGTAGTAGAGAGGATGAGAGGCACAAATATATATGAAGAGCAAGGAGGTCGAATTCATGAAGGAGAAACTCCCATGCCTTGATGAGAAGTTAATATGCCAAAATAGGAGTGTAACTTATGCCATAAAGGATGTACGCTTGCCTTAGTAACTCATGACATCAAGAGGGGGAGTACACATGCCTTAGTGACTTGTGCCATAAAAAGGAGAACACATGCCTTAGTAATTCAAGCTATTAAGGAGATGTGTAACATATGCATTAAAGAGGTGTAAGTGTAACATATGCATTAAAGATATGTAAGAGGAATCTTTTTATGACGAGTCATTTAAGTGTGTAAGAGAGTGTAAGAGGTGCGTAAGAGCATTAAAGAGAGAGCAGAATGAATCCTTTAAGAGATGGAGAGTAATGCATCATTGAATGAGAGAGTTCGATTTTCCATCAAGGAGAGAGATGTGAAGTGCCATGATTGAGTGCCAAGTAAGAGAGGTGACATGTAATTCCTCTTTAGATAATATTATAGTATTATAAGTCTATTAATAATATTGACGATTAAATTAAAAAATTAAACAATTTAGATTGATTAAGGATAAGTTAAGGGATTTTCCATCATCTATCCATGATTACCAATTGAAGCAAGGTGACTTATTAATTTTGGAAAGTCATGGTTGCAATGATAGACATGACTTTCTGTATTTAGAAAGCCACTCTAGAATAGTCAGAAATGAAATTTTATTCAAGGAAATTCATCCCTTAACTGCCAATTTTCAACACTCCCTCTCAGCTAGGGAGGAATTTATTTTTGACACAAGGATCTCTGTAATCTCTGCTTTAGAACAATGATGTTACAATCCAATGAAGAATCATAATAGGGGAGATACATCTATCACCCTATATTTATTTGGGGGGATTGCCAATTGCCAACATATGACAAGTATCTCGCACAACCAATTGCTAACATATGACAAGTATCTCGCACAACCATGTCTCATCTTTCCTTGGAGTGATAACCCAGTTGACAAGGATCTCGCACAACCAAGTCACATCTCTTCTTGGGGGGATAACCCACTCGTCAAGGATCTCACACAACCAAGTCAAATCTCTGTTTGGGGGGATAACCCACTTGAAAATAATCTCACACAACCAAGTCTCATCTCTACTTGGGGGGAATAACCCATTTGTCAAGGATCTTGCACAACCAAGTCACATCCCTGCTTGGGGGTGTTGATTTATGGTAGCATTAGATATGCTCTAAGTCTCAAATTTTGCAGTGAGGCTTAGAGACATGTATTCCAAAATAAAACGTTTTGGGAAATTCCACTTGGATGGGGTTTTATTAAAATAATTAATTATTTTTAATGGAAGCCTAAGTCTAAACTTAGGGAATTAAAATAATTAAAATGTATTAATAGAACTGGGTGTGAAACTTGAAAAAGACGGAGATCAAGTCAAGTTAATCTTAGCCCTTGATCATGTTTTAATCTGGGCCGTTGATTTTTAAACGAGAAGGTTATAAGAGAATGCTTGATGGGCATTTGGAAGAAACATCAGAGAGAGTCTAGAGATAGATTTCTCAAGAGAGCAGCGCAGAGCAACCAGAGAGATCATCGAGTTGGTTCTACGTAGTGAGGGGTAGAGATAGTTCCGGTTGGAGATTTTCCTGAGCTGGGAATACATAGCAGAGATGGGAATACATCGCAGAGAAGGCATAGAGGAGGACACAGAAGATGCAGCGTAGGGGCCACGTTGGGCAGTGCAGAGGCAGCGTTGCACCTCTGAAGAGATTCGCAATTTTGCCGAGGATCAGTCAGATCCAGTGCTGGAGAGCTGGGGTGTGAGACCGGAGAGGTAGAAGATCAACATCTAGCCAGCAGAAAGACTAATTGAAGGGAGTGACGCAGTCCCTAGCCAGAGTGATGCAAATCTGCGCAGAGGCAGTGTGGGGCTTGTCAGTTTAGGGTTGGGTTAGTGCTGGATCTCCAGTGTTAGTGTGAGGTAATTTTCTCAGTAATTCTCTGTCGGTTATTTTCTCTGTATGGATGGCCGGTAAGGCATCCTATATTGTATTCGTAACTACTGCTTAATAATACAAACCCTCAGCGATTGCACCGATTTTCCCACATTGGGTTTTTCCGGGGACATTTGTCCAAAAATAACGGTGTCATGTGTGTTTAATTTTCTTGCTCAGATCTTGTTTTTGCAGTTTATTTAGTGAATGTTGCAGTGTATTTGCTTCAGTATTTACTTGTAGAACACAGTAAATAACTTGTATAATTTATCAAGTAGGAGAAGGAAAATATCAGTTTGCTGCAATAGGATTCTGGGAGTAGGAATTTTCACATGGTATCAGAGTAGTGCAGGTGAAGCAAGAGAGTAGACTGGAAGAACTCAACGTTAAATAGAAAGAGGGAGATTGAATCACCAAGGGATTGCACAATCCAGGCCAAGAAGGGCAAGATTTACGAGGAAGTCTCTCTCTGAGTGAGTCGACAGAGAAGTAAGACTTTCCAGTTCGTGATCTGTTAGTGGCAAAGGGAGTAATGCAGTAGTAGATGCAGCGCAGAGCAGTTTTCTCTGGGACGCTGTTTTTCTGCAGCATTTGCTGGGGCAAAAAAGCGTCAAAGGAAGGAAGAAGACACTCTTTGAGGGAATTTTTTCCTCAGAGAATTTCGAGCCAAAGAATTCTATTTCTCAGTTGCAAATCAATAATAGCGAGGAGCAAATCTACATACTCAGGCAAGGAGTGCGTAGGCCAGCGTAGTAGCTGCGCAAAGGAGATAGGGAGCAGTTTGACTTTTTGTTTTGTTGGCAGAGATGACAGTTAGTGGGCTTAGAGATCAATATTGGTTGGAATGTGCCAACAACTATGTGATTTGGCAAGCAAGGATCACTTGTCTGTTAGATGAGCATGATATCAAGGCCTTTATCGAGAATGTGGTAGTTGTCCTCGTAGATGCAGATATGTTGAAAGCCTACAAGAAGAATATGGCGAAGGCTAAGCGTTTGATCCTCGACGGAGTGAGGGATAATGTAGTATGTCACATCCTTGGCAAAGGGACTGCCAAGGAGATGTGGGATGCCTTAGCGACGTTGTATGAAGGATCTTCTGAGCATCAAAAGATGTACTTGTAGGAGAAGATGCAATCTATGAGGATGCAGAAGGGAGAACGTCATGATCCATTCCTTGCAAAGCTTCAAGAAACCCGAGATTAGTTGGCAGTTGTCAGATCAGCGCCTCAGGCCACGAAGATGGTAAAATTGGCCCTAAATTTAGTCTCAGAAGAATGGCAAGTCTTTGTCCAAAGCATCTTGGGCAGAGAAAGGTTGCCTGATTGGGAACATATGTGGGTCGCTCTTCAGCAGGAAGAGATGAGGCGAGATATGATCAACTGTAAACTTGATGGCAACAGTAGCAGTGGGTCGAAGCCCAAGGAGGAGGAAGAGAATGCAACCCTTGCATCCATGGGACAATAGGAGCAATGGAGGCAGAAAAAGGACATTTCAAAGATCAAGTGTTTCCAGTGTGGTGAGATGGGTCACTACGCTATGCAGTGTCCTCTCAAGAAGAAGGACAAGGATGAGAAACATGATCCGTAGACTGCAACTGCGAGGATTGAGGAGGAGTTCGCCATGATTGCGCACATATCTCCAGGGGAGCATTGGGGTGATCTAGAACTATAGTTTGGAAGAACTACAGTTGGGCAAGATCCTTGAGGACTCCACCTCTTGGATCGATACCTTGCTACGGGATCCCATATCAGAAATAGCAGGATGGACCAGTGTCAGTTGGTGCAGAGGAGTGTCAGAGTGACAATGTAGTGGCTAGAGAGCGTCAGAGTTTGAGCAGCGCAGCGCAGAGCAGAGTTTGCAGCAGTGCAGTAAGGCACAACGCAGAGTCAACAGTAGTGCAACAACTTCAGAGGGTCAGTGCAAAAACTAGCAACAGTGAGATCTTCAGTATCAGATGCATCATGCTGAACACTTAGTTCAGTATTTTGGATGTTTTTCTGCTGCAACAACAACAGAGTTGCAGTGCAGTATCCAAGGTTAGCAGAAGCGTAGATGCAGTAACGCAGTGGTTGATGGGCAACAGTGTTAGACATCAACAACGCAGAGAGAGGTGTTACAGAGTCAGTGTAGTGCTTCAACATGATGCATTACGAGAGAACATTCCTCGCTAAGAGGGAGTGTTGATTTTTGGTAGCATTGGATGTGCTCTAAGTCTCAAATTTTGTATTCAAAAATACCTAGAAAGTGTTTTGGGAAATTCTACCCGGATGGGGTTTTATCAAAATAAGTAATTATTTTTAATGGAAGCCTAAGTTTAAACTTAGGGAATTAAAATAATTAAACTGTATTAATACAACTGGGTGTGAAACTTCCAGAAAAAGACGAAGATCAAGTCAAGTTAATCTTAACCCTTGATCATGTTTTAATCCAGGCCGTTGATTTCTCAACGAGAAGGTTATAAGAGAAGGATTGATGGGGATTTGGAAGAAACATCAGAGAGAGTCTAGAGATTGATTTCTCAAGTGAGCAGCCAAAGAGATCATCGAGTTGGTTCTACGCAGTGAGGGGTAGAGATAGTTCCGGTTGGAGATTTTCTTGAGCTGGGAATACATTGCAGAGAAGGCAGAGAGGAGGACGCAAAAGAGGCGGCGTAGGGGCTACGTTGGGCAGCGCAAAGCCACACAGAGGCAACGCTGAGCCTCTAAAGAGATCCACAATTTTGCTGAGGATCAGTTAGATCCAGTGCGGAGAGCCGAGGCGTGAGACCCGAGAGGAAAAATATCAACATCCAGCTAGCAAAAAGACCAGTCGAAGGGAGTGACACAATCCTTAGCCAGAGTGATGCAGATTTGCGCAGAGGCAACGCAGGGCTTGTCGGTTTAGGGTTGGGTTAGTGCTGGACCTCTAGTGTTAGTGTGAGGTCATTTTCTTAGTAACTCTCTGTCAATTATTTTCTCTGTATGGATGGCCAGTAAGGCATCCTAGATTGTATTCAAAACTACTGCTTAATAATACAAACCCTCAGTTGCTGCACCGGTTTTTGCGCATTGGGTTTTCCTGGGGTCATTTGTCCAAAAATAATGGTGTCATGTGTGTTTAATTTTCTTGCTTTATTCTTGTTTCCATATTTATTTTCCGCAGTTTATTTAGTGAAGGTTGCAGTGTATTTGCTGCAGTATTTACTTGTAGAACACAGTAAATAACTTGTATAATTTATCAAGTGGGAGAAGTAATATTAGTTTGCTGCAATAGGATTCTAAAGAGTAGGAATTTTCACAAGGGGGATTATGCACTTGACAAGGATCTCGCACAACAAAGTCTCATCTCTGCTTGGGGGATAACCCACTTATCAAAGATCTCACACAACCAAGTCACATCTCTGCTTGGGGGGATAACCCACTTATCAAGGATCTCACACAACCAAGTCACATATCTGTTTGGGTGGATAACCCACTTGACAAGGATCTCACACAACCAAGTCACATCATCCATGACCACCCTCTCTAGGAAGGGTCACATCCGCCAGTCCAAGCCGCTCTCTAAAAACAAAGACTTCCCTTTCTATAAAAGCTTGGTAAGAATGTCGACGATTTGGTCATTAGTCGTTATATGATGGATTTTGAGAAATTAATGCTTATAGGAATTAGGGTTTGATTCCTCTCTCTTGATAATTACTTGTGAATTATGTTGGCTTGTTTTACCTCTTTATTAATTTATCTTTCATCAAGCAATTACCAAATCATATGTATATGAGTACCACAAGAACAAGAGACACAAGATGTAGGTGCTCAGGCAGGGAAAAACCCGGTGAAACTCTTCCTTGTAGATTCAAATCAAGATGAGACATTTCTAGACTTATTAGACCTAGATAAAGACCCCCTCCAACCACAAAGTCAACCCTTCCCTCCAGTAGATGATCCTTGAAAAAATCTCCAAGTGACAGCTTCCCAACAATAGCTTTAGTCTAGAATTTCGGTGCCCCAACAACATAACTTTGACCTCCAACAACAAAATTTCGGACTTGCAGTAGACACATATTTTGAGCCCCAACAACTGCCCATAATCTTCGCACGTGTGAGAAATAGATACTCCAGAAACTTGAATTAGGTCTTCCCAACAAATTTCGTCCTTCTCCAACTATTTCAGTCTCTTTTATGCCTCTCTTCCTTGAAGATTGAACTTGTTGAGTGAATACTCCAAATAGGTGGAACTGCCTCTCTTCCTTGAAGATTGAACTTGTTGAGTGAATACTCCAAATAAGTGGAATTGCCTCTCTTCCTTGAAGATTGAACTTGTTGAGTGAATACTCCAAATAGGTGGAGTTGCCTCTCTATATATAACCTTTCTGTTGGGTCGTATTGCCCTAATGTAGGCCGACTTCATGGGGACATGGCCAACTTGGTGTGGAGGTGATAAATAACCTTTTGACTCAAAAATAATTATTTTTACCTGATACAAAAACCCCAAGAAGGGTCTAATAAAAATGACAATGACTCTAATGACTCGAGACAAAATCTAGAAGCCTTCAATGGAGGCTTTGACCTAGAAAATAATTGACCCAAGTATGAAAATGTTAATTTTGGATAACTAGGTCCAAACTCCATGTTGTGATGCTTAGATGAAGATGCCAACATTTTTATTGGACTCCTCTTTTGGAGAGGTGCAAGATCGATCTAAAGATCATCTTCATCCGATGAGCATAACATTTATTTTGAATTTATTCAAAATATGTGCAGGTCGGCTTGAAGGTTTGGAGCCCCAGCAGTTGTGTCACACACCCCCATTGATGGATATAAATTGGTCAACGTTGGAGGACATTTTCACTCATCACATCCTCACACATTTCTCTCTCATCATCTGATTGGTTCGATCACCTTGGAGGCTCTTCTCTTCACACGTGGGAAATTTCAGCAAGGAGCAAATTCTGTTTTCGGCCTAGGGTTTCTACTGCAGAATTGACCAGCGTTGATTTTTGTCAACACATGGTAAAATTGACTTGCAACTCTCCCAAACTTTCGATTTCCTCAATCCGCATTTTTTGGCACAACTCCCGAGGTTGGACGTTGACTTTGACTTGGCTGCATTGACCTTGCTGGTGCCGTTGTTTGCGTTGACTGACAACGTTGACTTTCGTTGACCTTTGGGGTTGACTGATCTGGCTGTCCTAGAGGGTTGTGTGATACTTCTGGTTGGCTGACCGTATTGAGACTTCGCTGGTTGAAGCATCCTGTTGATCGCTGTAATGCACCAACACACTTATATATTTTGGTTGATCTACTGGTATGTTCTATCAGCGTTTTACTTTCTTGTTTACGTGATTGCTAACTATTATTGGGATAAAAAGTAAAGTTGCATCAAACATAGAACATCTGCAAAAATTACATAGAAATAGCGCTGAGGTGAAGACAAAGCCCTAGTTTGTAGCAATCACCGAAGATGAGGATGGGTTTCTCAAACTATAATGGCTTTAAGGCTGATGACAAATTGACTCGGAAGGAAGACTTCCATGCTTGGAAGATGACACTGGATCTTAATTTGGAAGACCAAGATGTCATGGACTATGTGCAGGGTAAAATCCAAGAGCCTCCATCGACTGCAACTGCTGCTGCCAAACCAAAGTACAAGAAGGGAGAAATCAAAGCAAAGCTGATGATAAGGGACTCAATTCATAAGAGCCTGGTTGCCTACATCTTTGAGTTGGGCACATCCAAAGAGATGTATGATAATTTGGTCAACATGTTCAAGGCCAATAATGCGAATCAAGTCCTATTCTTCAAGAACCAATTGAAGAATCTAAAGAAAGGTCAGGATGAGTCTGTTCAATCATATTTTCTGACGCTGACCGAGATCAGGAATACTCTTCTGGCTATTGGGGAGACAATAGCTGATCGAGAGATGGTTCTCACCGCACTTGAAGGTCTCTCATCTGAATGGCATGTATTCAACACTGCCATTCTCAATAACAATGTCATACCTGATTTTGACGAAGTACTATCGAGATGTGTACAAGAAGAGACAAGGATGAAGGAATATGAAAATGAAGGAAATGCTGCCTTCACTGCTCATGCTAAGAAGAAGAACTTTGGTGGTCCGAAGAACAATGGAAGAGCAGGGGCCCAAGGAAAGAAAGGCAAATGTTACACTTGCCACAAGCTCGACCACCATGCTAGAGAATGCCATTTCAAGAAGGATTCTCCCGATGATGATGACAACAACAACATCCAGAGTAATGGCAATCAAATAAACAACAGGTTCAAAGGAAAGAGGAAGGCTCCCTCCGGCGGAAATGGGCAACTTTTCAAAAGGTCGAGAAATTTTAGGTATGAGGAATCAAATGTTGTTGATAAAAGAAATTAATACATTCTTGTATCTGCCCTCTCTGCTGCATCTCCACCTGACACTATGGATGTCTTGTTGATAGATAGTGGTGCTTCAAGGCACATCACTGGGTTCAGGGAAGCACTTTCTGATATGGTTGAGAAGGATACTAATCTGGAAATTATCCTTGGAGATAATGCCACATATCCCGTGAAAGGGACAAGGACTGTGACCCTCCACTTGTCTCAAGGTCAAGTCCTCTGCCTGTAGATGTACTATATGTACCTAATTTGAAGAAAAACCTTGTGTCTATATCGACCATTGAAGACAAAGGTTTCAATGTGGCATTCGTTGATGGGAAGGTGCGTATCTAAAAGAATAGTTTCAAGGAAGCTATCACGATTGGGTTTAGAGTTGATACACTCTACCACGTTGGAGGAAGTCCACTGGCAGCGATGACGTGTGATACTATCTGACAGACTGAACTATGGCACCGGAGGTTTGGACACCTTCACTACAAGGCCCTTCTCGAAGCAAGGAAGGTGGTGACAGGGATGCCCAAGTTCACAAATGATCATGAAGGTGTGTGTCAGGGTTGTGCCAAAGGAAAGCATACAAGGGGACCTTTCCCCTCAAGTGTCACAAAGACATCTGATGTCTTGCAATTGATACATTCTGATCTGTCTGGTATGCTGCCCGTGACATCCTTGGGAGGATGTTCTTATTATATGACGTTCATAGATGACTTCTCTCGCAAGACCTGGATATACTTCTTGAAGAAGAAGGATGAGGCTTTCATGTGGTTCCGTACCTTCAAAGCCTTGGTGGAAAATCTGACAGGGAAGAAAATCAAGATATTGAGGACCGATAATGGCACTGAATATGAGACGAACGAGATCAAAAACTTTTGCAGAGAAGCTGGCATCAAGAGGGAGACCATAACTGTCTATACTCCTGAGCAGAATGACATTGCTAAACGAAAGAACAAGATCATTATGGAAGGTGCCTGTGCCGTGCTATGTGACCAAGGTCTTTCGAAGGTTTTGTGGGAAGAAGCTGTGAACACTGCTGTGTACATACAAAACCGATGCCCACATTCCGCTCTAGACTCCAAAACTCCCGAAGAGGTTTTCTCTGGTAAGAAACCTGACATCTCACATTTTAGAGTTTTTGGATGTCCTATTTATTTTCATGTGTTGACGGAGAAGAGGAGCAAGCTGGATGCTTTTGGAAAGAACGGAATGTTTGTGGGCTATAGCGAAACCTCGAAGGCCTATAGAGTCTATATGCTCGGTCAAAGGGAAGTGGAGATATGCCACGATGTTACCTTTGACGAAGATGCTTACGTGAGGAAAGTAGTCAATCTTCTGAGATTTGAGGAAGATCGTGAAGCAAGGCCTAGAAATCAAGAAGAACCCAAGGATGAGACGATGCTTGATGTTGAAGGACCGATGGACCCGATTGATCCACCTCCTTCAATGAGGAAAAGACCATCATGGCTCAGGGACACTCTCGAGGATGCCGAGGGACATATGGCCCCAAGGGGGACATTCCGTGAAAGCAAGAAGCTGAATAGATACCAAGGGTATCTAGCAACCATGAGTACAATCGTACAATTTGAGCCTGGATCTTTTGAAGAAGCTGTAAAGCATCAAGTCTGGAATGATGCTATGCACGAAGAATATGAGTCGATTATGAAGAATGATGTCTGGGATGTGGTTCCAAGACC
The DNA here is from genome assembly GCA_034641835.2 of Pinus albicaulis. Classification (NCBI taxonomy): domain Eukaryota; kingdom Viridiplantae; phylum Streptophyta; class Pinopsida; order Pinales; family Pinaceae; genus Pinus; species Pinus albicaulis. The sequence goes on along the minus strand of CM076581.1, from coordinate 22,318,779 downwards.
AGAGGACAAAGCAGTTGTCACCTCGAAATGGCTCTATAAGATCAAGCATGGATTTGATGGAAGTGCTGAAAAGTTCAAAGCAAGATTCGTTTCTGGTGGCTTCTCTCAAAAGGAAGGTGTAGAATATGATGATATATTTTCACTTGTGGCTCGATATACTACCATCTGATCTATCATAGCCCTTGTTGCTACGCAAGGATGGAGTCTTCAATTTCTCCATGGTGCGATAAAGGAAGAGGAGTATGTGGAGCAACCTCTGGGGTTCGAAGTCCAGGATCGGGACACCCATGTTTGCACGTTGAAGAAAGCCCTCTATGGGTTGAAGCAAGCACCCAGAGCTTGGTACGAGAGGATAGATAGCTACCTCATGAAGTTGGGCTTCCCTCGTAGTAATGCTAATCCAAACCTTTACTTCAAGGTTGATAGAGAAAAGCCTCTCAATCTGGTGCTGTATGTGGACGACCTCTTCCTGACAGGTGCAGACCCTCTCATTCATCAGTGCAAGAGGGAGCTCGCTGCTGAGTTCGAGATGAAGGACCTAGGACTAATGCACTACTTCCTAGGCCTGCAGGTCTGGCAAAGACCTGGCAAGATTTCCCTTTCTCAAGGAAAATATATTGTGATGCTTCTGGAAAGATTTGGTATGGTGGACTGTAAGTCCGTGTCGACATCGATGGAGCTCAACTTTAAAAAGTTGAGTGGCGGTGCTGCTGGGCTCGTGCTAGCAAATCCTACTGAGTATCTTCAACTCGTAGGGGCCCTGATGTTCTTAGTGAACACCTGTCCGGACGTATGTTTTGCAATGAACACTTTGAGTCAACATGTGGTTGAGCCTCATCACTTTCACTAGGTTGGTGCCAAGAATCTGTTGAGATATCTTCGAGGCACGATAAACCATGGGCTAAGATACACTGCTGGGAGTGTGACACTCCACGGATATACCAATGCCGATTGGGCTGGCAGTGTGGTGGATCGTAAGAGCACATCGGGATGCTGTTTCACACTTGGTTCTGCTTCGATTTCATGGATGAGCAGGAAGTAGAAGTCGGTGGCTTTGAGCACCGCGAAGGCCAAATACATTGCAGCAAGTATGGCTTGTTGTGAAGCAGTCTGGTTGCGAAAGCTCTTTAGTGAGCTGTTCGAGCATGTGCTAGATACCACCATGATACTCTGCGATAACCAGAGTGGGATTCAGTTGTCCGAGAATCCCGTGTTCCACGATTGATCCAAGCATATTGATATTAGATACCACTTTATCCGGGATATGGTACAGTGAGGTGCCATAAGGCTTGATCATATAGGAACTGATGAGCAGGTTGCAGATATTCTCACAAAGCCCTTGGGGAAGGTCAAGTTCCTAACTTTCCATGAGAATCTTGGTATCATGGAACGACCCTATTTTGAGGGTCCTGTTGGACGATGAGCTCTGGGGGGCTTTGGAGATAGCTTCTCGGAGCTATAAGTACTCACGGGGCTAGGCTTGCCGAACCTTGTGGTGCTTCTGCCCCACCGTTATGATGATTGAGTTAGTTCACCTCTCATGATCTGTGCCCCGTATGCATCCTACCCATTGAGTTCAGGGCTCATTGGAAGTACCTCTCATTTGGCCAGTGAGGTGGGAAAAGCTAGAGACTAGAAGCAAATACTGATGGATGCATCAAAGATTGCTGTACTCTGTATCTAGGATGGCACATGTCCAACCACTTGATCTGGGATGAAGTCTAGTGAGGTTTCGGACCTCGTACTGACTTCGGGTCAGATGAACCAACTTCGGGTTGGTATGAGACTCTCTCAGTCCTATAGAGGTTTCAGACCTCTGGGCTGAATTTGTCAACCGAGAATGATGTCTTTGTGACTGACCCACCTTTGTTTTGAAATAAAGAAGCCAACAAAGCAAGTTACGGCGGGATGACACACGATGTTTGGATTTCACAGGTGGATGGAGTTCTCCCTAGTTGAGAGGGTGTGTTAATTTTGGACAACTAGGTCCAAACTCCATGTTGTGATGCTTAGAAGAAGACACCGACATTTTTATTGGACTCCTCTTTCGGAGAGGTGCAAGATCGATCTAAAGATCATTTTGATCTGATGAGCAGAACATTTATTTTGAATTTATTCAAAATATGTGCAGGTCGGCCTGAAGGTTTGGAGCCCCAACAGTTGTTTCACACACCCTCATTGATGGATATAAATTGGTCAACGTTGGAGGACATTTTCACTCATCACATCCTCACACATTTCTCCCTCATCATCTGTTTGGTTCGATCACCTTGGAGGCTCTTCTCTTCACACGTGGGAAATTTCAGCAAGGAGCAAATTCTGTTTTTGGCTTAGGGTTTCTACTGCAGAATTGACCAGCATTGACTCTGGTCAACGCATGGTCAAATTGGCCTGAAACTCTCCCAAACTTTCGATTTCGTCAATCTGCATTTTTTGGTACAATTCTCGAGGCTGAATTTTGACTTTGACTCGGCTGCATTGACCTTGCTGCTGCTGCTTGCATTGACCGTTGACTTACAACGTTGACTTTCGTTTACCTTTGGGGTTGACTGATCTGGCTGTCCTAGAGGGTTGTGTGATACTTCTGGTTGGCTGACCATATTGAGACTTTGCTGGTTGAAGCATCCTGTTGACCGTCGTAATGCACCAACACACATATATTTTGGTTTGTCTTATGTCGATCTATTGGTATGTTCTATCAGCATTTTACTTTCTATTTTATGTGATTGTTGACTATTATTGGGATAAAAAGTAAAGTTGCATCAAGCATAGAACATCTACAAAAATTTACAGAAACCCATGCGTAATAAGTCATTTTCTTTAATAATAAAATTTCTTTTGACAAGTACAATTGTGAAGACCGACACTAGTTACATTCTTCAACAATGGACTCTTACAACTCTTCTCTACACCATATCTCGTATATAGTGATATTTGATCTCAATATGCTTTGACTCGTCATGGAACGCAAGATTTTTTACAAGTCGAATCCAACTCTTATTGTCACAATAAATTGTCGTTGTGTTTAGAACATCCTCAAATAACTCTCCAAAGAGATTCCTCAACCATACTGCCTCACAACTAGCCATGCTAGCAGCAATGTACTCAACTTCAGTCGCGTTGAGGGCTACATACTTTTGCTTCCTGCTCATCCAAGATATCATGGCAGATCCTAAGCTGAAGCAACACCCATATGTGCTTTTTCTGTCAATAGAGTTACCAGCCGAATCAACATCAGAGTACCCAAGTAGTCTTACATCTCTGACAATATATTTCAATCCAAGATTGATGGTCCCATGAAAGTATCTCAACACATGCTTTGCAACAATCCAATGTGCATGAGATGATTTAATCATATATTGGTTCAGAGTATTGACCACAAAACATATGTCCGGTCTAGTGTTCACTAAGAACATTAGTGCCCCAGTCAGTGGACGATGGTCCCATGCAAGTATCTCAACACATGCTTTGCAACAATCCAATGTGCATGAGATGATTTAATCATATATTGGCTTAGAGTATTGACCGCAAAGCATATATCTGGTCTAGTATTCTCTAAGAACATTAGTGCCCTAATCAGTTTTCGATACTCAAAAGGATTTACCAAATTAGGTCCTGCAGCTTCACCACACAACTTCTTGAAGTTCATCTCCATTGGAGTATTCATTGTTTTACATTCTGTCATACCAAATATTTCTAGCAGTTTGACAACATATTTTCCTTTGAGAAAGAAAAATCTCACCAGGTTTCTGCCATACTTCAAGACCCAAAAACTAGTGCATCAAATGAAGGTCTTTCATTTCAAATTTAGAAGCTAACTCCCTCTTACATTGGGGGGTAAGAGGTTCACCTTTGGTTAGAAATAAATCATCAACATATAGTACCAAAATCAAAGGCATATCTTGGACTATCTTGAAGTAAAGATTTGGGTCAACATTACTTCTAGTAAAACCAAGCTTCATAAAGAAGCTATCAATGTGGGCATACAAATTTCTTGGAGCTTGCTTCAAACCATAAAGGGCTTTCTCCAGTCTACACACATGGGTTTTCCGGTCATGTACTTCAAAGCCTTGTGGTTGCTCCACAAATACTTCTTCCTTGAAGAGGCCATGCAAAAATGTAGTCTTCACATCCATTTCGTGAAGGGACCATCCTTGGCTAGGAACTAGAGCAATCATAGTCTATTCCCTCTTTTTGAGAGAATCCTCTGGCCACAAATCTAGCTTTATATTTTTCAATATTGCTATCAACACCATGTTTAATTTTATACAGCCATTTAGAAGACACAATAGATTTACTTTGGGGTCTTAGAACCACTTGCCATACATCATTACGAATGATGGACTCATATTCTTCAGCCATTACATCTTTACACTCTTGAGCCTTCCCAGCTTCTTTAAAAGTGCATGGTTCAAATTGAATAATGTTGCTCATGGCTACAACATCTCCTTGGAACCAACATTATTTCTTGATTTCGCTGAAGGTTCCTTGGGACTAAAAGGTTTATCAACATCTTGAAGGGTGTCACAAAGCCATAAAGGTCTCCTTTCAGCAGGAGGATCACATGGAGGAGGATCCAAAGGATCCATGGGCTTCTTGGGTTCATCAAAATGACCAATTTCAAGCTCAGGATTTTCTTGTATCTCAAGTGCATCATCTTGACTATCAACATTAGCATGAGGAAGAGGAGTGTCTCTTGCCTTTCCAAGAGCTGCATCTTCATCAAATGTTACGTCTTTGCTAAACTCTATATTTCTTTGTCCAAGTACATATATTCTGTAAGCTTTAGAATTTTCACAATAACCAACAAACGTACCTTTCTTACCTAAAGCTTTTAGATTATTCCTCCTTTCTTTTGACACGTGGAAGTAGATAGGGTAGCCAAAGGTCCTCAAGTTCCCAACCTCGTGTTTTTCACCAGAGAAGACTTTTTCCAGAGTCTTGTTGTTTAGGGCACGATGAGGAGATTTATTTTGAACGTAGACAACTATGTTAGCAACTTCTCCCCATAGAAACTTTAGTAGTTTATGATCATGCAAAATAGCTTTGACTACTTCCATTATAGTTCTATTCTTTCTCTCAGCCACACCATTTTGTTCTGGATTATACAGTAGTGAGGTCTCTTTCTGATTCCAACTTCTTTGCAAAAGTCGATGAAACCATTTGAAGTGAAGTATCCTACATTGTTAGATTTGAAGATTTCGATTTGTTTTTCAGTTTGTTTTGCAACCAAAACTTTTGTAATCTTTAAACATATTAAATGCTTGACTTTTATTTTTCAAAAAATAGATCCATGTGTCGTGAAAAAATTCATCCACAAAGGTTATATAATACAAGTAGCCACCAAGAGAAGTTATAGGCATTGGTCCACATAAATCAGAATGTACAAGATGAAGTACCTACTAGTTCTACTTTTGCTCTATGGGAATGTTCCCTTTACTTGTTTTCCACTAGCGCACCCTTGGCAAACTCCATCATGATTAGACCTAATCTCTGACATTCTGGAAACTATCTTTCTCATACGAGGTAATGCTTTATAGTGCAAATAAGCAAACCTTTGGTGCCAAAGTTCACTTTGTTGGTTGTTGTCATGGATCATTGCATGAATAGGTCTTCTGTTGAATTTATATAGACCTTCACATCTTGATCCTAGAGTGAAAGCATCTCTCATGTTGGATTTCATCGACCAAGAGAGAAATTTACCATTTATGAAACAACTTTTAGTTCTTTATCCCTAAAGAAAAAATAGAAACAAATTTTTTTTTTCAGACCAGGTACATGCAAAACTTCTTGAAGAGTTAAGGTTTCAAACTTTTACCATGATCTAGATGGGAGGAAACAGAACCAGATCCCTTTATAGGATATGTAGAGTTGTTTCCAAGAATGATTTTCAAATCGGTCTCCCTCTCAACCAGATTAGAGAGCACTACTTTATAGCCAGTAAAGTGCCTTGAGCCACCATTATCAACAAACCAATTGTCGCAAGAATTTGCAGGAGAGGAACTAGAAAGAGCAGAAACAAGAAAGTATTTTGATTGTGTTTCAATTGCATTGTTATCATACCTTGGGTTCCTTGAAGAATAAAAACTCTCTTTACGAGTAGAAGGAGCTTCTCTTCTTCTTCAATCAGATTTGTTGGAACAATTGTTGAAGTTGGATCTTGGTGCTCTTATGTTTTCTGGACAATCACGGGAATAGTGGCTATTCTTATGATAGTGGTAGCATTGGACTTTTGATAAGTCTCTGTTACATTTAGAGGAACTGTTGGGAGCAGGCTTTTTCGAATAGTGATGGTCTCTTCTTCCTCTCTTCTTCTTGCCTTGGACAACAAAGGTAGTAGGTTCTCCCTCCTCATGCTTGGGAATTCTTTGTTAGGTCCCTATAATACTAGTGTAGCCCCTTATTGTTATTGTTAGTGTAGGCCCCTTATTTTGATTGTTGTGCCCATGTAGTCCCCATAGTGTTATTATTGTGTGTGAGAATTTCTGAACCTAATTTACGGAAACCCTACTTCAATTTTCTGATTTACTTCTCCTACTTGTTCGATTTAATTAACAAGTTTTTTTTTCTGAATTATTCAACAAAAACATCAAAGTAAATACTACTGCAGCCTACACATACATACAGATCATTTACTGAAGCATAACAAACACATGACAAAGGACAATATTTTTTGGACAATGTCCCCGGAAAAACCCAATGCGGGAACACCGATGCAACAACTCTTAGAGGGTTTGTTTATTAAGCAGAATATCTGAATACAATCAAGGGCACAAGTAGTGGCTTTCCCAACAGAGAAATCATGACAAATTTACCTCTATTACTCAGAGACAAAAAATATGGCTGATTCAGTTGCGGCTTCACACCTTATGAATCGCTGAATACGAGCCCTTTCTGGCTCACTGGAAATCTCAGCGTTGCCTCTCTCGGCACTGCGTCAGCTTTGCGTAGCTGCTAGAGCTTCTGCGTAGCACAGGCTGCTCTTGTGACTCTCTTCTTCTTGCCTTGGACAACAAAGGTAGTAGGTTCTCCCTCCTCATGCTTGGGAATTCTTTGTTAGGTCCCTATAATACTAGTGTAGCCCCTTATTGTTATTGTTAGTGTAGGCCCCTTAATTTGATTGTTGTGCCCATGTAGTCCCCATAGTGTTATTATTGTGTGTGAGAATTTCCGAACCTAATTTATGGAAACCCTACTTCAATTTTCTGATTTACTTCTCCTTCTTGTTTGATTTAATTAACAAGTTATTTTTTTCTGAATTATTCAACAAAAACATCAAAGTAAATACTACTGCAGCCTACACATACATACAGATCATTTACTGAAGCATAACACACATATGACAAAGGACAGTGTTTTTTGGACAATGTCCCCGGAAAAACCCAATGCGGGAAAACCGATGCAACAACTCTTAGAGGGTTTGTTTATTAAGCAGAATATCTGAATACAATCAAGGGCACAAGTAGTGGTTTTCCCAACAGAGAAATCACGACAAATTTACCTCTATTACTCAGAGACAAAAAATATGGCTGATTCAGTTGCGGCTTCACACCTTCTGAATCGTTGAATACGAGCCCTTTCTGGCTCACTGGAAATCTCAACGTTGCCTCTCTCGGCACCGCGTCAGCTTTGCGTAGCTGCTAGAGCTTCTGCGTAGCACAGGCTGCTCTTGTGTCACCCCTCTTGGCTCAGCGCTGCCTCTGTGTCACCCTGAAGGGCCTGCGTCAGCCTCTTTGTGGCCTTTGTGTGAGCCTGGCTGGGCTGTGTCCCTCCTGCTGGGTCTATGCGCTGCCTGGTATGGATCTGCCTCTCTGCCTATTTATTTTCGGCCTCGGATATGAATAATCTCTCGCCGATCTGCCCTTCACCAGCACTGCAAGCTCACTCGAAAATACTCAGCAAACCGCGCCCCATAATTTCGACTTAGCTCAAGTGCTACTGCTCTGTGTGCCTTCTCCAATTGACCCCAATCCTTTCTTTAATACTTTTCTCGTTGAACATTCAACGACCGTGATCTAATCTCTAATCGACGGCTAATATTAGAAAATATTTGATCCACATCACTTAGAATATTCTCACCCACATGTCTAAATTAATTCACTTCGATTATTTAATTTCCCTAAGTTAGACTTAGGGTCTCCATTAAAATAATTAATATTTTGAATAACTTAGGTTCCGGGTGGAATTTCTCCACACGATTTCTAGGTCTTGGAGATCTCATGTGTTCTAGCCTCTCCACAAAGTTTCAGAGCTAGAGCACATCCGATGCTACCCAAAATCTCAACATTGTGCCCCATAGAAGCTCATTATTGTTATTGTTGTGCCCTTACATATTATTGTTATGTAGGCTTTGATTATATTGTGACCCTTTAGACTCCTATATATATAAAGGAGGTCTTGTCATTTGTATCATCCAAGAATTGTTTATTTATGTAATGTAAAGGAGGTTGCCTTCACAAAGAGGCTAATTTTTAAGTCGTTGATCTATCTTTTCTTCTATTTTGTGAGCTGGTTGCATAACATTTGGTTTCAGAGATTTGGAATTTTAGGGTTTCACTGCTTCAAACATGTCATCTTGGTATTTTCGCTATAAATTTTTTCTATGAAGCATCAGAAGCTAAAATTTCGAGCACGTGGAGTCGAAATTGTTGTGAACTTCGTGTAAAAATTTCAAAGCTTGGTTTGCTATATTTTCAGAGATATGATTTGAGGAAGTTAGGGTTTGTGCAGGGTCCAGAATTGAATCTCAAACAGGTGACCTAGGGAAAATTGTCATAAATTTCTCTTTGAGCATTGGATTTGAATTTCGTGAAAGGTAACTGAAAGTGTACGGACTCTAGTTCCCTGTGTATCGTTTTCATGACCGAAGGTCGAAATAATGACACATGGCCCTCCGTAAAAGTTCGCTCTATTGAACTAGTCTATAATCAAGCCATCGTGGGAGATCAGACATAACTCTTTCTTGAAGAATCCTATCTTGGTCTGACTTGTGGGGTTGGAAAGAAGACTCAGAGGGCTACAACAAGACGAAATTTCAGACCTTGGAGATCCGAAATTACAAAGCTACAACAAATTCAATATCGAGCTCCTACAAAGCTAGAAAAATGTGTGTAGTTTTTTGTTTTGTTTTTGGTAATCTTTTTTTAATATAATTTGCATTAGTTTTGTTTGAAAAATCAGTTTGAAGTGATTCAAGTGGCATAGTGAAGCATAAATATCATTGTTTGATTTCAAAATGATTTGAAGCAAGAAAATGGAAACACCTAGTAAACAGCTAGAAAGCTCTACTATGTCACATAAAGAAGAGGAAGAAATGCAACATGATATATCAAAATTACAAGACCAAGTGCAACAAATTTTGCTCTCCCAAAGAGTAACCAAAAATGAAATGGAAGCTAAGATGGATGGTTTGAAGAATGGTTTAAAATCAAACATGGAAGGTTTGAAGGATGGATTAAAAGCAGACATGGAAGGTTTGAAGGATGGTTTAAAAGCAAACATGGAAGGTTTGACAAAGTTGCTACAAGAAATGCTTCCTAATGTGAAAATATATTAGATGAAACTCATGATGAGAACAAAAGAAATGTTAATCATGATTTCATAGACTCTAAAGTTGGATTGAAGACCCACCATATTCCAAAAATCGATATGAGGAAGTTTGATGGCAAGGATCTAGTAACTTGAATACTACAGATGGAGCAATATGTTGATCTCCATAATGTGCAACACACACAAAAGGTATGCATTGCAATTTTATATTTAGAACTCAATCAGTTTGTATGGTATTGAGAGCTTTCTTCTCATAAACCACTTGTCACTTGGTCAATTTTTACGGAGGAAATGATAACACATTATGAGGATACAAAAAACAACACCTTCTTTAGCCAATTGATAAATATCAAACAAAAGGGTTCAATGGCAGAGCACATTGAGGACTTCCAAAAATTGAATATAAGGGTAAATGATATTCCAGAAGAACATATGATTGATGTATTCATAGGGACTTTAAAGGATAACATCCAACATGAGGTTCGCCTTTGGGACCTTGATTCAGTGGAGAAGGCATTCAGGGTGGAGATAAAGTTGAAAGCAAAATTATGGAAACAAGGAAGTCTACCACTCACAACTATAAAGATGGAAGTGTTGCTGCTCCTAGCCTTCCACAACATACAAGGTTGACACCACAACAACTGGAAGAAAAAAGAGCAAAAGGGCACTGTTACAGTTGTGATAACAAATACATTAAAGGTCATAAGTGTGTTGAGAAGAAATTATTTTATATAGGTTGTGAAGAGGAGGAAGAAAAAGAACAATAAACGTCAAGAGAAGAGGATATACACCAGGAACCAACCCTAGAGAAAGAAGAAATGAATTCGACCATATCTTGTAATGCGTTGGCAGGAATCACCACTCCTCAAACTCTCAAGATAGAAGGACATATTAAGAAGAAAATGGTAGTAGTGCTGATTGATTCAAGTAGTGCCCATAATTTTATTCATTGTAAGATAGCCAAGGAATTGAATTGCTTCCTATATCCAACAACAGAGTGTCAAGTGATGGTTGCAAATGGAGGAATTATAAATTTCTCTGGAAAGTGCCATAATATCAAGCTAACAATGGGGAAATATGTATTGAATAGTCCAACGCTTTCCATTCCAATGGGTGGTGCTAATGTTGTACTAGGAGTCCGATGGTTACAATCTTTGGGTGCGATAACTTTTAATCTTCAAGAACTTTTCTTGAAATTTTTTTGAGAAGGAAAGGAAGTTGAATCAAGGGGTATCGCAGGGAAACCAAGAAAGTTACTTAACTCCAATGGCATGAAAAAGCTTCTAAAGAAAGAACAACGAGACATAATTACACAATTATGCTCACTAGATGTTCAAACTTCAAACATCGAAATCATCTATTTCTCCAGATCTCCAAAAAGTCTTGGACAATCATTCCAAGGCATTTGAGACTCCCAAAGGCCTCCCACCTATTCATAATCATGATCATGCTATTCATTTGATTCCAGGAAGTGTTCCTCCACACATCAAGCCTTTCAGATATCCCTATGCCCAAAATAGTGAAATTGAACGTATCGTTGCAGAAATGCTAGAGGCTAGTATATTGAACCTAGTCAAAGTTCTTTCTCTGCTCTAGTAGTATTGATGTAGAAGAAGGATGGATCATGGTTCATGTGTTCGGATTATAGGGAGCTCAACACGCTCACAATTAAAGATAAATTTCCTATTCTCGTCATTGATGAATTGTTGGATGAATTACATGGAACAATTTACTTCACCAAATTGGATCTTCGTTCAGGATATCATCAAATTAGAATGAAGACTGAATACATTCCGAAAACAACATTTAGAACTCATGAGGGTCATTATGAATCTTTGGTCATGCCTTTTGGTCTTACCAATGCATCTTCTACATTTCAAGGTTTGATGAATTCCATTTTCAAAGCCTTCCTTAGAAAATTTGTGGTAGTATTTTTTGATGATATACTAATTTACAAGAAGTCTTAGAAGGATCATGTTCAACATGTTGATAGGGTGCTCAAACTATTGGAGGAGAAACATTTTTATGCAAAAACCTCCAAATGTTTCTTTGGAGTACAAGAGGTGGAATACCTTGGTCATATTGTATCCCATGAGGGTGTTAAGGTAGTCCCTAACAAAATTAAAACCATTTAGGAATGGAAAATCCCCACAACCATAAAATACTACATTGCACGGGTTCCCGCACCCGGGGGTGGGGTTCTCGAACTCGTCCCGAGTTCTCGCACCCAAGTACTGGATTCGAGTATGGGTTCTTCTCAGAAGAACTCAAACGAACCGGGTTCTTCTATGAAGAACTGGGTTCTTCAAAAAAAAAAATCGGGTTCTTTTCCCCGAATGGGTATGGCGAACCCATGGGTTGGGTACTTAGAACCCGAATTTTGGGTTCTTTGGGTTCTTCATGACTAATTTTCTCAATTAAAATGATTAAAATTTAAATTTTTTAATTAAATTTTAATAAATATTAAAATTAAATTAAAAATCGAATTAATTGTTAAACAATGAAATTCTTAAAAGTTTAAAGTTTGAAAAATTAATTCTTTAATTAAAAGTTAAAACATAGCTATTCATTCGACTTACCTTACCTCACTGTGTTCATCGCATCTCGCCGACGCATACCCGCAGGCCCTCACTTTCGACGGCATACCCCTCAAGGCTCACTGTCAACAGCATAGCATACCCGTAGGTGCATTCATCGACGACATAGCATACCCGCATAGCATACCGCAGGTGCATTCATCGACGACATAACATACCCACAGGTGCATTCATTGTTGACGACATAGCATACCCGCAGGTGCATTCATCGACAACATCGTCCTCAGCGGTCACTGCACATACACGCAGGTGCATACCCTCACTGTCAACGACAACATGTGCAACATGTGCAGGTGCATACCCTCACTATGCAACATATTAGTTATTTAAAATTTTAGTTGTTAACTTGTTTTGTTGAAAGTTGAAAAATATACAAATTGTCAAATTCATATATATTATAAATTTATAAATTATAATTTATAAAATATAGTATTATATATGATATATAAATTATAATATATATTAATATAAAATACCACGACGAACCCACGCACCTTGTTTCAAAAAATGCTGTCCCCATAGATAAAATATCTTCGAGGATTTCTCTGGTGGACATGGTATTATCGCAAGTTTGTTAAGAATTATGGGAGAATAACAACACCTGTACCAACATTACTGAAGAAAGATACATTTTCTTGGACTGCAGAAGCAACTAAGGCCTTTGAACATCTTAAAGAGGCAATGTGCCAAGCACTGGTCTTCGCTATGCCAGACTTCACAAAAACCTTTATTATGGAATGTGATGGCTCAGGAAATGGAATTGGTGTTGTTTTAATGCAAGAAGGAAGACCCATTGCTTTTGAAAGTCGTCTAATCAAAGGAAAGTATTTACACAAACCTATCTACGAGAAGGAAATGGGGCAATACTACATGCACTGAAGCAATGTCGACCTTAACTAATGGGAAGACAATTGAAGGTAAAAACGGATCATGATAGTCTTAAATACTTTTTTGGAACAAAGATTATCTTCAGAAGAGCAACAAAAATGGGTCACAAAGATGTTGGGTTATGACTTTGAAATCATCTACAAAAAAGGGAAACAAAATGTTGTTGCAGACGCACTCTCATGAAAGGATGAGGATGTGGAAGCATTTCTTTGTTCCATTTCTATTATCCAATCAGATTGGATGACCGAAACAAGGGATGAATGGAAGAATGATGAAGAAGTGTGGACACTCATTCAAAAGTTGTAATAAGACCCCAATACATCTGATACATTTAGCTGGAAAAATGATTCATTATGGTACAAAGATCACTTATATCTTTTTCAGAGGATTTCCAACTCAAACAAAAGATTCTTTTGGAATTGCACACCTCTCCCTTAGGAGGGCACTCCGGATTTTTAAAAACTTACCACACGGTCAAGAAGGAATTTTTTTTGCAATGGCCTTAAATTTGATATTCAAAAGTTTTTGGCCGAATGTTTGGTTTTCCAGCAAAATAAAGTGGAGACAATTAAGACCACGGGTCTGTAACAACCTTTAGCCATTCCAAGTCAATGTTGGAAGGAGGTTTCAATGGATTTTATCATTGGTTTACCCAAGTCCGAAGGAGAGAGTGTCATCATGGTGGTAGTTAATGGACTTATCAAGTATGCACACTTTTGTGCATTATCTCATCCATTTAAATCCAATACAGTTGCTATTGCATTTATGGAAACAATTCAAAAGCTACATGGAAACTCAAAGATTATTGTAAGCAACAAAGATCCCATTTTCACTGGAAATTTTTGGACGAAATTGTTTTCTTGTCTGGGTACTCAATTAGCTCTTGTTTTCTTGTCTGGGTACTCAATTAGCTCATAGCTCATCTTATCATCCTCAATTTGATGGGCAAACGATAGTAAACAAATGTTTGGAAGGATATGTTCGTTGCTTTGTATCTGATAAACAAACACAATGGGAAAAGTGGTTACCTCTGGCTGAATGGTGGTATAACACTTCCATATTGTAGCAAAAATAACCCCATTTATGGTACTTATTGGATATCATCCATCGACCATCACATCATCTTTAAGAGAAAATTATAAGGTTCAAGTAGTGGAAGATCACATCGAGAATCAACAAGTTTTCCAACTCTTAAAGGATAACCTCACTTTGGTGCATAATTGAATGAAACAACAGACAAATCAACATCACACCGAAAAAAGTTTTGATGTAGGCGACTAAGTATTTTTACTGCTACAACCATACAAACAAATGTCCCTCAAGCGAGCTAAGAAGGATAATAAATTATCACCAAAGTACTATGGTCATTACAAGGTGTTACAAAAGATTGGTACTATGGCATACAAATTGGAGCTCCCTGCATCTTCTTGAGTGCACACAATTTTCCATGTTTCATGCTTAAAGAAGGTTATAGGTGACATGCTCCCAATTCAAACAATATTGCCAAAACTTGAGGAGGAAGGAAAAATCATATTGGAACCTGAAGCAGTTGTAGAAACAAGAATCTAACACCTCGAAATCGATCAATTTTAGAGTATCTCATCAAATAGAAAAACTTACCCGTTGAGGATTCCACAATAAAGAGACAAGAGACAGAATGTAGGTTATCAGCCAGGGCCAAAACCTTTCCTACTTGAGAGGAAAATCCAAACGAATTCTTCTTCTTATAGAGATTTCAATTGACGAATACCAAGACCAAGTCCCTTGACTAAATGACCACTCCAAGACCAAGACACAAGGCTTCCATGTTCAACTTCCTCTTCCTTGAGTCAATGGTAGTCAAACTCCTTCCTTCTTCCAGTTCTTCAACTAACTTTCAGATTTCGTCCTTGACTTAGATCTACACTTTTTCAGTCCTTTTTTGGAAGCCCTAGATTCAGTGCTTAAGAGATTTTGACCTTCAATCTTCTTCGCTTGAGATGGAGACTATCCTTCCTCAACTCGACTTGATGATTTACTTGCTCTTTTCCCAAATTTGCCTTCTCACGATAACTAAAATACCTCGAACCTTTCTGCAATAGGTAGCAACAGAGCCTCGTACATGTGGAGTGTAGTTAACCCAAAACATACCCAAAAACAATGCCAAAAGCCTTTACTCTTCCTTTCCTTCTCTTTGCTGGTTATGAGGCTCCTTTTTTAGTGATTCTCGCACTTCTTGTTGCAGACTTCTCCTTGACCAAAATTATGAGTTCCTAATGAAGGCCGAGTTTCCTATTTATAGTGGTTTTTGCACGAGAAATAAGCCGACTTGCTAGTTTCTCGGACCGACATGTCATTTGGATTAGCTTTATTATTTTATTTAAGGCCGACTTGATGGAGATGCTTGAGCTTGGTTTTGGAAGGTCTCTTTGACTCTTTCAATGACTCGCATATACTGCATGAAATCGTCCTGAACTTGCTGGTTTGGTGAAATAGGCCAGTCCAGTACCGAACCAACCTATTTCGGTTCATGTTGATTTTTGAGTAGCTTGGGAGGTACTCCAAGCCCTAGGGTTCGGGGTTTGGAGGGCAAAGCGCCACAAGGGTCACTTGTGGGCTTGGAACTCAAGTATGGGGTTTTGCACCAAATCGTGTTTTGGGCATTTCCGTGAGCACATTTCTACATGTGATGGCATGAGACGATAGAGGGCGGAAAAGAGAATCCAACGCTCTGAGAATCATCGAATTCCGAGTTGTAGAAGTATAGATATGAATTTTTGAAGTTATATGATGGGTTTGCACATGTGTGTCAAGGTCGACCTAAGGTATTTTAGGCATGTGACAAGCTGGCAACCCCTTGTGTGATGTTTTAGGAAGCCCTTCTATTGGTGTATAAATAGAAGGTGAGGACAAGCCATTTAGACATCCATCTTGTGGAACATTACCTCTAAAACAAGACTTGGTGGAGAGGGAGATCTCTATACCCTAACCGTAGCAAAGAAGAAGGTAGAACAATGTGGAGACAAGGGATTATTTCAGCGCTAAAACAGGGGTTCGAGTTGCTATCGTAGAGGCCGAGGGTGCTAACTGTTAGGTCGAGCCCCTGATGGCTAAACACTGCTGGTTTTGACACTTGTTTGGGCACTGTTTTGAAGACCGAAGGCTACAAACTGTTGTTGTGCTAGGCCGCAGGCCATAGCACCACAACAAAGCATGCGTAGGAGGTGATCAAGGGTTGAGATACATCCTATGGAGCAGCGTGGTTAAGGAGGAGTCCTTCAAGGGTGTGCTGCACCTATTTAGTGGGCTGTTTGGGGACTGTCAAAGGAGTTTAGGGTTGCAGCAAGTGCCCTAACCAGAACAACCACCAACAACAATATGCAAACAAAATTCTGAGCAGTGTTTTAAGAGGAACGCTGGGTCAAGAAGTGACCAGTTTGGATCAGTCGTTGTTGCAGTCTATTGGTGCCGTGTGGAGGACCTTCCGTGTTGGCCACCCAAAGTAGCCCTAGACGAGCTAGCTTGACGTGATAAAGAGGAGCTGAAGGTTGGGTGAAGTTTGGTGCCGAAGTGCAACACCTTGATGGACATAGGTGACAACGAGCCTATCAGTTTTGAGCTCGGGATTAGGCCTACCCAGAGAGAAGATTGGATCAACCCATGTACACTCTACAGAAGTGACTTGCAGCAGTGTGAGGGGGCAACCCTCCTAGAGTCTTGATGTGTTGTGGCCTTTATGGACTAAGGCACAACTAGTGAGCAGTACAAAAGCAAATGACTGACATGACGGGATACTACATCGAGTTTGTCATTGTATCATGTATACCATAGACTGTTATATTATTTTGATTTTGGTTTAATATAACGAAGTTTGGTTATTGTACATTATTGTACAATTTTGTTAAAACTGTGTATATTTGTGCACGTGGGATTTACTGCTTTATTTTTCCGCCGTGCAAAGTAGTTCATGGTTGAAATTCTTGGTTTGGTAGCGTCAGTGATTCGAAGACTTTAACCTATACCCAAGGTCGTGGAAATTCAATAGTTCAAAGGTTTGCTTCGGACTGGTTTTGGGCCAAAAATGGCTGGACCGGCCGGTTCCATCGGTTCCAGTCCGGTTTTGATAACACTGGGAAAATCCAACCTGCTAAGAAAAATGCTTGAAAGGTCCAACCATTCAATTTGTTTTGGATCCTGCTAATGATTTCCTCCTAAGAGAGGTTTCTACCCGAGTTGTTTACCAACTCTGGAATCTCCATTGCAAGCATAGTCATCCCTTTCACATAAACTTCTGAAAAGAGAAAGGATGTGAAGTTTCTTTCTATTAGAATGCAGTATAAGATGTAGATTGCAAGTGTGAAATGACTACTTGTTGATATGGATTGTTGGCATGTAATAAGGAGCTGTATTACTTGAAACAACTTGCAAGTTGGAATCTTGTGTCAGCTAAGTCACATGATACGAGGACACGTAAATGCGAGTATTTGACACGAGATGAGGCGGCCCCAAAAACAGGACATGGGCGACACATTATATATATATATATATATATATATATATATATATATTAAAAAATACTGAAATATAGTGTGTTATCCATGTTTTTTAGAAATTAAAGCATCTACAGATATGAATCATAAAAAACCATCTCTTATTAAATTATTAATGTCTAGTTAGATTCATAAACAAACAATGCCGACACGGGTGCATAAGTCCCACACAATAAAAATTCAATTCTTGTACAACCCCTTTCTTGTTGGGCTTAGTAATGCTGAGTCGGATCTCAGAGAACCCCTTCATTATCATGCTGGTTCAGGTTCATAACTTCCCACATAGTACAAACTCTACATTTTTGGTTTCAATTCTTATTTTTTTGTGCTTACACCCAAATGTAAAAGGAACATGATCAGGCCATGCGCATATGACGACTCGCGAGGTATCATGCTCCTTGGTCTTGATTACACCTATTCATACCCAGACTCATTTAACTTGTAAATAAAATTATTATCTTACCTGGTTGATTCACGCTAGGCTGAGGTTGATGTGCTAGTTTGTGGCCTTCAAAAAAGATGTAGCGAGTTAGCAAAAGGTGAAACGCGCTGTCTCAAGTCCATTAAGATGTGAAAATGCAAACAGTGAACTGGACTCTGGAATACCTCACAAACAGAGACAGAAAAAATGATAAAAAAACCAAGGCACGGCGTTTTAAATTGGGGTCCTAAAACCGAAATATGTTATGGCACATTTTTAACATGGTCCAAAAACGTACTATGATTTTAGGACATGTTTTATCGCTTGTGTCGTGTCCGACTCGAGGAATACAGGACACGAGACCCTAAGGGATGTGTCATGTGACTTAGTGTGTCAGGTTGCAAGCTCAATTTTGGAAGCTGCTGTTGAATGACGGAGTTTGTTATGCAGATGATGGACTAATTTTTATGCCTAAGACTATATCCTCTGTGAAGTTCATTTTTGTTAGAAGCCAGTAGAAGTTGCAAATGGGAAAAGGCTTCTTGTTGACATGGATAGCTACTGGAATGTAATAAGGAGCTGTATTACGTGAAACAACTAGCAAGTTCCAACCAAGCTGGAATCCTTTATCAGGTTGTGAGTTCAACTTCAGAAGTTGCTGTTGAATGAAAACGAACTTTCAAGTTTTAAACTTCACTGAGGTTGTTATGCAGAGATGCTAGAGACATAATGAACTGTTTGTTTAATGCGCATGAAATATGTTGAAAGTCTAAGTATAATATATACAACTAAGAACAAAAGGAAACAACTCAGTAGATTGTTTTTAAGGTTATTAATTTCCATTACAATAATATCGTTAAATCTCCAATACCAAATCTGATTTATTTATGCTTCAACAATTATATTATACCCATAAATTATTTACTCAATAAAATCTGAAAACTGCTGGAAAATAAATCTATTGTTATTTTAACTTCAGAAATTAAAATGCAGTGGACATAAAAATTGGGTAATCAATCACATAACAGCAGAAATTTCTGCCCAAAACATTTTTCCTTCACTTTATATTACTCAGGAAAATTAGGGCCTAGACACACAGAGAATACACAAAAAGATTACAGTTGTTGGAACTTGGAAATCGGCCCCTCTGGAAATTTGTTGCCAAGGAATTCAGCCTTAGAAAATCCGGCCTCTCTCACCAACAAACTCAGCCCCTTCTCACCTCGTGCGGGCCCTGCACAATTCAGAAAATTGGCCCTGTCAATTTCGGCCGTCTTCAGCAATTTGGTCTCTCTCCTAAACTTGGCCTCCCTGAAATTTCCTTGCTGCAACCCGTTTACCTTCTCTTCAGTCCTGGAGTCTCTCATTGGAGAAAATCGCTCCATCAACAATAGCAATGTAACGTAATGTGTCTACATCCTCTCCTATAGATACTCGTTATAATTTCTCCATGGGCCAAATCCCTAATCTCCAAAGTGATAGATAGCCAAGATTAAATCCCAGCCTTCTTATATCAACGGTGGAGATTAAATTTGAGTCACTTACATAATTTAATATTTATCCTTGGATAAAACATTAGCCCAAAGTCAACATTAATTAAGTAATTAATCAATGTACTTTTCCTAAGTTAAAAATTAGGAAGGATACCATGTTAGCTGCTCCTCTCGAACTACCACCTAAAGAGGACTTCTTCTCTTGCATGCTAGACACAAGCCTATTTGGAAGACCTTCCAAAGCTACAAAATCAACAAATATGTTGTTATTTCTGTTAGAAAATCAGAAAGGCAAAAGTTTTTCTTATGTTGATAATTAATTGTAATATTCTTGTATTCTTATTGTCTTTTATGTTCTTTACACTAAGCAATCATCAAATCAAAACATGAAGATTAACACCAGATGTAGACACCCAGCCAGGGCTAAAACCCCTATCTAGGGGAAAACCCAGTCAAACTCTTCCACTAATTAAATTGAGATAGACTAAGACTTTAGACCTAACCAAAATACCTTCCACCTCCACCAAGTCAACTTTCCAATACGATTCAACAACAATCTAGAATTTCGTCCCAGCTACTCCTGAATTTCGGCCCAGTTACAGTACTGCAATTTCGGCCCTTCCAGCAACCCAACAACTTCGCACATGTGAGACAACGAGAGAGTTTGCTTGACAAAGACTTCCTTCTCCTTCGCTATTCTTTTCTCCTTCCTTGAATTTTACACCCTTTTTCTTCTCCAGCAACTGCAGATCGAACTTGTTGTGAATGTGCTCCAAATGAGGTTGAGTAGCCTGCCTTTATATAGTGAATCTGTGAGGTTGAATTCCCTTGATGAGGCCGACTTGGTGGAGACCTAAAAGACCTATTTTACATTTAAAAAACTTCTTTCTTGATAGATGAATCCCAAGAAAGGACACTTACATGATGACAAGGGTTAGGTCTCTTGACATTAA
Organism: Pinus albicaulis; assembly: GCA_034641835.2. Classification (NCBI taxonomy): domain Eukaryota; kingdom Viridiplantae; phylum Streptophyta; class Pinopsida; order Pinales; family Pinaceae; genus Pinus; species Pinus albicaulis. The sequence continues at coordinate 22,298,349 of CM076581.1, read as the reverse complement.
CCCTAGAAATCTACAATGGAGGCTTTGACCTAAAAACCATTGACCCAAGCATGAAGCCCATGCTTTAATAAGTCAATTTCTTTTATAATAAAAATTCTTTTTTCTTTCTTTTGACAAATACATTACATCATGACTCAAATACAATTATGAAGACCAACACTAGTTACATTTTTTCAACAATTTCATTGTTTTATTGAGTTGCACACAGGGTTATAGTATGTCAGGACAATTCCAGTGGATATGATGATTTTATGTCAAATACTGTAGAACTACTCTCATCTGTTTTTTGTTGCAAAGTTTATATTTGAAAGAAACCCTCCTGCAAATAGAAAACTATTTTACTGTTGGAGATTTATTCGAAGGCATCATGAAACCCTTCTGCATATATATCTACAAAGGACATCAGTTGCACAGTCCATTGGAATTTGAAGAGCAAATGACCAAACACACAATTCAGTTACTTTCACCTGTGAAGATAACTGTAATTGTCCACAAAATTAGAATGCAGTCCAACTGGCCATGAATGTTAGGCAGGTAAGGACAACCTTTTAAGAGGCATTCTGGTTGATATGGAGATGAAATATATAGTTTGACATATTCTCCAGTGTCTAGATCAGTACAGCAATTTAGATGAATGAAACCTGTAGATACAATTTCCTGACATGAGCTTACATGCACATGTGCTGGCTATATCTTCAGTTAGAATGTGTCAGTGGTTTAGTGCTTCCAACTTTTCAGGCATCGATTCTTCTTCGACTCTATTGCATTTATATGTTTCATTATGGTAAATTCTGCATATGCTGTCTAGAATACAGACATTATTCAACAAACTCTTTGGATTTACCTCATGTTATATAATTATATCTGTAAATTTCTAAAATATGTTTCTTCAAGACTAAAATCTTCTGCCAATTCTGATTTTCACCCACAAATTATGTAACTTGAGTTATACATTATCCCACTTTTGCAGTGGGTATAAATTATCACTGTTTTAGTTTGGAATGCGTACTAATACAGCAAAATTTTGCAGCCCTCCGTATTCTCCAGCAAGTCCTGCATTCAGTCCCAGTTCACCTCAGTATAGGTAAGCATCTCGTGGAAGGTTTTTCCTTGAATATTTTAAGGTCTGCCGTCCATGTTTAGAGTATCGTGATGAAAGTATTTGGTTATTTAAAATTTTCACCTTGTCCCTGGGGATTTCACAAATTGGCTTTTTAATAATTGTTGTTTTCCTGTTACAGTCCCAGTGGTGGCTATTCTCCAACTGCACCTGGCTATTCTCCATCCTCAACAAGCCAATACACACCACAATTCAGCAACAAAGATGAGGGAAGTACTCGGTGATCATCACCAGCGGAGTTTACTAGCCTTTAGTTTCACCCTGAATCTAAAAATCTCTGGGTCAAAAACATGGATGTGCAGCAATTTCATGGTGTGGTAGAATGATATCTTGTCAGATGAACTTTGTATTTATCGGTATTCTACTTTCATGACTGTAAGAACATTGCACTTTTCAAAACTCATTTTTACGGAAAATTCAATATGTAGGGTACTAAGAAAATACGAGGATCAGAATTAAAAAAATGGAATTTGGAATTTCCATTTGTTTACAATATCATGTATTGATGTTTTGGTCTTGGGAATGGTCTTCGTTATCTGCTCATGTAATGGTTCAGTGCAAGTACATCATTTTGCTGAGTCAAGAAATGGCACAATCGATTTGGTTTGGGCTTTATTTCAGATTGATCAATAGTTTGCTATTTTAAAACTTTTTTCCAATATTGATTCAGCTTTTTGAGAAACTATTTGATTAGTTTTCTTAAGAAAACTATCATGCTTGCCTTTTTAATACTGTTTTCTTTTTGATGTCAGAACACATTCTTTTAATTTGGAAATTTATCGATGTATTGGTGCTTTTTATATTCTGATTTTTAGCAAGGGGGAGTGCTAAACAGTGAAACTTTTGCAGTAGTGTTTTGATCAATAAAAGATTGGTGATCATCACCAGCGGAGTTTACTAGCCTTTAGTTTCACCCTGAATCTAAAAATCTCTGGGTCAAAAACATGGATGTGCAGCAATTTCATGGTGTGGTAGAATGATATCTTGTCAGATGAACTTTGTATTTATCGGTATTCTACTTTCATGACTGTAAGAACATTGCACTTTTCAAAACTCATTTTTACGGAAAATTCAATATGTAGGGTACTAAGAAAATACGAGGATCAGAATTAAAAAAATGGAATTTGGAATTTCCATTTGTTTACAATATCATGTATTGATGTTTTGGTCTTGGGAATGGTCTTCGTTTATCTGCTCATGTAATGGTTCAGTGCAAGTACATCATTTTGCTGAGTCAAGAAATGGCCCAATCGATTTGGTTTGGGCTTTATTTCAGATTGATCAATAGCTTGATATTTTAAAACTTTTTTCCAATATTGATTCAGCTTTTTGAGAAACTATTTGATTAGTTTTCTTAAGAAAACTATCATGCTTGCCTTTTTAATACTGTTTTCTTTTTGATGTCAGAACACATTCTTTTAATTTGGAAATTTATCGATGTATTGGTGCTTTTTATATTCTGGTCATTTTTAGCACGGGGGAGTGCTAAACAGTGAAACTTTTACAATAGTGTTTTGATCAATAAAAGATTGGTTGATGTTATTATTAAATATTCAATATAACCTTCAAAGTGGCCCACTTATTTTCATGGCAAATAGTGACACAAATAGAGTTTGGACCCAACGATTCAGAGAAGGAGATGATCACAATGACCAGGCCCATGTTTTGAGAGCTAATTATACAAAGGGATGGAAAAATCGATTCAAACAATGGTGGAGAAGTTTATATGTTGTACTAATCTGAAAAAGCAAGAATCTCTTCTCTAAAAGTGTATGGCTGTGTGCATTGTTAATGAGGCACGGGGTTCTACGCTTTTGCTTATGTTTCATGTGTAAATGAATGATAAACAGCGATAGGCCTAGATTTGTCCATGAAGCTTTGGCCATAGTTGTCATAGAATCAACCAGTGATTCTTGTCATTCTTATGTGGCCTTCAATCTTCCTTTTAGATATTGAAGTCTTAAATATTTGTAGTCGAGTTCTCAAAAAGCAGAAGATATAATTTCTGGAATACATTGCCAATGGGTATGGGTCAAGCTTCACTGTGGCTTTAGATTTTAGAGGGTTTTCTATATATCCTTCTGCAGTTAATTTAGTTTAGTGTTTGTAAGGTGAGATTAAGAAAATAATTTTGTGTTCATATATGTGTGTGTAGGGTTTGTATATGATGTTTTTGTCTTGTAAGAGCACCATGCCAATGCAAAACCTGGCCTTTCAATTGGCACCAATATGTGCCAAGATTGCATTATGGATTAGATTATATAACTTACTCGTATGTTCAGTTATGGTAGTTCCTTCAATATTGTGATATTTTGTTGGATTCTATGTTTTTGTTGTTTGCTAGGAGGTGCATGCTACAGCATAGTAAGGGAGATGTATCACACCATTCTTCATGTTGTATACGTTGACTAAAAATTATACTTAAAAAATGAAAATATCTACCAAGCGTCGATGGATCAAATTTCTCCCTCAATATGCTTGGTGGATCTGGGGGGTAAGAGGAATTTAGATTGTTTGCAACCACAATTCAGAATAATGTAATCCCCTTAGCAAAATGGATCTAATAACATAATCCTATAAACAATACTTAAAAAGTATACATAAAGATATACATGTTCTTTTAAATTCAATACTTATACATAAAGATATACATGTTCTTTTAAATTTAAAGACATGGGAATTTTATGATTAAATTCCTTTCCGAACTTTTTCCCTAAAGGGTGAAAAGCCCAGATTTCTTATGAAATATAGTCCTAAAAGTTGCTCATCCAGATCATGATAATAGGTATCTCTTCGATTAGATGCATTATAATCTTCAGAGACAATCTCGGTTGTCCACTGACACTGCCACTGAACCGAAAATGATAATAGGTATCTCTTCGATTAGATGCATTATAATCTTCAGAGACAATCTCGGTTGTCCACTGACACTGCCACTGAACCGAAAATGATAGAGAAACAAAGTATAGGTGAGGATGCGATTGAAGGATATCTGTTGATACATCAACAAATGATCAAGAATCCATAGATGATTCCTCAAGGATGAATCCATAGAAACTATTTTTTATTCTATTTTGGGGTCTCTGCACGCTTTTAAAGAATATCTATATTTTTGATGTAACATTCTAAATCCACCTTAAGGTATCTTTGCAGCTTCTGATTGTTGAGCAGGTTCCAATGCCACACTTTGACCTTCTCAGGAAGTCATTCGAGTGTCAAGACTGATCACTAAGTACTTCTAAATAAATGATATTGAAGTTCATCGGCAGAAAAACACTTGCAGATTCTGCATGCCATGCTTCCGATAATGAAAGTGTTCTTCATAATGCACCAAATGTCCAGTCTTCAATATCCCATCATCTCTCAATCTCTAGTCTCCATTATTTTGTGTCTTGCCACGGAGCTAAGAGGGATATTAGTACAAAAGAACCATTTTGCTACTCAACTTAATCTTTAGGCTATCTTTAGCCTCATGGACATTAAAATTTCTTCTTTTTCTTCTCCTCCTCCTCCATATGAGACATACTTCTCAACTGGTTCAAAGATGTTGAACTTATCCTCCACAAAATCTGCAAGGAAGTGTATATATTTTATATCCAATGAGTTACACTTCACCAATAGATTCACTACGAGTTTCCAACATGGCTATCGAATGAATGATCACATAAAATTTGAATAAAATCTTTTGTGAGATTCTTATTCTATGCCTTTAAGTTGAAGATGCCACCTTGGTGGGCTAATAGCTTGTGAAAGTGCATGACTCACCACTATAGCTCTGCTTCCTTTCTTATATCCAACACTACTTGGCTTGTGCCCTAATCCTCTTGCACACAACTCTAGTTCAACCGCACATCATATACATTCTCATGACTAGACCTATTTCTGCCTTTGGAGCCACAAAAATCCACAAACCCTTGGCCCATGTCTTCTTTGATGCCCATTCTTGCTTCCACTCTTTCCTCTCCTCCCACTCCTCTCTGAATCACTCTCGTTCTCTTAGAACTCCTTTCCATGTCACCCAAATTCTTTCACACCATCGTTCCTGCGCCCCCCCTCTCTCCCCTCCCCCCCGTCCCTCTCTTAAACCTATACACTCCCTTCTTGTTTGAACCAGCATGCACATAACACATTCCTTACACATTCCCATGGTGTTGGGCACTAGGAGAGTTCGAAAATCGAGTTTATAGGTTAGGGGGCTTCCTTTACCCTCATCTTCCTCATAGCCCACATGGGTGGGCACCATGTTCCTCTGAGATAACCTAGAGGTTTCAGACATTACTCTAGAGAGTTATAAGTTTGGAATTGAATCTATCCTCTTCATCCAGTTTAGGTCAGTGAGTGATTGGCTTCAAGTGCTTTTTGTGAAGCATAAACTATTCTCCCTCCCTAGTAGGCTATTGTTAGATGAAGATCCACTCGATCCCAGGAGCGAACTAATAGCAAAACAACATGTGGTATAGATTAATTAAGTGCTCACCATCCATAAATTTGTTGAGTTAGAACACTCTAGGGAACAAGTTGTAGTTAGTATGAAAGGAAGGGAAATGGGGTCATTGGTAACATTTGGGTCATCATTCAAGACTCCTCCTCGCCCCCCTTTGAGATCTTCTTAGCACGAGGTCTCTAAATGAAGGTCTTGTTAGGCGAAGGGGCAACAAGGCTCAGGTATATACCATAAGAAGGCTTGGGCCTTCTCCACCATGAGAAGTGTTTCTTTATTTCTTTATATCCCAAAGAAGACATGAATTGTGTGCTTCCCTTTTATGCTCTAAAAATTTCTGGCACACCTCCTTTCCTCGCCACTCTCCTCTCCCTCCCAATCCAAATTCCATGTTCATCCATACATCCTCCCTTTATGATGTCCCTAGCTAGCTCCTAATCCATGATACCTCTCCTCACTCCCCAGCCACCCCACTTCTTGCCATCTATTCTCATGTTGACATATTTGATTGACCATTTAGATGAACATTAGCAAAGTAGTATACGAGGAAGGGTTCCAGGTGGAACCTTTCATGCAGGATCTTCATGTTATGGATAACTGCCTTGTTGACTTGTTCAACCAATATTGGTTTTCCTCGTACTTGGCCACATCACATTATCGTCTAATCCACCAATCGAACTATAGCATAGATGCCAACAACTATAGAATGATCATAGTTGGCCACTTTCTTTTAAACTTTATGCTACAATCCTCCATTTGAAACTCTCTAGGGAGCTTGACTAGAGACAACTTAGAGCTAGACGACACACTGGATTCCAACTTGAGCACTAGATTTGACAACATCCACACATTCTAACTCATCATTGAGGAGGCACATCATCACTCTTTGGAAGTGTATTGTTGTTTTGTGGACTTTTGAAAAACTTTTGATTTCTTCGTTTGGGTTGCTTTGTTCCAAGGGCCGAGAGACCTTATTGTTGGCTTAAGTCAACATGATCGGCGAACAAGATCGATTAAATTCAAAGTTTGCAGAATTTTATTGATGGACGAGTTTATTCAACGAGGTTCACAACCCTCAAGCTGAACACGAATAAGCCAAACACAAACATGATTACTTTAATGAAATTTGTCTCAAATTCTACTGAAATTTGTTTAAAGTTCATTAGGAATTATAGGAAATTCAAGAAAGTTTGTAACAAAAAAAAAGAATAAAACCTTAAAACCTACCCTCTCTAAAAAAAATCCTAGGTGGCTTGCGCTAACGGGAATGTTGTCTTTGAATGTCAAACTGTGACCACGAGGGAGAAATCAAGATAGGTAAAGTTAGCTTTTCGAGGATGTTGAGGGTTCTTAGTAGAACTCTAACAACAATGGGAATAAAGATGAGTTGTTACCACTTATAAATTATTGTTAATTGTTAATTTACGGAAAACACAATTTTTTTTCAATAATATTTTTCATTTCTATTTATCTTCGCAATTTTAATATGTTAATTTTTTATTTATACCATACACACTTAAATTATATAAATTTATCTATTTTTAAACAATTATAGTTAAAGTTTAATATTTCAATAAAATATAACAGTTAAATATATAAAAGAAATATATGTATATTAAAATAATTTTTTAATTCTTGAGTTTTGTTTTTATATATATTCTAAAAATACTAAAGCAAGTTACAATAATTCACACACACACACAGAGACACACTTCATTTTTCTATTATGTTGAATTTAATGTCAATTTGTTTTCTCGAAATTTAAAATATCGAACTTTTGTTTAACTTCAAAGTCATTGAATTCAAACATGAACACAAGCTAGATGACTTAGCTGTCGGCCATCATGTACTTGTATGTGTTGGTCCTTGGTTTCCTATGCACAACAAAAGGGATATCCGATTTCATTTGTAGTGCCATTGGGGTCAAACTTGATTGCCCTTTGTGCCCCACATTGTTTGGGATCTTGATGAGTTGGAGTCCTTTTTGCATGACTATGTCAAGGATGGAGATGGGTTCCTTCTCCACTATGTTCTAATTTCTATCTTGCTGTTTGCGAATGATGTGATTGTTCTAGCCTCATCCCCCAAAGGCTTGGAGAGGCAGTTGGATTCCTTGGCCCTCTTTTTGTGACCTTTGTCAATTGACAATCAACTTAGTTTAAACCAAGATTATGGTCTTCAATAGATCGAAGAAAATCCTCTTAGAAAGGAGAGGATTTGAGATCACCAACTCATATACTTACTTTAGGGTATTGTTCACACATCCTCGCTTTATTTTGTAGTATGAACTTCAACCCCGAGTCAACAAGGGCTATGGATCTTTGACCCTTTTTTAAAGACAATGCTTCTGAAACCATTTTTAGGACATATCATCCAAGATGTCACTGATGGACACTCTTGTTTAGTTGACAGTGCTACACTGTTATGAGGTTTAGGGTCTTGGTTTACTAGAGTCTAATTGGTCTTCAGCAAAGAGTATAGAACATCCTTTGCCTCATCCGATGCAAGCAGACAATGCCTCAGCCCATCATCCTCACAAAGTTTGATGCTCATCTCTTTCGGCTCCAGACAATGTTTGGCCTCATTTCATACAACAATGGAATGGTATGAGTATCCATACTTGGTTTATTGCTCATCAAATTCCATTGCATTAGCTAATTTTGTAGTTTGTTTTAAGTGCTCATATGCAAGGATCTTAGATCCCTTAGCCTATGTTGGTATCACAATGGATCAAGTCCCTCCATTTAGATATTCGTTGAGTGCACTTGGCCACCTCTTATCGACCACACAGGAGATGAGTGTAATCATTTTTTTAAACTAGAATGAGAATTTTGTATCTATATGCAAGTTTACACCTATATCACAAGAAATACATTAAGTAGTACATAGCTATATCTTCAAAAAATTTTCCTAATCCTTTTTATCCAACGAAACTACAAGTTTTCCATAGGGACTCCAAACTAGACAATAAAAAAACGAGGTTTTGTAGGTATATAGCTTACAAAACTGACCCATCAAAAAACAAAATTTACATGTTATACTATAATTTATTAATAATGCAATCCTTCATAACTATGCAATGCTAATCCATTTAGCTCTAAGGAATATAAAATGGCTCAATTCGACCACCGATTTTTAAATATACCAACTTAATTTACACCTTCATTAACACAAGTCCACATTTTTATTGAGATCATGAAGAACATGGAAATATTTTATTGAAAAATCCCTTTCGCTGCTTTCCTAATTATTTTTATAAGACTTTCTAATGTTTTGTCCCTCGGAGAGGAGCCCTTCACCAAATGTTGAATAATGAGGATGGAGTCTCCCAAAACAGTGAGAGAAGCTACATGATTTTCTTTAGCTAACTGAATCCCATGGTAGAGGGCATGAGCTTGATCTTGGTTGTTTTTCATGCATCCTAAGCCCCATGAATACTTTGTAACTTTAACTTCCTTGGGGCCATAGAGCACCCCTCAACCTTCTTCCATCCTTGGATTCCTTTTCGAAGCCTCATCAAAATTGAGGATAAGTCCTTCTCGTTGTTTCTTCCAAGATTATAATTTCGCCTATGTCAATCTTAGCTTCCAAACTGCCTGAGAACTTTTATTACTTCATTCCTCATCTAGAGATGTTTTGTCCAACTTAGCGAATTTTGAACACCATTTCCTTTAGTGTGTCTAATCCCCATTGTGAGGAGTGATTAGCAAATTTTAAAGCTACAAGCTTGGAGCACAAAACATTAGCTTTCATGGTTGTAGAGTGTGGAAAAATTTCTAAATTATTGAAGACTGTATTGTTTCTAGTTATCCATACCTTCTAGCAAATGAATTTTGGAAGTGCTTCCCAATAAATTTTAAATAAGGATTTCTGAGAGATACTCTTAGCATAATTTTTTGACCATGATGTAAAATAATCTTGAAGGGAAGTTGGCCATTTTAAAGGGCTTGAAAGTGGAGAAGACACATCCAACCAAATTGATTTTGTATATGAACACTCTAGGAAAATATGTTGGATGGATTCCTCTTGTTGCTAGCAAAGTGGACACCTCGAAGGAGCTTGAATGCCCCTCCTTCTCAACCTCTTAACAATGCTTTTTTTTAGGCACAAGGAGCCAACAAAGGGAATTCACCTTTGAATTGACATTGGCTCTCCGTATCTTTGTCCAAGTACTTGATCTGGGGGGAGCTTGTTGAGGGAAAAGAAAGGATGTGTAAAATTCCTTCACCAAGTATAAAGAATGCTTCCATCTGAGATGATTCACCTCCTCTAGCCACCATGGATCACAACCAACCAAACTGTCCCTATGTTTGTAATTCAAATGTTGCAAGTTTGTAGGGACTCCTCTAACATTTCATTTTATCCAATTGCCTTCATTGCCCCAATCTGAAATGTCTTCTAGTGTTGATTTTCCTTGAGCACAAAAGAGTTCCATCATAGGTATAAATTCATAATTGTGTTCCAAGGGATGCTTATCCATTATTTTTTCTCTCCATAAATTAATATCTCTTCCATTTCTAGGTTTCCAAAAGATATTTGTGCCGATTAGAGGGGTTGCTAAAGTGAGTAGTTCCCAAACCATTGAGACTTCTTCGGGGGCTTGAATTGACCCAATATCTCCTGCATAACCCAACATCTCCTTGCGTTCCCCTGCACAATGTCTCATGTCGGGCCTTTTTCTTCTTGTCCTTTCTTTTCGTGTTGACCACATCAACACGTAACTTCCACGAGATTGTTGATTGTATGGTTCATCCTTTTCTTAGGCAACCCATACATTCTTTAATTCTTGCACCAACAAGGACACAATTACTTCAAGGAAATAGGTGATAAAATGAATTTAGTGGTTTGGGTTTACAAACAACTCCTCAGAGCTCTGAATTCGTGTCCACTCCTCTAGCCCAATCATTGTGTTACATTTTCACAATATTTGCATGAATTACAATTCATAGTGTCATTTACAAAAGGGGAAAAAAAAAGGTCTGTCACAATGATGGGGATTTTAATCCCTATGATTTGCATACGTATTGTCATCTCCAATCCTTATACTTTGGAGATTATTATTGTGGATTATTTTTTGGAATCCTTTGTTGGTTTCCTAGTCTTAGGGGCTATTTGATATTTTTATGGGAATGCTCGAGATATTTTCTCAACCTATTACTTATTTCAATGTAGACATCCTAATTTGTTGGATTTGGAGAGATTTAATCTCATTCATTTGTTGAGTTTTTTCCCTCTTGTAAAGCTATTTAAGCTTCTCATTTGGTCAATAAAAGTGAGTCCGAGTTTGCATTTAAAACTTTATATATGAACTTGGCGTATGGGTGTGATTTCCCACATCATTGAGAAATACCACATTAGAATGAGAGATTCAAGATATCTAGTAAGGTGGGGTAAATTTGAAGAAACTAATTTAGAAGAGAAAGAACCCAATGAATTGGAATATGTACTTAAAGTTTTTAAAAAACCATCCAATGAATTAGTTGATCTCAAAATTTATTTTAGGAAAAGGGAATCTAACCACTAAACACTTACACCTTTTCACAGAAGGTCCATCACCCCAAAAAATTCCCCAAAATCCTCTAATTTAAATTTAAATATGGAAGAGGTGGGAATGGAAAACTTTTACACTTTCATTAGGTTAGCCACTCTCAAAAATTTTATTGTCAATGGACAAATTGCATGATTGTGTTCATAATTCAACTTCTTAATCAAACACTTTTAAATAACACCTCCCAAGAAGCTAAGGTTGAGGAAATTGTAGACAAAGGGGAAATAATAGGTGAAGAAACGATGTTCCTTTAGGATTTGACACTTGAGTCTAAGGAGGATTTAGTAGGAGAAGTGTTAGCGAGATAATCATTTACTCCTTTTATAATAAAAGGAGTAAAGGACATTGTTATCTCCTAAATATTGCTCACAATAATATTTAGGAAATTATTTTAAATCATCATCAATATGCACATATATAATAGAGCAATGTCACCCTATGGTCATTCATATTGCACTAAAAAATCAACTAAAAAACCATATAATAGTGACCTTTTTTTACTTGTGTGTACCCCATTTTGATTATAGTGTAAACTATGTGACTTTTCCTTCAAAATTCATGCAAATATGACAAATACCAAAATTGATGGTGCTCAAAGTACGCTTATTATATACATTGCACAAATCCTTGTTTGTAGTCAATGCGATATGATGTTAGACAAGAGTCCAAGACTTGAATTATATGGCCATATCTTCATACATAGATGAGAATCCATACAAAGAATAGGATAGAAACCACATGAATTAACTAACTATGCATACAACGCCTTAGATAGGGTTTGAAAGAAATTTAAGGAGTATTATTATGTTGTTGGGATTTTTAGATAGATCACATGCACCTCAAAATCCTAATTGTAATATTCCCACTTGATTTCCTTGGTTTGAGAGAGAGAGAGAGAGCTTTGGATCAAAGGACCCTCCCAAGAAGAGTGGTTGAGCCTAGAAGCGCTTACCCACATTCCTTGGGTGTTGTTGAAGGCCATTTCCTATTTTGTTGTTGTGCCATTTGATAGTTTAGTATGGTTATTTTCCTTTTTGGTTGCAATAGTATTTGATTTCCTGACCCCACTAACAAATTGACTATTCTCTAGCTTACAACTTGGCTATAGATTATGTTTTTTGCACACCTTTTTGCTAAATTTTCTAAACAAATTACCAAATCCAATAGCCTATAGATACTAAATTCTCTCATTAAGCTATTTTTAATCCTTTATGTGTCTTTGTACTATAGGGATGTAGGTTTTAACCCTGAACAGAAATCATCTACTCACGAATATTATAACAGAAGATAAACAATAGCAAGAGCATAAAACATAAAACAGATAAACACAGAGATTTTCCCCTGGATCCCAAATCGGGACGACCAGCTTGATTTTTCATTATATTCCTTTTAGTGTTACAACACCTATATATACATGCCGAAGCATACATAAACCCCAATCCATAAACCCCCGGATTGGAACATAACCATAGTTCCCTTAATCGGATCTACAAAATACCAGGAGTCGAAACCATCGTGCCCCAATACCGTGTGAAAAAACATGAACAAAACCATGGACGCGACTACCCACCGAAATTAAGGACCAAAAAAATAATATAACACATAACCAAAATTCTCCCACTTGTTGTTTTCTTTCCATAGGGGGCCACAAGAGAGCTTAGTCATTTGGCCAATTCTTCAACACCCATTGTTTATCTACACCAAGAGAAATTCTGAGTGCTTACAGACTTCGCAATGCATCTGCAACATTCTTCAAAGTGTCCACCTTTACCAGCAACACCCTTTTAGCCTCAACCATATCTCTAACAAAGTGATATTGAACATCAATGTGCTTTGTCTTTGAATGATAAGCAGGGTTCTTAGCCCAGAAAATTGCACTTTGGCTATCACAGTCTATCCTTATAGCTTGTTGTACCAACCCCATACTTGAACACAATCTTTGCAACCAAACTGCTTCCTTGCTTGCATGAGTGGCTGCTATGTATTCTGCCTCTGTAGTTGAAAGAGCCACTACAGACTGTCTTTTACTCATCCAACTGACTGCGCCTCTAAATAGGCTAAACACATACCCACTTGTAGATCTTCTTTGGTCCAGATCTCCAGCCCAGTCTGCATCAACAAAACCACGAATGTCCAACATTCTTTCCAATCCTGGTCTTCCCTGGTTGCACAAGCCATAATCACTAGTGCCACGTAAATATCGGAAAACCCGCTTCACTGCTATCCAATGCTCCTTCCCTGGGTTTGACATAAACCTGCTCAATACTCCCACTGCATGTGCAATGTCTGGTCTAGTACAGACCATTGCATACATCAGGCTACCCACTGCACTTGCATATGGAACACGGGACATATACTCCTATTCTTCTTGTGTCTTGGGACACTGTTCAGCAGACAGCTTTACACCTACAGGAATAGGAACATTCATCGGTTTACTATCCTGCATATTGAACCTCTGCAATATAGTCTCGACATACTTCCTCTGGTTTAACCAGAGCTTCCTCTTTGCCCGATCTCTCTTAATTTCCATGCCCAAAATATAGTTTGCAGCACCCGGATCCTTCATGTCGAATTTGGAGAACAGTTGGGTCTTCAAATCTTGGATAATTTCTTTGTCATTTCCAATCAACAACATATCATCCACATACAAGACCAAATAAATAACACGGTCACCAATTAATTTAAAATAAACACGGTGATCCTCCTTGCTTCTGGTGAAGCTCAGTCCCCGTATATAGGTATCAAATTTCTGATACCACATCCTTGGTGACTGTTTTAACCCACACAGAGACTTCTTCAACCTCCATACCAGTTCTTTCTTACCCTTCACCATAAATCCTTCAGGTTGCTTCATGTAGATCTCCTCTTCTAGATCCCCGTGAAGAAATGTTGTCTTCACATCCATCTGTTCTATCTCAAAATCAAATGCAGCAGCAACAGATAAAAGTAATCTAATAGATGTAACTTTGGCAACAGGAGAAAAAATATCACCAAAATCAATTCCCGGCACTTGGGAATAACCTTTCGCTACCAATCGAGCTTTGTATTTCTCCACCTTGCCTTCTACATTCATCTTCTTCTTAAACACCCATTTGCTCCCAATGGGCTTCCTTCCAGCCGGCAACTCCACTAGATCCCATGCATCGTTTTTGTGCAAGGATGCCATTTCATCAACCATGGCCTCCTTCCAGAGTTTTCCATCCTCTGAATCTAGTGCCTCCCTGACAGTTCTGGGTTCATCATCAGTTATAGTTAAGGCAAAACCTGAACAGAAAGCAGATGGACTATACCTTTCTGGTTGCCTTCTTTCCCGAACTGATCTTCTCAAAGCTGGAGTTTGTGGCTCTTCATCTTATGAGTCTTCTTCTATTGTAGAGTCTGATTCATCCTCCTTTAGCTCAAACTCTATCTTCTCAGGTTCCTTTGGTAGGACTTCATGTTTAACAACATCTTTCACTTCTCTAAACACCACATCTCAGCTGTACACAACCTTCCTTATTTCTGGGTTCCAAAGCTTGTAACCCTTTAAACCATCCTTATACCCAATAAAGATGCACCTTTCAGATTTATTATCCAACTTGGTCCTTTTCTCCTTTGGAACATGTACATATGCATCACATCCAAATACCCTTAGATGTGAAAGAGAGGGTTTCTTACCGGTCCATACCTCATGTGGAGTCTTATCCTCCAACGCTGATGAAGGTGATCTGTTAACTAAGTAACATGCAGTCTCCACTGCCTCTGCCCAGAATTCTTGTCCTAACCCGGTACCACTGAGCATGCTTCTTGCCTTTTCCATCAGTGTTCTATTCATTCTTTCTACAACTCCATTTTGTTGAGGTGTGTATGGAGTAGTCTTCTGCCGTGCTATACCACACTTCTTACAGAACTCTTCAAATTCCTTCTTGCAGAACTCCCCACCATTATATGTCCTCAACGCCTTTATCTTCTTCTCTGTCTGGTTTTCCACCAGAGCCTTAAATTCTTTAAATTTGTCAAAGACTTCAGATTTCTTCCTCAAGAAATATATCCATGTATTCCTTGAGAAATCATCTATGAATGAAACATAGTACACAGACTTTCCCAGTGATGGAACTGACACAGGTCCAAACACATCACTATGCACAAGTTCTAATATCTTGTTTGCCCTCTTAGCACCAGAAATAAGACTCACCCGATTCTACTTCCCATATACACAATGTTCACAGAAATCGAAATCCAGAGAGAAATTATACATACCTTCTACCATACCATTTCTATGCAGTATCTGAAGGCCCTTCTCTCCAATATGTCCAAGCCTTTGATGCCATAGCATGGTCTTTTCTCCAGAGACAGCTAGGCTTTCCGCTCCACTTTCAGGAACCACAAAACTGTTATACCCATCAATAATAGTTTTACCTTGTAGCTTGTACAGAGTTCCAGTCTGAACTCCCCGCATTAATACCAGTGCTCCCCGAACCATCTTGCAAGCATCTTTCGCGAACACTGTTTTTACACCTGCATCATCCATCTTGCTTACAAAAATCAGATTTCCGGCCAATGCAAGAATATGCAGAACACCAGGAAGTGTTCTAATCCTTCCACCTTGCAGCTTCAGCTTGACCTTTCCACGTCCGATGATTCTGGCCCTCCTATCATCCCCTAGGAAGACATCACCACCATCATATTTCTCATACTTGTAGAACCACTCCCTATGGGGAGTGAAGTGAAAGGATGCACCTGAGTCAATCAACCATGACTCATGATCTACATGTGTATTTGAAGAAGAAGCCAAATACACATCCCCACCTTCATCCGAGGTGGTTTTTGCCTCTGCAGAAGGAGCATCATCAGATCCCTTTCCTTTCTCAGAAGCTTTAGATCTGCAGTCCTTTTTGTAGTGCCCTTCCTTTCCGCATTTCCAGCACACCTTTACAAACTTTCCAGGAGATTTAGATCTCCCTCTAGATTTGGATCTCCCACTCGAAACCTTATTCTTGTTTCTATTTTGGGACCTTCCTCGTACATATAAGGCATCTCCATTCTGGCCCTCCATATTTCTCCGTCTCATTTCCTCCGATAGCAAGGCTGAGACAATGTCATCAAAATTCAAGGTAGTTGTATTGCTACCTATTGCAATAACCAGACTATCCCACAAGTCTGGTAGAGAACACAACAAACCGATGCACTTATCTTCATATGAGATTTTAATATCAATAGATGACAGCTGACTTACCACAGTATTGAAGGCGTTCAGATGCTCTGTCACCGAGTCTCCATCCTTCATCCTCAGGTTATACAGCTTTTTCCGTAGGAACAACTTATTCACCAAAGACTTAGATTGGTACAAAGTCCCAAGTTTTTCCCACAAATTCTTCGTCGTAGCTTCCCCAGATACATTCAACAATACTGAATCTGAGACACACAATCATATTGTGCTCTTAGCCTTCCGATCCAGTTTCTTCCAGTCTTCATCTGACATTGCCGTTGGTTTAGTACCTGGATCTACCACAATCCACTGATCTTTATCCACCAGCAAATCCTTCATCTTGAGTTTCCATAACTCAAAACTCTGACCATTAAATTTCTCGATATCTATCTTCTTGCTACTCGCCATCTTCTTTCACCGCAAGAATCGATCCCGCAGATCTCCCACTGAACAGGGTCTACCACAGGCCCGAGAAAAAAACCCTCAACAGCAAAGGCATCCCCTTGAAGCCGAAATTGCTCTGATACCAAATGTAGGTTTTAACCCTGAACAGAAATTATCTACTCACGAATCTTATAACAGAAGATAAACAATAGCGAGAGCATAAAACATAAAACAGATAAACACAGAGATTTTCCCCTGGATCCCAAATTGGGATGACCAGCTTGATTTTTCATTATATTCCTTTTAGTGTTACAACACATATATATACATGCCGAAGCATACATAAACCCCAATCCATAAACCTTGGATTAGAACATAACCGTAGTTCCCTTGACCGGATCTACAAAAATACCAGGGGCCGAAAACCATCGTACCCCAAAACCATGTGCAAAACCATGCACAAAACCATGGATGCGGACTACCCACCGGAAATTAAGGACCAAAAATATAACACATACCCAACATTCTCCCACTTGTTGTTTTCTTTCCACAGGGGGTCACAAGAGAGCTTAGTCATTGGCCCAATTCTTCAACACCCATTGTTTCTCTACACCAAGAGAACTTCTGAGTGCTCACGGACTTTGTTAATGCATCTGCAACATTCTTCAAAGTGTCCACCTTTACCAGCAACACCCTTTTAGCCTCAACCATATCTCTAACAAAGTGATATTGAACATCAATGTGATTTGTCTTTGAATGATAAGCAGGGTTCTTAGCCAAGAAAATTGCACTTTGGCTATCACAGTCTATCCTTATAGCTTGCTGTACCAACCCCATACTTGAACACAATCTCTGCAACCAAACTGCTTCCTTGCTTGCATGGGTGGCTGCTATGTATTCTGCCTCTGTAGTTGAAAGAGCCACTACAGACTGTCTTTTACTCAT
The DNA here is from genome assembly GCA_034641835.2 of Pinus albicaulis. NCBI lineage: Eukaryota > Viridiplantae > Streptophyta > Pinopsida > Pinales > Pinaceae > Pinus > Pinus albicaulis. Next base: position 22,280,723 of record CM076581.1, on the reverse strand, counting down.
CCAACTGACTGCGCCTCCAAATAGGCTAAACACATACCCACTTGTAGATCTTCTTTGGTCCAGATCTCCAGCCCAGTCCGCATCAACAAAACCACGAATGTCCAACATTCTTTCCAATCCTGGTCTTCCCTGGTAGCACAAGCCATAATCACTAGTGCCACGTAAATATCTGAAAATCCGCTTCACTACTGTCCAATGCTCCTTCCCTGGGTTTGACATAAACCTGCTCAATACTCCCACTGCATGTGCAATGTCTGGTCTAGTACAGACCATTGCATACATCAGGCTACCCACTGCACTTGCATATGGAACATGGGACATATACTCCTCTTCTTCTTGTGTCTTGGGACACTGTTCAGCAGACAGCTTTACACCTACAGGAATAGGAACATTCACCGGTTTACTATCCTGCATATTGAACCTCCGCAATATAGTCTCGACATACTTCCTCTGGTTTAACCAGAGCTTCCTCTTTGCCCGATCTCTCTTAATTTCCATGCCCAAAATATAGTTTGCAGCACCAAGATCCTTCATGTCGAATTTGGAGAACAAATGGGTCTTCAAATCTTGGATAATTTCTTTGTCATTTCCAATCAACAACATATCATCCACATACAAGACCAAATAAATAACACGGTTACCAATTAATTTAAAATAAACACAGTGATCCTCCTTGCTTCTGGTGAAGCCAAGTCCCCGTATATAGGTATCAAATTTCTGATACCACATCCTTGGTGACTGTTTTAACCCATACAGAGACTTCTTCAACCTGCATACCAGTTCTTTTTTACCCTTCACCATAAAGCCTTCAGGTTTCTTCATGTAGATCTCCTCTTCTAGATCCCCGTGAAGAAATGTTGTCTTCACATCCATCTGTTCTATCTCAAAATCAAATGCAGCAGCAACAGATAGAAGTAATCTAATAGAAGTAACCTTGGCAACAGGAAAAAAAATATCACCAAAATCAATTCCCGACACCTGGGAATAACCTTTTGCTACCAACCGAGCTTTGTATTTCTCCACCTTGCCTTCTACATTCATCTTCTTTTTAAACACCCATTTGCTCCCAATGGGATTCCTTCCAGCCGGCAACTCCACCAGATCCCATGCATCGTTTTTGTGCAAGGATGCCATTTCATCAACCATAGCCTCCTTCCAGAGTTTTCCATCCTCTGAATCTACTGCCTCCCTAACAGTTCTGGGTTCATCATCAGTTATAGTTAAGGCAAAACCTGAACAGAAAGCAGATGGACTATACCTTTTTGGTTGCCTTCTTTCCCGAACTGATCTTCTCAAAGCTGGAGTTTGTGGCTCTTCATCTTCTGAGTCTTCTTCTATTGTAGAGTCTGATTCATCCTCCTTTAGCTCAAACTCTATCTTCTCAGGTTCCTTTGGTAGGACTTCATGTTTAACAACATCTTTCACTTCTCTAAACACCACATCTTGGCTGTACACAACCTTCCTTGTTTCTGGGTTCCAAATCTTGTAACCCTTTAAACCATCCTTATACCCAATAAAGATGCACCTTTCAGATTTATTATCCAACTTGGTCCTTTTCTCCTTTGGAACATGTATATATGCATCACATCCAAATACCCTTAGATGTGAAAGAGAGGGTTTCTTACCAGTCCATACCTCATGTGGAGTCTTATCCTCCAACGCTAATGAAGGTGATCTGTTAACTAAGTAACATGCAGTCTCCACTGCCTCTGCCCAGAATTCTTGTCCTAACCCAGTACCACTGAGCATGCTTCTTGCCTTTTCCATCAGTGTTCTATTCATTCTTTCTGCAACTCCATTTTGCTGAGGTGTGTATGGAGTAGTCTTCTGTCATGCTATACCACACTTCTTACAGAACTCTTCAAATTCCTTCTTGCATAACTCCCCACCATTATCTGTCCTCAGCGCCTTTATCTTCTTCTCTGTCTGGTTTTCCACCAGAGCCTTAAATTCTTTAAATTTTTCAAAGACTTCAGATTTCTTCCTCAAGAAATATATCCATGTATTCCTTGAGAAGTCATCTATGAATGAAACATATTACACAGACTTTCCCAGTGATGGAACTGACACAGGTCCAAACACATCACTGTGCACAAGTTCTAATATCTTGTTCGCCCTCTTAGCACCAGAAGGAAAACTCACCCGATTCTGCTTCCCATATACACAATGTTCACAGAAATCGAAATCCAGAGAGAAATTAGACATACCTTCTACCATAGCATTTCTATGCAATATTCGAAGGCCCTTCTCTCCAATATGTCCAAGCCTTTGATGCCATCACATGGTCTTTTCTCCAGATGTACTTAGGCTTTCCGCCCCACTTTTCGTGAACCACAGATTGGTTACACCTTATCAATAAAAGTGCTACCTGTAGCTTGTACAGAGTTCCACCGAACTCTTGTTATAGCATCATTTTTCACCCTCATGTAATTCATGATTGTCTTTTTGGCCTTGGGCACCCATTCCCATAGACTTGGATAAAAGTTCATAAAAACAGTGTTTCAAATCCTATACGCGGGTATGCCCAGACTTTTCCGCGTGTATACGCGTGTCCAGAGATACTTTTCCGCGTATGTAATTAAAATCATTAAAAAATATATAAAATTCCCTATTTTCGAGGCTGGGTTGATGGTTATTCCAGTAATTCAACCACCCCAGCCCGTGGCCAACTGTTTCCAACTGATTGAAACTACTTTGAGGGAGTATAAAAGCCCCTCACATGCATGGCCTAAGGGAGAGAGAGAAATTATAGATATTATACTCTGTTGGAGCCCCAATTCAAGTCTGATTTCCCGTGCCTCCTGCACTTCCCAGATTTTTACAGGAAACCCTTGTTTCCTGGAGATGTTCATCAGTTTATATGTCATCTCGTGTGCACAAGTCTTGAAAGTATCCTAGCGAGGCAAGGGCGGGATGGATCCGGACGACGGTCTGTTCGAAGATCGTGGAAGGATTCAGGTGATCTCTCCACTTTTTATTACTATACATGTTGTTCGTAATGAAGAAGAACCATCTTGTTCTTGAATTCACGTGTTAATATCTGCTTGCATATGTGAAAAGATTATTATTTAAGCACTTATTATTGTTTATATGATGTTTTACATGGATTTCACTGACATTTAGGATAAATATATGTTGTACAACTAGATTTTCGTGCACGTTTCTTCTTGGTTTTCAGGTTAAGGAGGAAGAAGGGTTGCTGGGGGTTTGGACCCCTTGGGATCTACATCAAACGTAGGATTACGGGTGAGTTCAACTATCGATGTTATCTAGTTTTTAGCATACAAGTGTGGTTGTGTGAGTCCTTCTTGAATAGCATGCCCTGATCTGTGGAGGTTTTGACCCAACAGACCTCTAGGGAGTTATTTCCCGAAACAGAATTGGCGACTCCGCTGGGGATCACATTCTTGTGATTCCCCTGTTGGGTGGTTTCAGTTGTTTTAAAGGTTTCCAACAGTTTGAATCATTATTACCAATCCAGTTAACTTTTTCTCAGTCAGACTGAAGACCTGGTTCTTTATCCAGGCTTGATCTTTTTTATTTTTCATTATTTGCTTTTTCATACGCGAGTTTTCCTTAACACAGACACGTATACATGTATTTTTCTTCAAATGAAGTCGCGTATACGTGGGTTTCCTTTGACAAAGTCGCGTATGCACGCTTGCTTCAAAACTGTCAAGTAGCGTATGCCTGGGAAAATTTTGAAATTTTTGATTTCTTGACTTTTTGGTCCTGTCTGCCTGTGGAGACCTGTTCCTGCAGTATCCCTATAGTCTCTTGATTGTGTTGAAAGTGGTTATTGGTCATTTTCTCTCTTGATTGGTTTAAGACTGGCTTATCTGGAAAATCTTGTTTTTTAGTGCTTGCATTTCTGGTTTGAGTACCAAGATCTCTTTCTAGGGATTCTTGGTTGTTCTGCTTCATCAGGACAGAGAGCTTCTGCTCATAATTACTCTTTCCTATCTTTGTGTCTTGCTTTGCGCTTCGATTTTTGCCTATTTTTTGGTTAGTTTTCTTGAGTTCATTTGACTAGGTCTTGTTGCAATTTTTGAAGAGTCTTTCTTGGTTCTTTGAAGTTTTTGTTTGCTGCAAGGTTGTACTATTCTTCTGGGTTGAGTTACTGAGTTTCTTGTCTTCTTTTGCTCATATAAATCTTGCTACTAAGTGGCACTATAAGATTTGGAGAATTTTTGAAGTTTTGCTTGAAATTCAGAGTTGTTTGGCTTGGTAATTGGATAGTTTTCTTGGTCTCTTAGAGCTCTTCTTTTTATAAAATTCAAAAGCTCAAAAAACATTTTGTTTTGTCATTTGCTTTTGTTTTGCATTTTTGTTTTCGTTTTGTTACATCTTTTGAAGCTTTGTTGAGATTTCTTGCCTTTGGTTTCTGACTTGATTTGGGAAGGGAATTGTCATTGGTTTCTTCCTCTTGTTTCAAGCATATTTTGGTGTCTTTATACTGAGAGTTTCTGATTTTGGGAACTAGTTTTGTGGACAACCGAAAAGTGATAAAACTGAAGGATTCTTTGGAAATTTCTCTTTGCTTTGTTAGATTTTGCATCTTATAATTTGCATGCTCTTAGTTATTTTCATTAGGTGCACTTAAGCATTTGTAGTATTTTTCATAGATTTTGCGAGTGTGAGTTTGATATTTGAAAAGAAAAAATATATATATAGTCTCGTAGAACCCGTGTAGAAATTTATTTTCATCGAAAGGCAATTACTACATTTGCATGTAGTTTGGTTTTCATTAATTTCTTTTCTGCGTCATAAAACACCACAAGTTTCATTTCCATATCCCATTGACCTAATATAACAGCCAATTAAAATAAGCGCTATAATTTAAAAACAACTAGCAAGTTTTTTATTAAGTGTCATACACCAACTAGCTAGGTTGTAGGGCCTTGGATTAGGTGAGTGGAGAGTTAACTGTCCAAGGCCGCTCAAACTAAAACATAGAAGTTTATTAATTGAGCGAAATCCAACTCCGTTAGGTGGACCGGGAAAGCTCTCCTCCAGAGAGTCAAGCGCGAGGGGAAGTGAAGGCCGAGAAGAGAGATACCCCCTCTCTGATTTGCTGGATCTTGCCTCAAGACCGTTCCGCCCGGCTTCTGACATGGATTGGTGCCCATAGTTGCCATTCCTAGGTTCCACACAGGTGACTGCGGGGGGGAATACCCGTGGTACCTGAGGCAGACATCGTATCACTTCCAGCAGTACTTCTGGGGGGTGCCCTTGCGAAGCTTGGGTGCTTGTGCCAGAAAAGGCTGTTGTTAGGAGGTCGGCGTAACTATTTCTATTACCTTCGCTAGTAGGCCTAGGTCGTAATTATCCCAGACTACTTTCGGGAGGTCCTATTTTTCGCTTTCTTGTATTTTGGTGTCTGGTCCTAATCACCCAGAGCGGAAATACCTGAAGGCTGCTTGTTTGGGTTGTATCTTAGGGATTTTTTGTAGTGAGTGCTGTTTGCTCCTAGCTTGCTTATCTTTATACTTTTTTGAGTCTAATTAAAATTTGTTAAAGTGGCCGATCAAGCGCCTCGTCGATCGAGGAGAATCCGGGGGTTATCTCCCGAGAGTGCAGAGCCTTCTTCAAGAAGGCGTAGGAGTAACATAGCAGGTGAATATCACTCTGTGGCATCTGATGCAGTGGAGAGAGATCCTCCACAAGGGCTTGAAGGTTTCGTAGTTGGTTCTGGTGTTGGTTCCAAGAGGAGCGTTCCGCTCACCTCGAGAGTCTTATTTCCAGGAGAGTTAGGAATAGAAGTAGAGGAAGTACCTGAGTCTCCTCAGTCACTTCCATCTCCTCTTCCTCCTGATTATCAGTTTGTTGTTCAGTACATCGGACCTGAGTAAGAGAGACCAGAAGATCCTCCATTTTATTCATACCTTTCGATGGCCACGACTAGGAATGCGGCTTCTGCTGTGAGTGTTGCAGGCATTCAGACTCCTGCTTCAGTTGAAGGAGGAGGCACTATTGCTATATCTTCGATTGCTTCTAGTACTGCTATGTTTGGCTCTGGTTTCACCCAAGCACATGCTTCTCAATGTGGTCCCTTTTGTTTTGGAATGCCCACTAGTGGGATTCCTTCTTTTTCCTTTTCCGCTGCTGCAGCTACATCTACACCCATGTCTTCCATGGCTAGTGGGTCAGCTTCTTTTCAAGGGTTCCCCTTCAGAACTGGGCATATTCCTAGTTCAAATCCTTCTTTAGGGTCTTTTCCTTTTACTTCTCAGACTCAGAGTTTTAACCCTTGGTCTGGAGGTCAGAGTTCGACTACTTTTACAGGTTGGAACCCTGTATTTACAACAGTGGGGGCAGAGAATCAGTTTTACGCTGGTCACCAAGGGAATGCTTCTTTCCCTTCGTCGAGTGCTTATCAGAATTTTTCCCCTCTTTCTAATGCTTGGAACCCCTATCAGGGGCTTTCTTCTTCATTTAATACTTCGAGAGGGGGAACTGGTCCGGTCTTTGGTAACTCTACGTTGGGAGGGGGTCCTTCTCCAAATGTTGGGTCTTTTGGCCCAACATTTTCTACGAGTCCTTTTTGGCAACCTGGTGCCTCATCAAATCCAGGGTACTCTTTTCAGAATGTTTGGAATTCATCCCATCAAGGATGGAATCCTCAGGCTCCGCCTCGTTTACCTTTTCTGGCAACGTTAAACTTGCCAGATCTGTCGAAATTGACGAATGATCCGATCCGATATAGTCCGGGGTGGCCTCCGGTTCCCACCAAACTACCTTCAGACATTCCAAAGTTTGAAGGCAAGAATGGAGAGGACCCGGCTGACCATATCACCACCTTCCATTTATGGTGTTCTTTTAACTCCCTGATCGACGATTCGATTAGGTTGAGATTGTTTCAACGCACCTTAACTGGAAACGCTGCCAAGTGGTATATTGAGTTAACTGGGGGCAGTTTTGCTACGTTTGGAGATCTGGCTACAACATTTCTAAATCATTTCCAGTTGCCTGTCCGTTATGATGCCGGGACTGAACTCCTAGCTAATTTTAAATAGGACGATGCAACCCACATTTCTGATCATATTCAGGAATGGCGGAGAAGGAAGAGGCTTATTAAAGCTCATATTCCAGGAGAATTCCTTTTGGAATGGTTTCTGAAATCTCTGCAGTCAGACATTTCTAAGGATGTATCCCTCTCTGGGGTATTTTCCGAGGAGCAGGCCATTTTTAGGGCCCAGCAGCTTGAATTGATATACTCTCAGTTTGGGGTCCTTCATAAATATTTTCCTAATGCTCCTCACTCCAAATTGGACTTATCCAAGACTAAACCCGGTCCTCATGGTGATGGACTTATTGGGTCAATCAATAGTGGTGCAGCTAACCTGCTTAATCAATTGCAGAAGTTGTCTTTACAATCTTCTCCTTCTAGTCAAGCTGTGCCTGTTGAACCATCGCCTTCTCAGTCTTTGTCGGTGAATGCGATTCAGACTTCTAACCCTAAAGAAAATCAACAATCTGAAGGGAAGAAGAGGGGACGTAATAAGAAAAAGGGAAAGAATGGGAAGGGTAATGCAAATAAAACCAACGAGCATGTTGGTGAGGGTCCAAAGGATAAAAAGAAAGTGAATTTTCCATGCAAGTTATGTGCTGGAGACCATCTTACTCACCTTTGCCCTAAAATTCAGGATGCGCAGCGCTTGTTAGCTCAGCAGGGTTCTTCTAGTTCCCAGGCTGTGTTGACAAACCCTTTTCCCCAAGGGCAACAGCTAGTTGTTGGTGCAAATCAAAATACTGGGGCTTCCTCTGGGGGCACCCAGGAAGGGGAAAGTCCGTCAAACATATACATGATGAGTGCTCATGTGGATATCGCCACGAGATCCCGTGATTATGGCGAAGATGAGTCTTCGAAAGCCAAGGGTGCTCCAGATGGTACTGAGTCGCTTCATATTACGAAGCTTACTGTTGAGCCTATACCTCGGATGCCAAAAGCATCTACCAAGCATACGACGATTAATTCAAATGCCAGGGCTACCCAGAACTACTCTATTGTGGAAGATCTGGCGCAGAGTCCTTGTGCCATGTCGGCTCTTGAGGTGCTCCAGTCTTGTCCAGCTCAGCGCAGTGCTCTGCTCACTGCTATTGGGGCTGTCGATCCAAAGAAATCTCTTATGATTACATTCGATATGACTAATTTTAAAAAGAGACTCCCCCATCATATGGATTTTCATATTAAATCATCGTACCGGAAATGCAATATTTTCCGGATGGTCGTTGATGAGGGTGCTTCCACATGTGTGATGTCTCTCACATGTTGGAAGGGAATTGGATCTCCCACAGCTGTTCCATCTGCTACTCTTTTGACTGCGTTTGATGGTCATTCTCATAGACCGCATGGTATTGTCCCAGCTTTTCCCATCTGTGTTGGGGGAAAAACTGTAAATATAGAGGTTGAGATAGTTGATGCAAGCTTGGACTACAACCTTCTGTTGGGGAGAAACTGGATTTATGAGATGGATGCCATTGCATCTTCATTATTTCAGATTATTTGTTTCCCTCACGAAGGGAGGATTGTTACGGTGGATCAACTGGACTGTCCTCCTATAGACCCGAATGCATCTTCTGACTCAACTATTCCAAAGTTGGATAAGGCCAAGTTGCCTGTTGAGAATTTAGGGGTTGGAATGTATTCTTATTTGATGGGTACTTTTGATATTCCACCTCCTACTATTCATATAAATGCAATTTCATCCTCCAGGGCTCCTATTCGAAGAGAGTTCTTCATAACTCATTATTTTTTGGACCCTTGGACCTTACCTTCCCCTACCTCCACATTAGAGGAAGGACAAGTGGGTGGAATGGCATTTCCAATGTCTGCAACTGAGATTGCTTATCAATCTATTGTTGACACTGCAGAGTCCATTCCAGCTCCTCTTTCACCCGAAGAGTTGGATGGAGATGTGGCTCCGGCTTGGACACTTAGTTCTTCTTCCACCCAGGATTTCCTTGATACCACTCTTCCATCTGAAGAGGCCATCCTGGAAGCTATGACTGGTATAGATAGACCGTGGGATGATTTGCATCATCGGTCTTACTTTTTACCTGATTTGAGCGAAGTTGAATCAATTTTTCCAAGCCCTGTGTCTCCTGGTCCTGTTCGCCCAGTCCTGAACCCTTTAGCACCAACACAGGTATATGCTGAAGGGAACATGGCTGTGATTTCTCCAACTATCCCAGTGAACATTTCCGGGGATCCCAATGTTATAGAGAATGTCTTCATCGGAGCTGAATGTTCCCCTGAAGAGATTTAGATTTACACCGATCTCTTTAAAGAGTATAGGGATGTGTTCGCTTGGTCTTATGAGGAAATGCCTGGTATAGATCCATCTATTGTCCAGCATGAGATCAAGACTTATGAAAATGCTAAGCCTGTGAGGCAAAAACTTCGTCCGGTCAATCCTAGGAAGGCTGCAGCTATCAAAGTCGAGGTGGAGAAGCTGCTTAAGGTGGGATTTATTTTTCCTATTCCTTTGACTGAGTGGGTTTCGAACCCTATTCCCGTAGATAAGAAACAAGGAACAATTCGAGTTTGCATTGATTTCAGAGACCTTAATAAAGCATGTCCTAAAGATAATTACCCCACACCATTTATAGATCAGATCATTGACGAGTGTGCCGGTAATGAGATTTTCTCCTTCATGGACAGTTTCTCCGGATATAATCAGATTACTATCCGTCCTGAAGATCAGCATAAGACTGCCTTTATTTGTCCCTGGGGTACGTTTGCTTACAAGAAGATGCCTTTTGGTCTTAAAAATGCTGGGGCTACCTTTCAGCGGGCCATGTCATATGCCTTCCACGACATCAAACATATTATCGAGGCATATTTGGATGATTTAGCTGCTCATTCTTGAAAGAGAATGGATCATCCTGCTCACCTCCGTCAAGTATTTGAACGATGTCGTTTCTACAAGATTAGGTTGAATCCGAACAAGTGTGTTTTCGCGGTTACATATGGTCGGTTATTGGGATTCATTGTGTCTAGGGTAGATCCCTTCAAGGTTGAGGCAATACTTCGGTTGCCTCCCCCGTTGTCTATTCGTCAACTTCAAAGTCTACAAGGAAAAGCTAATTTTCTTCGAAGGTTTATTGTAAATTATGTTGAAGTTACCAAAGGATTTATGAGATTGTTGAAGAAGGGAGTTCCATTTTTTTGGGATGACTTCGCTCAGCGCTCAATATTCGATGCTTTGAAAAAAGCATTGACCTCTGCTCCTTTATTGATTCCACCTGATTATAGCAGGGATTTCCTTTTGTATCTTGCAGTAATAGAATCTACCATTGGTATGGTTCTGGTTCAGGAAGATGATGCTCTTGTAGAGCATGTTATATAATATCTTAGTCGAGGCTTGGTAGGACCTGAACTCTGGTATACTCCAATAGAAAAACTGGCTTTAGCAGCTATTCATGCTGTGCAGCGACTCAGACATTACATTCTTCTACGAAAAACTTATGTTTTGGCAGCAACCAATCCATTTCAGTTTATTCTCAGTAGGCGAGTGATTGGGGGCAAATACAATAGATGGATTGTGATTTTGCAGGAATTTGACCTTGATTTTATGTCTGCCAAGTCCAAGAAATCATTAGTTTTCGCGGAATTGATTTCTGAGTTGCCCTGTGGAGAAGAGATAGTCTATGATGAATCCTTCCCGGATGAACATTTGTTTCTTATCTCTCCACAGGATCCTTGGTATGGAGATATCATTGTGTATCTTCAGACTGCGAAGTTTCCCTCTACTTTTTCGAAAGATGAGCGTCGTAAGTTGCGTCACTTGGCTAAAAATTACTTGATCATTGGTGATGCTTTATACCGTCGAGGGGTTGATTCAATCCTGAGATGTTGCTTAACTCTCGAAGAAGCTGAGGCTGTGCTGAATGATTGCCACAGTGGAGCTTGTGGTGGTCATTTATCTGGGCTTGCTACAGCCCAAAAAATCTTGCGTGCTGGGTACTTTTGGCCTTTGATTTTCAAAGATTGTGTGGAGTCGGTCAAAAAGTGTCATCCATGTCAAGTTTATACTCAAAAAATGCGCGCTCATCCAGCTCCGCTTTTTCCAGTCATTACCGTCGGTCCCTTTACAAAGTGGGGTATTGATTATACTACTTGTAACCCGCCTTCGGCTAAAGGTTACAAGTACATTATTGTAGCAGTAGACTACTTTACGAAGTGGGTTGAGGCTATGCCTACTTTTGGGAATGATGGTGAGACTGCAGCTCTTTTTCTTTTCAACCAGGTTATTGCTCATTTTGGTATTCCTAGAGAGATTGTCACTGATCATGGCAGTCATTTTTAGAATAGCATGATGGCTGAGTTGGCTCTAAAATTAGGTTTCCGGCAGGAGCATTCATCTCCATATTATCCTCAAGCCAATGGGCAAGTGGAAGCCGTGAATAAATCCTTGAAGACAATTCTTCAAAGGAAAATCAATAAAGCTCGATCCAACTGGCATATTATGCTATATCCTGCACTTTGGGCATACAGGACGTCAGTGAAAACTGCAACTGGCTTTACTCCGTTTCAGCTAGTTTACGGGTTGGAATCCGTATTTCCCATTGAATGTGAGATTCCTTCTCTTAAGTTAGTTGTTGAACTTCTTCCTGACACTTCTAGTCTTGAAGAACATCTCCTTCATCTGGAACATCTCGATGAGCAGCGTCGGGATGCCGCCACGATGAATGAAGCGCATAAAAACCGAGTTAAAGTTCATTATGATAAGGTGGTCAAGCCTAGGGTTTTTTCGGAAGGTGACCTTGTTTTGGTCTATGCCCAAGAAAAATATGCCCTGGGGGCAGGAAATTTTAAGTCTATGTGGTATGGCCCCTTTATCGTTAAAAAAGTCCTTAAAAAAGGAGCATATACCTTGGTTGATTTTGAAGGGAATGAGTTGCCGGAGCCTAGAAATGGGCTCTATTTGAAAAATTATTATGCCTAGGCTTCGGCCTGGAATTTTTCTTTGTATATAGTAGTTTTGCTTTGTACATATCTGGTTTTTCGATCTTTGATGGGATGGTGATGTTTTTTATCTGCTTTGGCAGGTTGTGTCGGATGTCATGAGTCATTTTGGTTTCACCGATGGTGCTAGTAGACACACCCGGAACTTGGCTTCCGCGGCTTGGGTGCTTCATCATCCATCCAGTCAGCTGTTAGTATCAAGAGGAGTCTGCATTGGTCCTGCTTCCAATAATATAGCAGAATACACTGCAGTTATTTATCTACTCTCGGAGGCAATATCTTTGGGTGTTGATTCATTGGTAGTTTTCTTGGACTCTCAGCTGGTGGTGTCGCAGTTGAACAATACTTATCGGGTTCGAGATCCATTTTTACTCCGGTTGTTCTTGAGGGTACATTTGTTACAAAGATCATTTCAATTTTTAACTTTCATTCATATTCCTCGAGCTGAAAATTGGATGGCAGACTCATTAGCTAATCAAGCAATTGATTGGCATATTAATCATTCCATACAATAAAATTTAATCATCAAAAACATCATACATTTTTATACATTTGTCACATCACATCAAAAATCGTTGTATATATATCATTAGAGTGTTCAAAAACTATACAAAATTTGGATCCATAAGTCATACAAAATTTGGGCTTATGCCCGATCATGTTCAAATCTCAAAAAATATATAGTCATCCGGTAAATCATATCTATCTACTCCTGTGGTCCCTGCCCAGAAGTTGTGTTCCTATAGAACACGATCGCAGTCGCGACTCGGCGGAATAACCGCACCCAGTCATGAGGTACTCCTACTACCTGTCTCTGGATGGCCTCGGGTAGATATTCCACTGCAGCCATAGGCACTTGGCGGGTTAAACCCTCCAAGTTCCTCTGTACATCATGGAGGGTTCTGTCTGAGTCTACTGTATCTGCCTCGCCTCGGCGGCGCTTATGTCGTGGGTAACCATCAGGACGGACTGGTCCAATATCTGTATCATGATCATTATGATATTTTAAGTCACTTTGAATCCAAACAAAAACATGTTTTATTTTTTCATACATATTGAAAAAATCCAAAAAAATCATATAAGTTAAAAAATTGCAATCTTACCGACTGTACCCCATGCCGCGCCAAGTGGAATGACGAGGTCTGGATCGCCACAGAAATCCATCCCGGCATAGGGATAGTCCTCCACAACGATGATTTGTTCTCCCCACCATTGGAAGAACTCGTCATCCCAGGTGGTTCGGGGAACTTCACTTCCCTGCAGTCTCTTCATCAGGTCTGCCCATCGAGCAATTCTTGGGTCCCTTGTGCTGCTGATAGAAGAGATCACTTTGGGTCTTAGCCCAGGAATCTTCTCGAAGAAGAATGTCATCAAGATAGTACCATATTCGAAATGTTTTGTCTTTGCTTTTCGGATGGAAGTCAATTGTTGCTTCATGTTCATTAGTAGAGCTGTGCACCAATCATATATATGAGTTAAGCATTCCACAAGTATACTCATTTGAGTCCTGGATGCCTAGTGTAAGGAAGCAAATCCTGCTACCCTACCAATGGTAAATAGGAGAATTTTCATGTGCAAGTCTCTTAAATATTTGATAGCAATTTGAGTCCCAACTTTCTTGGAACCCTCTACGAAGTAGACGTGGACGTAATCTTCCACAATGAGCCCTCCCAAAGGTTTGCCATGTAAATCTGCTAGCTCCCCCCTTCGGGAGAGTCCAGTAATAAAATAGATATCTTCCATCTCGATACATATGGGCATTTGATCTATTATGAAATAATCTTCTTTCGGTTCCCAATAATTCACAAGAATTTCAAGCAACCGGATATTACTCTTCATATTTGGCATTTTGAAAAATTTGAGCAATCCACAATTTCGGAGAATATTGAGCGATAATTGATCCTACATTACTTCATTGTCAATGGCACTGTGCTCACGTTCTCTCCATGATATAGTCATCCTGCAAAAATTCAATAATTTGTCCATTAGAATCACGTTTCTTCATTTCGGGTTGCGCATACGCGACTTTCTCTATACACAGTTGCGTATATACGCGGCTTGGTCAATATAAACCCGCGTATGCACATAACTGTAATTTTAAACAAATAATTCTACGGTGAAATTTCTGAATTTTTAACTTATGAACGGACAAAATTGATAACAAGGATGGATTAAGAGCTTACCTAACAAATTCGGAAAAGTTTGATGGTCGATTGCTCCTGTTTTGATGAAAGAGGCTTTTTCTCCAGAGCTCTTTTTCCCAATTCAGCAAGTAACAATGAACCAAAATGTGAGGTAACTTGTGTATTTATGCCCAAAAATTGAAAATTTTCGCAAAAATTTGTTATGCTTATTTTTTCAATCTATCTTAAGCTGCATAACCCGGATGCTTGGAAGTGCCCAGATTGGTATATTTTCAGGTACATTTTGATGAACTCGAGATTTTTTCCGGTTTTTGATCCATGACTGCTGACCCGTCATGGAAGGTATATGATCTTCACTGGCATATAGGTTAGGGAATCCACTTTCCGTTGCATTTTGCATACTAGCCTCCATTCTGATCACTTGCCATAGGGTCGATCCCATCAGGTCATGAGTATTACACCCATTTCACTCGCCGATTATTTAATCATGACTTGGTGGTAGAGCCTTCCTTTACATGGGCTTCCTAGTTAGTTCCTCGCTATCACTTGTTTCCCATGCTGTGTTTTATGTAGGCTCGGGAGTCCTCTTTAGTCCCGCCATGACTTATGTGTTGAAGCTTCATTCTTCTTCTTCCTCACTATCATTTTTCTGGCTATTACCCTAGAGGCTCCCTAGTGTCGTTAAGTTGTATTACTGCATTGCATATTGGCTACTTGTTTATCCTGGCCTTTAGCCGGCTTCATTTGGACTCGATGTTTAAGCCAACTTTTGACCTTGACTATCTATACAAGTTAACCATTGCATGCACTTAGCTATCGCGACTTGACACCCTTTTACCCATGGATGGAACATTCCTTTGAGTATCGCTTACCAGTTTCCGCCACCTTGCATTGAGCATAGGATTGTTCCAATCCCAGGGACTAGCGCATCTGATTTTTTGATACTCGTTCTATCCATTGTACCATAGCATTCTTTTATTCCTTTTCAGGCTTATTATATGAAAAAGACAAAAAAATAAAATATAACAAAAAGAGCGGGAACGGGATGTAACTTCGTAATTTGATGGCAGTACAGTGTCAGTTTGTCACCCTTGAACAAAGCACATACACTTATATATTTCCTTCATTTGGGATGGTTTTAGTTTTGACCTAGGTTCAGCCTTTGCCTTGTTTCACTGGTCAGTCCTCCTCCGGTTGGTTATCTCTTCCAATCATATGGAGAGTTTGTTTTTGCCTCCTGCATAACAGACTTATACAGTGTCACTTTTTACTGCCATGGTCATCATGAGTCGTGCTTTTGTTCAAGGGAAGTCTAACCAGAGTCGGCCATTCTGCAGTGTCTCTTGACTCATTATTCAGTCGGCCTTCCCGGTCTTGTCAGTATCTTGTTCTATCACATCAGATGTTTTGGTCTTCTGCTCGTGCTGGTTTGAGAAGGTCCCCATTGACTTCTTACCGGTGGGTTTGTCTCTTATCGACTACGACACATTGCTCTGAGAGCAAACCTAGAGCCGAACCCTGGCCCTTTTTCCATCATTGATAGGTGACCTTGTGCTCAGCATTTGATCATCATTATGGGTCTTTGACTGAGTGGTTTCCCCTGTGTTCGACGTCAGCACACATTATCACACTTGGGATTCGTGCAATACCTTGATTTCCATTTGACCCTATCGGTGGATATCTCACCTCTGTGTCAGCTTTCATTATTGGTTGGTTCAGAGGGTTTCTTCCGTGCGCTAGCTTCATCTTGTGCATGTCGGAAATGTACTTCGGTTTGGTTCCGTCACTCTACTTCGTCCGATTCCTTCCAAATCTTGGCCTGCGGGTTACACTCGTGCTGGACTGATGTGGGATGCCTTAATTCCTTCCTTCCAGCAGATCTTTTCCCATCGACTCCGACTCATTGCTCTGGGAATAAGGTCTAGAGTCTTTTTGTCAGTACCTTAGGGTTTGCAGTCATCAGTGGCAGACTCTTCGCTATCGATAGTGGGGATTCATCATTGCCTCCTGATTGGTAGATTCTTTCAAGTGTTTGACTTCAACTCATTCATTTGCACTTGTCAGATTGTACTGGGGCACCTTGACACTCATTTTCATTATTGGTGAGTTGTCTCGCGTTGGTTAACGGTATACATCATTGACCAGTAATCCAACGATTTCTCACATGGTCGACTTCAGCTCATTTATTCCCATTGTGTAGAATTGTGCCGTCGAGATCGGTGAAGACCTCGGGTTGCATCAACATTTCTCAGTTCACTTTTGACAATCCATTCAGTTTCTGCCAGTGATGCCATTCACCCTTATATGTTGCAGTTCAGTACAGAAGCATTCTATATGTTGGCTCCCAAGTTGCGTGATTGTACCGTTTATTCCACCCCTTATGATTTGGTACATGGAGATTCAGTTACTTATATGATCAGACATCCAGTTTCAGCATCATTGCTCAGCTTTCTATATGTGATACTTGGACATTGATTCAGACTTATATTTCTGGGCCATGCTCAGATGATTCATTGTGTACTTTCAGTTCAGCTATACTTGTATACATTTTGGATCCATTATGTACTTTCTATATGATGTATTTTGGATTGAGCATGGGTATGCCCGCCTCAGCATGAGTTGATTCTCTGTTTTCTTTCATTGGTTTTTGGCAGGCTGAAATCTGGTGAAGTCCTCTCTTGTCCTTGCGAAGTTCTTTCTATGTGCATAATACATTTCGGCCATCATGTACCCCTTCTGACCTCATATATTAGGGGGCATCTGTTATAGCATCATTTTTCACCTTCGTGTGATTCATGATTATCTCTATGGCCTTGGGCACCCATTCCTACAGACTTGAATAAAGTTCATAAAAAATAGTGTTTAAAATCCCATACGTGGGTATGCCCAAACTTTTCTGCGTATATACACGAGTCCATATATACTTTTCCGCGTATGCCATTAAAATCATTAAAAAATATATAAAATTCTCTATTTTCGAGGCTGGGTTGATGGTTATTCCTGTAATTCAACCACCCCAACCCATGGCCAACTGTTTCCAACTGATTGAAACTAATTTTAGGGAGTATAAAATCCCCTCATGTGCATGGCCTAAGGGAGAGATAAAATTATAGACATTATACTCTGTTGGAATCCCAATTCAAGGCTGATTTCCCGTGCCTCCTGCACTTCCCAGATTTTTACAGGAAACCCTTGTTTCCTGGAGATGTTCATCAGTTTATATGTCATCTCGTGTGCACAAGTCTTGAAAGTATCCTAGCGAGGCAAGGGCGGGACGGATCCGGACGACAGTCTGTTCGAAGATCGTGGAAGGATTTAGGTGATCTCTCCACTTTTTATTACTGTACATGTTGTTCGTAATGAAGAAGAACCATCTTGTTCCTGAATTCACGTGTTAATATCTGCTTGCATATGTGAAAATATTATTATTTAAGCATTTATTATTGTTTATATGATGTTTCACATGGATTTCACTGACATTTAGGATAGATATATGCTGTACAACTAGATTTCCATGCACGTTTCTTCTTGGTTTTCAGGTTGAGGAGGAAGAAGGGTTGTTGGGGGTTTGGACCCCGCGGGATCTACATCAAACGTAGGATTACGGGTGAGTTCTACTATCGATGTTATCTAGTTTTTAGCATACAAGTGTGGTTGTGTGAGTCCTTCTTGAGTAGCATGCCCTACTCTATGGAGGTTTTGACCCAACAGACCTCTAGGGAGTTATTTCCAGAAACAACATGGCAAAATACCATTGGATATTCTCTATACCATATGATATTTGGAAGGGAACTAATTTTTCCTATCAAATTTGAAGTAAAGACTCTCAGAACAACCCATGAAGTGGGGCTAGATTTGATGGAGTCTCAGATTAGAAGACTCCAACAAATAAAGGAATTCGATGAAACATGACTACTTACTTTGAAGCGCACTGCAATTATTCAACAACAATGAGAAAAGTGGCATTAAAACCCCATAAAAAAGAAGACATTCCATAAGGGAGATTGGGCACTTCTCTATGACTCCAAGCTACAAGACTTTCCAGGAAAATTAGAAACAAGGTGGCTCGACCCATACGAAATCCAGGAAGTACACAACAATGGTACCATCACCCTGACTACCATATATGGATGTGGTTCCACCTTCAGAGCCAATGGACACTAAATGTGCCTCTATTACAAACCACTTATAAAGTATTCTTTTTGCCAGAAAGTGCATGACAATCCCACCATCCAAATTTTAGCTGTAGTGGGTGATGGCCCCGCAGATTTAATTTTATGAAAATTTGTTATTTCCTCTTGTAAATATTGTATATATGCCCCTACAATTTATATTTTTTCCTATTGTTGTACATTCCGTAACTGCATTCTTTTTCCTTATCCTCTCTTTCATGTGTTTATTTTTGTTGTTCAAACCATTGAACGACTTCTCTTCAATCCAATTGAACGACTGTTGTTCAATCAAATTGGACAACTGTTGTTAAATTCAATTGAACGACCATAATTTTACGTATTTATTTTTTTTGTTCAAAAACTTGACCGAATGTTGTTCTATCTAATTGAACAGCTGATATTCAATCAAATTGAACAGTTGTTGTTCAATCGAATTGAACAACTGATGTTCAATTAAATTAAACACCATGTTTTGTGTGTTTATTTTGTTGTTCAAACCTTTGAATTTTTGTTGTTCAATTTAATTGAATGGTCATGTTTTGTGTGTTTATTTTTCTATTCAAACATTTGAACGACTATTGTTCGATGCAATTTAACGATCATTGTTCAATCGAATTGAACTACTACTATTCAATTCAATTTAATGACCGTATTTTTGCGTGTTTATTTTTGTTGTTCAAACCTTTGAACGACTATTGTTCAATAAAATTGAAAAAATGTTATTCAATAGAATTGAAAAACCTCTATTAAATTCAATTGAAAGACCATGTTTTGTGTGTTTATTTTTCTGTTCAAACCTTTTAACACATGGTTCAATCCAATTGGACAAATTTTGTTCAATCGTATTGAATAGCTAATGTTCAATTGAATTGAACGACCATGTTTTGTGTGTTTATTTTTCTGTTCAATCCTTTGAAAGGCTACTGTTCAATAAAATTGAATGACTACTATTGAATCAGATTGAACAACTGTTGTTCAATTCAATTAAATCACCATGCTTTGTGTGTTATTTTTTTCTATTCAATTCAATTGAACAACTGTTGTTTGATCGAATGGAACAACTGATTTTTTATTCTCTCTTCAAGCATGTTTTTTTATAATCTCTTTTTGAATAATCCACTCCTCTTCACACAACCTTGCCCTAAAGGCCATTTTTGGAAGGGAATTTTCACTTGGAAAGAAGAAAAGCAGTGATACTACTAATATGGTGATCCTTTGAAACTTTGATTGAAATATCTACTCCAGAAGCTGGCACGGTTTATCTATGCAATGAAGGGATATACATCTCTTCTTAAAACATACTATCACACAATTCATTTTCATGGTCTTATGTTGGTACATATTTATACACTATCAAGTCATAACTCTCCTTGACATAAGGATACAGGGATAAAGAATATTATTTGTATTGGCATTCTTCTTACTTCTCACACCATCCCTAACTCTTAAGGATTTTATGAGCCTCCCTTCATGTATAAAGAAAAATAAAATATTATGTTTACATGCAAATTTTTAAGATAGAATAGGGGGTCTCATCACAATCCAACCTACCATGATCATAAGGGCTTAACGGATAACAAGCCCACAATGTCCAACACACTAGGGTAATGAACTTCTCGACAACTCAAATTGCTTGAAGGACAGGAGGTCTCATCAGGAGCCGTCTGGATCACTCAATCCCAGTCAGTGACACTATGACCATCTAGCCACAATACTAGCTTAGTGGTCTCTCCATAAAACAAACAAAATTCCTACTTTTCAAAAAAAAAATTGTTATGTCTATATGTAAATTTTTAAGAGAGAATAGGGGGTCTCATCACGAGCCAACCTACCATGATCATAAGGCTTTAATAGGTGACATTCCCATAATGGGAAACACACCAGGGTCTTGACCTTCTTGACAGATCGAACTTCTTGAAGGGTATGATGTCTCAACACGAGCTAGCCATATCACTCAGTTACCACCCTAGTGAGTGGCACTTTGATTATATAGCCACAATGCCTACACAATGATATCTATATAAAATAACCAAAATGCCTACTTTTACATAGAGGATTCTGGCTCATTTCTGCGTTAAAATAGCAACCCTGTCGAGGCTATGAACGTATGCTGGTAGCAGTGGCTCTGCTTGTGGTATGGAAGTATTTTTCTTGTAATAATAGCCAATTAATTTTGTATATGCCTTATTTCCTATTAATCCATTCCCAAGATAAACACACTACTTGAATAAGTGTTATCACTATCTACTCGCATAATTATTTATGAAAGAATGAATTGTCTTTTCATGTTTGAATTAAAGGATGGAAACACCAATCATAATCCGTCATGTCACAATTCTGTCATGCTACACCATAAAAATAGAACATTTGGTCTAATAATTGCTATCCCTCTTTTCTCCCCATCTTCAGTCATTTCCACCTGATGTACATTTATGATGATTACTAATTTCTGACCTTTTCCTCACATGCATTCATGGTTGTTGCAATATTTCCTCCTTTCTTGAACTCCAAGGCATGGACACCCTTCTCTCGTACAATTGTGATTATTGATCTCTGACCTTTGCCTTGAATGCATTCATGATTGCTACAATATCCCTTTTGTACATAAGGACATGGATGCCCTTCTCCCGGGGGAGGGGGTGAAAATATCCATAATGAATAAGCATGTGAATTCCCTGCACAACTACATTCATATACGCTAATGGGACTAAAATATCATTGCATTTACGATATGAGGTTGCAATTTTTTCTTGCATGCATTGTTTTGTATTAACCAACAGTGCTGGAAGAAACACAGAAAAAAGGAGTAATTAGTTCAAATAACACATTAACCATGGAAGGGAATTCTCCCCGAAATGAACCCACAACCTTCCAAATCTTAGAAGCAAATCGCACCATTCTCTAGAAAGTTGGATTGTTGCCATATCTACACAAACTACAAGGGTTTAGCACAGAGATAACAATAAAATTCCTGCAAAACCTGTGGGGGGGACATACCATACCCAGAGGAAGGATTATATCGGTCAACGAGGATACCATTGCTGAGGTTTCTGGACTATCAACAAAAAGATAAAAATGGACTGAAAAACATGTTCTCCTACAGGAAGCAATTCTAGTATACCAGGACCCAGGAAAATCATTAGAATTAAAAGGCAAGAGGATTAACCATGCGTATTTACAGCATACCTAGCAAGAATTGGCAATGTTCATACAAAAATACATCACATGTGATGGACACCATGATGTGGTAAAGTCATGCCAGATTAAACTATTAGTTGTTATCAAGCGAAAATTTTCAGTTAAGTTGACTTTTTTCTAAATTTTGTATTCGCGCAATATTGTTGCTCGAATTAGAAAATCCAAAAAAACTCTAGCAGTTGTTAGCCACCATGGCCTAATTAAATTAATCATCATTCATGAGCGAGACGAACACCTGATAACTTGGGACAACTTCGTTAATCCTCACCTACCTGCCCCTGAGGAAAACCCTGTTAGAACATAGATTTAAATCCCAAGAATAAACATACCCAGGAAAGTAAGAGGGAAAAGGAACCATGTGTCGACCACAGAACTAGGGAAACAGAGTGTTACACAGTAATTTGTCACCGTCCCTGCAATTCCCGTCCCGCACATTGGAGGGCTCATTCCGTGACCTGTGAGCAGTGACATGGCTTGAAATCACTTTCATGAAATCCCTCTAAACAAGAGCTTTCATTGCCCTGAAGACATCTCCTTGTGGAAAACCCTAAAAATGACCCTTTTTGCATTGGCGCGGGCATACATTTCAGTACCCGCGCCAATGGGGAAAATCATTCAAAGAGGTCGTGCCAATTGGCGCTCTGTCCCAGAGTCGCACTCGCGCCAACCAATTTAAGGAGTGTTTTTAAAAAATAAATGGCGGAAGTTTCGTCCTAACCAATTCATGAACTGGTATCTATCTTTAGTTGGGAGGTTTGGCTCCGGATTTCCATGTAGAGGAAGTGGTTTGCCACCTCTCATGGAAGTTTCCTTGAGGATAGGGCCAATCCCATGATTATAGGGATCCCAACTCCCCCTTTCCTCCATCCATAAAAGCTTGCCCATCTCCATTGCAAGCTGGGCCTTCAAGTTCCCAAATTCCCAAGAACCTTATGTCGCAAGAGTCACCTATACTCCCTCAAGGCCAAATCCAGGCCAAGTAGTATCTGGTTGCCAAGGTCCGAAGAGAGAAGTTTGTCCCATCCTTGACAGGCTTTTCGAGACGTGTTCTGCTGGCGACCCCTCCGAAGGAGAATTCAGCGTCAGAACTATGGTTGTAATTTTCCTTTGATTGATTATTAATAAACGACTATTGGTTATGGTTCCACTCTTGTTGTTGTTTATGATGATGAGTTATGTCCTTTCTGACTGACATATAGTTGCATCTACTGGATTTTACGCTTGCATTTGTTTTGTTTCTCGCATGTGCAGGTGTCCATCACGGAGATCGTGGGGATCGTGATCTGCCAGGGCTAAGGAATGGGAGCGCTACCTCTTCTACAAGCAACAACGTTGGATTCCAGGTAAGCCTTCATCGCTAGTTGGTTTATTTGCAATTAGGAACCTGCACTATAGCGTGAACGATTGTTGCTAGACCCGGTCTGGGCTAGTAGGGATCGCCTCTGTCCGCAGAGGGGATTTACCTCCACAACAAATTGGCGACTCCGCTGGGGATCGTTAGCTTGTTGTTGTTCGTTTTATGAGCTATAGATGGAGCCTGAAGTTGGCCAGATAGCCTTCGAAACGCTTTTGCTCTGCAATTGCAAAGTAGATCAAAGCTGCTTCAGTCAATCTCCGGTTTAGTTTGTAAACTGAACACTTGGAGCATTGTCTTGTCTTTTGGTCGATTCTCGATCCTCCTTGCTTGATCAGCTCTTTTGGGTTGGTTCTTTCTGTGAATTTGGGTTTTTGATAGCTTGGTCATCACTGGTCTGCTTGTTGGATTGCTCTTTTTTTATTTTTGACTGGGAAACTCGACTGGCGCGCTTTTTAGCTTGACAGTCGCGCCCATTGGCGCAGGTTGCTTGTGTATCACCCACACCAATTCGTCTCTAGCGCTAGTTTCAACCTCACAGTCGCGCCAATCCTGTGAGGTACTAGGGTTTGCTCAGTTCTGAGCTTCCTGAGCCTGATCTATGTGTTTGGTCTTGATTTTTCCACTGTTTGAGTGTTTTGGAGGCTTGATTGACTGACTGTTACCTTCGTCCTTTGGTTGTTTTCCCATTTCTATCGATTTTTCATTCTAGCCCTAGGTCATCTAGGTGCTATTGTGTGTCGAGCCTTCCTTGGGAGTTTTCGGTTCCTATCAGTTCAGTCAACCTTGTGATTGCTTCTTTGCATTCGTCTGGTGCGTTTCTACTGTCTCATTGCGTTGTTTGAGTGATTTTTCTCTTTTTCATTCAAATTTTGTTTTGTTCTCGCTTTGGGCCTAGATTACACGGCTCATTTGGAGTCTTTGGGACTCTTTTCGTTTTGAGGGACTTTTGGTCGATTTGAGGTTTGATTCTGATTGCTGTTGAGTGAAATTTGTTTGTTTTTGCTCTCTTATCATCATTTCTTGAATCGCTTTTGCATTAGTTTTCATTTTTTAGCGCATTTTGCTCTGAAATATTGAAAATACAAAAAATCTCTTTTGCTTTTCATTAGTTAATGTGAATTAGATCTTTTCGGTGTTATTAGTGATTGGTAACCTTGAACGAAAAGATTTTTAGTTTTCATTAGCTGCATTAGAGACATCATTGGTTGTTTTCTGTTCATTTCGTTATTGTGTGAAAAGCTCTCAACCCTCTCATAAGTAGCTTTCATCGAATGAAATGATATACTGTGGCATGTAGAGTGCATTTAGGAGATTTTGAGACATTACATTCTCTAGGGCTTGAAAACTGAAACGTAATTGAAGACAAACTTTAAAATTTACTCAATTTACACTAAAGCAGCATTGAAATCTAACGAAACACATTTAGAAGTCTAGGCTAGAGACGTGTTCCAGCGTCTTTAAACCTAGTAGCTATCGTTCGCCTCTTGGCTTTAGACAGCGCTAGTACGGACTTGTGCTCCCCATAGCGTCGCATATATAAAGGGAGACCCCACTAGGTTTCAATCCTTTATCCATAGGAAGCCGAGTCTGCCACCCTATACCCATGATACACCGAACACAACATTCGGGGAGATTGCCTGCACGTACGTTAAGTCCTTGGTTGATTTCTCTTTCATTTTTAAACCAAGGTGTATATTGCAGTTCACGGTTATTTGGTACACCCTTTGCCTAGTATTCCTGAGTAGTCATTTGATCTTTTCTGACTCTTTAAATTTGAAAGGATCATCAAGCGCTTGTCCTTTCATGCTTGTTTCCAATCTGAAAGTGATAGAGTCACCTTTTTCCTGTTTCTTGACTCTTAAAATATGAAACGGTAGAGTTTTGTTTCAATGTTTTAAAAATTAACTGCCCACGAAATATTCCTGGTTAAAGTTAGTTTCCTTAGGGTGTTGTTTTGAAGATTGTTTCTGATGGAAACTTTTCCGGAGTTCACCAACCAAGGAATCCCCTCCGATGGGAATCCGGGTCCTTTTCCTCCTTTTGGGAATGTTGGTGCTCCTTATATGGCAACGTTGTCCCTTCCTGGGTTAACTGTTGGGTTGCCTGTTTGGTTGTTTTCAACCTCTGTGGTCCCGAATGTCCCGGCTACTGTTCAATCAGTTCCTCTGCCTGAGCAACATCATGTTGATTCTAAGGTGGACCTCTCCCCTTCTTCGCCTGTTTCTGCGTCCTCCTCTTCTACTTCGCCTGGTAAAAGTCTGGATTCGAGTAACCAGGTGGCTAAGAAGAAGAAGACAAAGAAGAAGAAGTCTGATAAAGGAGAGGCTAGCTCTGCGGCTATTGCGCCTAAGTAGTCTCCTCTTGATAAACCTTCCAACCCTCCACGGAAAGTCAAGTTCCCTTGCATGTTGTGCACAGGAGACCATCTTCTTCGAGATTGTCCTGGTATTCCCAAGGTGCTCGAAGCATGGTCCAACGGTCGTCCCCCTTTGACTTTGGCTTCTGGGAGTCAGGTTGGGGGCACATCTTCAACTGGTGTTGGTAAGACTTCTAAGAAATAGGGTAATATTACCAATCCCTGTAAATTGTGTGAAGGGCACCATGCCATTCACCTTTGTCCTTGTATGGATGAAGCCAAGCGAGTTTTGGACAACTTAACTGTTTCTACACCATGCCTTCCGGTTGGTTACAAACAGCTTTCT
Organism: Pinus albicaulis; assembly: GCA_034641835.2. Taxonomy (NCBI): domain Eukaryota; kingdom Viridiplantae; phylum Streptophyta; class Pinopsida; order Pinales; family Pinaceae; genus Pinus; species Pinus albicaulis. The sequence goes on along the minus strand of CM076581.1, from coordinate 22,255,179 downwards.
TCGAATCCTCCACCAATTGATCCCATGATTGGTCAAGAGTCATCCTTGGTCGATCCCGCTCCCTCGGGAATTCAGATTCAGGAATCCTTTCCCAACCAACCATTGGTCATGGGATCGGTTGAGATGGCCCCGTCTGCGGTGCACCAGGTCTTTTCCGTCGAGAGTGCATCTCACATCCCTCAGGTTCTTCTTGTTTCTTCAGATTCCTCATATTTGGAGAAAGATTCTCCTGTCCCTATACGTCAAGAAGTTTCTCCTCTGCCTCTCGTGATGGAGGTCCCAGAGGATACTCCTCCCACCTTCGAGATGGAGGTCGTGGAGGATGCTCCTTCTTCTCCTGTAACACCAAGGGAAGACCATCTCGGTTCGATGGTAGCCCCTCCGAGTAGTTTAGTTGCTTCCTTTGATTGGAATCGATTTACAGGATACCGCCTTCCGTCTTATGTGCCTTTCGAGATAATGGTACAAGCCTTTGGTCTGGTTATACCCAGAACCATTATAGACGAAGGTGCGTCTGTTAGTGTTCTATCCTCAACTACCTGGCAAGATTTTGGTTCGCCGTCGCTTGCGCCTGTTACGCAGAATCTGTTGGCGTTTAACAGAAGAACGAGTCAACCGTTAGGGATCCTTCCAAGGTTACCTATTACTTTGGGAGGTAAAACTGCCCATATGGACGTGATGGTTGTTCTAGGCCCCTTGGATTTCAATCTACTTTTGGGGCGCGATTACACCTATGCCATGGGAGCGCTTGTCTCCTCCCTTTTTTGTGTAGTCTGTTTTCCACATGAAGGACGAATCATGACCATTGATCAACTTTCATTCTTTGGTCCTGATATGGCAACTGGCCCACCACCATCCCTTCCTAGTTTCTATCCACCCGTTGTGTCTGCCCCACCGCAGGTCAACTATGTGGCTACCTACCCCGTGCTTGTACTCAGTGATAGTGCCGTTGTGCATCAAGTGCTGGGGGCATTGGGTCCTGACTTCCAGGATGTTTTCCTTCCATCGGGAGTGGAACTCTTGGAAGCCATGACTTCTTGTTCATTATGATGAGGTCGGTTGGAGCAGAGTTCCTTGTCTTGTGTCAAGCTCCTTAAAAAATGAAACACGGTCTGTTGGAGCAGAGTTCCTTGTCTTGTTTCAAGCTCCTTAAAAAATGAAACAAGGTCTGTTGGAGCAGAGTTCCTTGTCTTGTGTCAAGCTCCTTAAAAATGAAACAAGCTCGTTGGAGCAAAGTTCCTTGTCTTGTGTCAAGCTCCTTAAAAAATGAAACAATGTCATCTGAGGATAGTTCTTTTAATGTGTCAACCTCGTTAAAACATTGAAACACTTTCCTGTTCAATTCGAGTCTTTGATTAGATCTCGTAAAATCCCAGTCGAGTCTTTCTCTTGATCTCGTACTTTGAACCTTCACTCCATCTGCCTTTCATATGGATTGAAGCTTGGGGGGCATGTACCTCGAATTGAGTCACCATGCTGGTGGCATGCTTAACTTTTTCAAGCATAGTTTGTTTCCGTTTCAAGCTTGTGTAAAAATGAAACCAACTTCAAGTAGAGTTTTCTGATTTCAAGCTTTTGTAAAAATGAAACCATTCCCATTTTACCTCTTGTGATTGCCATTTTATCAGCCTGTTTTTGCCAGATGAGCCTTGGTTTTCTCACTCCATCATCATTATCTGTTGGGCCGATCATATGCTTTCACTTGGTTGTTTTACCCGTTCCTGAGGAACCGCTGCGATGAGTGGTCTTGTTAGCCAGCCTCTTGACCTTTACTTGTTCTGAGCAGTTCCACCATTACCGAAACCAGTAGCTACCCTTTATACCACTCGTTCCTCTAGGAGGAGTCATCTTTCAGCTCTTTTTTGACTCTCTAAATATGAAAAGATTGCCGAGGCCCTTGTTGTTTCTATCTCGTTAAAGTGGCCACGAAACAACATCTAACCAGTATAAGTTTACCCCTTTTTCGGGCTGGGATACATTATTTACGAAAAAGGAATACCCTAGCCTATCGCGACTAGGAGGTTTTCTCAAACATAGTTTTCTACCTTTTCGGATCTGAGGAACTATTTACGAAAAGGGACCATTGGAGTTTACTTTTCAGCTGTCTTTTCAAACTCTCTAAACATGAAAAGACGCCGAGTTCTTCCTTTGTCAGACTCGTTAAAACCTGATGACATCGGATTCATTCATTATGACGCTACTCGAGTCTCTCCTTCCTAGGGCTCGTTAAACGTACTAGGATGGACTTATATCACAAGCATATGCTATCCCCTTCAAGCTTGTTATCAAAAATAATTGGGGTACTCGCCAGAAATGGCGGAAAAAAAAATGGAACCAGCATCATTGTCGTGTCGGCAGTATGTCGCTCTTGAACATGGCACTTGTCTGCATTCGTGTCGGGTTGGGGACATCTCATCTCGTTTTCACTTGCCTCCATGGGTTTGGGTGATCCCTTTTGACCTCTCATCTGCTCTTTACCTCGTCACTATGACCTATGATCTTTTGATGTCAAATACTGCCAAGTCCACTGTCGTTCCGTTTATATGTTCAAGAGAAGTTGACCTTTGCAAGTATCAACCTCCCTCTGATTCTCATCTGATCTTGATTCACAAAAACATTATGTTCCTCTGTCTCGTGTCGATGATGTGGGAAACATTATGGCCCACCTTCGGTCAAGGTCACTTCCTGTTGCCTTCAGCTCATTATCCAGGAAGCTTATCTAGAGACTCCCTTCTAGTGCCCTGGAGCCTGCATGCCTCAATGGCAGGTTCTTCGCATTCGACGTGAGGTTTTCATCATTGGCCTCCGATCGAGTGATTCTACGGGTGTTCGACGCCAGCTCATTGATTCACATGCTGTAGATTGTACCTTTAGTACCTTGAGGTCCATCGTCATTATTGGTCGTACCTCTCACGTCTGTTAACAACTTTCATCATTGGCTGGTAATCAGATGATGTTCTTGCATGTTCGACTTCAGCTCACATATTCACATGCTTGAACTTGTACTTTGTTCGGGTCAAGATGGAGCGCAAGACCCTGGATTCCTGTCTGTTGTAATCCAGGCTGCGATTTTGTGGATTATTATGATTGGTTACATGACTCACTTACTAGATGGCTGCGACCATACCTGAGTCTATTTATCGATCCTCACTGGATGGATGTGCCCATGCCTTGGATCTGGATTATTGTATACTCTGTGATGGATGGCTGTGCCCATACCGCATATATATCATGTATCTGAGATATCAGTCATACTTCTCCACGCAGGTTTTCTGACACCGGAGTTTTCAGTTGGACACGTTCTTGTAAAGCATTTCACCCCTCTCTCTCTCTCGGGCCTCATGCTTTAGGGGGCATCTGTTACGCAGTAATTTGTCACCGTCCCTACAATTCCCATCCTGCACATTGGAGGGCTCATTTCATGACCTGTGAGCAGTAACATGGCTTGAAATCACTTTCATGACATCCATCTGAACAAGAGCTTTCATTGCCCTGAAGACATCTCCTTGTGGAAAACCCTAAAAATGGCCCTTTTTGCATTGGCGCGGGCAGCCAGTTCAGTAACCGTGCCAATGGGGGAAATCCTTCAAAGAGGGCGCGCCAATTGGCGCTCTGTCTCAGAGTCAAACTCACGCCAACCATTTTAAGGAGTGTTTTTTAAAAATAAATGGTGGAAGTTTCGTCCTAACCAATCCATAAACTGGTTCCTAATTTGAGTTGGGAGGTTTGGCTTTGGATCTCCATGTAGAGGAAGTGGTTTGCCACCTCTCATGGAAGCTTCCTTGAGGATAGGGCCAATCCCATGATTATAGGGATCCCAACTCCCCTTCCTCCATCTATAAAAGCTTGCCCTTCTCCATTGCAAGCTAGTCTTCAAGTTCCCAAATTCCCAAGAGCCTTATGCTGCAAGAGCCTCCATAATTCCCTTAAGGCCAAATATAAGTGAGGAGACTATTGTCAAGATCCAAAGAGAGAGGTTTGTCCCATCCTTGACAGGCTTTTCGAGACGTGTTCTGCTGGCGACCCGCCGAAGGATAATTCAGCGTCAGAACTATGGTTGTATTCTTCCTTTGATTGATTAATAATAAGCGACTATTGGTTATGGTTCCACTCTTGTTATTGTTTATGATGATGAGTTATGTCCTTTCTGACTGACATATAGTTGCATCTACTGGATTTTACGCTTGCGTTTGTTTTGTTTCTCGCGCGTGCAGGTGTCCTATCACGGAGATCGTGGGGATCGTGATCTGCCAAAGCTAAGGAACGGGAGCGCTACCTCTTCTACAAGCAACAACGTTGGATTCCAGGTAAGCCTACATCGCTAGTTGGTTTATTTGCAATTAGGAACCTGCACTATAGCGTGAACGATTGTTGCTAGACCCGGTCTTGGCTAGCAGGGATCGCCTCTGTCCGCAGAGGGGATTTACCTCCACAACAATGATCTACATGTGTATTTGAAGAAGAAGCCAAATACAAATCCCCACCTTCATCCGAGGTGGTTTTTGCCTCTGCAGAAGGAGCATCATCAAATCCCTTTCCTTTCTCAGCAGCTTTAGATCTGCAATCCTTTTTTTAGTGCCCTTCCTTTCCGCATTTCCAACACACCTTTACAAACTTTCCAGGAGATTTAGATCTCCCTCTAGATTTAGATCTCCCACTCGAAACCTTATTGTTGTTTATGTTCTAGGACCTTCCTCGTACAGATAAGGCATCTCCATTCTGACCCTCCATATTTCTCCGTCTCATTTCCTCCGACAGCAAGGCTGAGACAATGTCATCAAAATTCAAGGTAGTTGTATTGCTACCTATTGCAATAACCAGACTGTCCCACGAGTTTGGTAGAGAAAACAATAAACTGATGCACTTATCTTCATCTGAGATTTTAATATCAACAGATGATATCTGACTCACCACATTATTGAAGGCGTTCAGATGCTCTATTATTGAGTCTCCATCCTTCATCCTCAGGTTATACAACTTTTTCCGCAGGAACAATTTTTTCACCAGAGACTTAGATTGGTACAAAGTCCCAAGTTTGTCCCACAAATTCTTCGTCGTAGCTTCCCAGATACATTCAACAATACGGAATCTGAGACACACAAGCGTATTGTGCTCTTCGCCTTCCGATACAACTTTTTCCAGTCTTCATTTGACATTGTCGTTGGTTTAGTACCTGGATCTACTGCGATCCATTGGTCTTTATCGACTAGCAAATCGTCCATCTTGAGCTTCCACAACTAAAAAATTTGACCATTAAATTTCTCAATCTCTATCTTTCCACTGTTTTCCATCTTCTTTCACCGCAAGAATCGATCCCACAGATCTCCCACTGAATAGGGTCTACCACAGGCCCGAGCAAAAAACCCCTCAGCAACAAAGGCATCCCCTTGAAGCCGAAACAACTCCGATACCAAATGTAAGTTTTAACCCTGTACAAAAATTATCTGCAAACAAATCTTAAAAAACAGAAAATAAACAATAGTGAGAGCATAAAACATAAAATAGATATACACAGAGATTTTCTCCTGGATCCCAAATTGGGATGACCAACTTGATTTTTCATTATATTCCTTTTAGTGTTACAACACATATATAGACGAGTCGAAGCATACATAAACCCCAATCCATTAACCCTAGATTAGAACATAACCGTAGTTCCCTTGACCGGATCTACAAAATACCAGGGGTTGAAAACCATCATGCCCCAAAACCATGTGAAAACCCATGCACAAAACCATGGGCAGGTCCGCCCACCGAAAAATAGGGTCCAATTTTTTTTTCCTGGGGCGCTGCACCGAACCCTAAACAAGGGGGCGACCGCCCCACGCGTGACTAGTCGTGGAAAGAATATAACACATACCCAACACTCCTTAGCACTCTCTCTGCCCAAATCACTACGGTACAAGTTAAGAAAGCACAAGTAGAAGCTAAAGCAGCCCTAGCAATATTCTGTCCCCGATGCAAAAAGAAACATTTGCAAAGAGAATGTGGACTAAATAGCGTCAGTCTGTGCAATATCTGTGAGTTGGCACATTCTACGAAATCAGTGTCCTAAATTGCCCAGACTGAAGGCAGTACTTCAAGAATCAAGCGAGGATGTCCAATATTCTTATTTCATCGAATCAAAAAGACCATGGCAGCCACGACCTACAAGTATGCCTTCAGATTTTTCCTCTTTTTATCCTTGGAATAATGTTTATAATAGTCAGCAATATCCATGGAAGTATCCTACTCTTTCCTCAACACAATTTCCTTCACCATGGAACTAGTGGTCGTCTCCTCCACCAATGTAATATCCTCCATCAGAACCTAATCCTTGGGGTCAAAACTGGAGAAGTAATGGCCAAGGTCCAGTACCCCCTCCACTACCAATACAGCAGCAACAGTTACAACTGCCTTCTATTCAAAATCTTACACCTTCTGTTCGACCCCAATTACCTTTGAAACCTAAGCCCAATCCAAATAATAAGGCAACCCAAAGCATGAATGCTCCATTTACCCTACAGACTTATCTTATTACTCCTATTGGACTTAACGAGGTTCAGCTTCGATCAGGGAAAATAATCAGACCCAAGCATACTCCCATTATTATTGAAGAGTGTGAGTCACCTAGAAAGGACATGGGCGATTCTCAGGCATCTGTTACACATGTAACAACTGATACAACACCCACTGTTACATCTGTAGTAGCCATCTTGGGAGGATCTGTTGTTCCTACAACATCCAATCCGAGCAAGGCTAGTGCATTTGTGATAGCTGACTCAACTGTTAGAATTCATAATCCTCCATACCCTCAATGATTAACTGAAACTGGGCTGGCCTCACAACTTGAATCCGAATTCCTCAAGGAACTGCACAATTTGCATGTGCAAATTCCGTTGTTACAAGCTCTTAAGGAAGTACCTATCTATGCTAAAACAATGAGGGATCTTTGCGTCAAAAAGCCTGGAAGAAAACCTAAAGACCCCGCTACTATCCATGCCATGGGGAAATTGTCCGATCTCATGATTGATCAGCCTTTGTTGACTAAATATAATGACCCAAGGAACCATATAGTGACTGTCCATATTGACAATAAAATTATAACCAATACTTTGATTGATCTAGGGGCAACCATTAATGTCATGAATAAAGACCTCTTTATCTCCCTAGGGCTTCATGGAATTAGACCTACACCCACAATGTTTGGATTAGCAGATAGGTCCCGTGTCAAGCTCGAGGGAATGATAGAAGATGTGTTTATCACTGTGGCTTCTTGGAATTATCCGGCTGATTTTTTCATTCTACAAACCAAATCCAACTTGGGGGGTCGTCCTTTAATCTGTAGAAATTTGAATAAATGATATATTATTCACCAAGATTCTCCTGATCACACACTATTTTATCTTCATGCATAATACAAAATCTCTTCTACCATTGATCATTACATGCAGAAATAAAATCAATTGCATGCACACATTAAAACCATAAACAATCACACATATGAACACAATATTTCATGGGAAAGATTAAAGCTGAAAACCCCAAACTATCTGTATATTATATATGTCATAGATATCATGTAACAATCATCATACAAAGCTCCTCAGAAGCTCTCAATACAATCTCGAATTGCTACACACTAATCAAGCTAGATCTAGCAAAACACATGCTCCAATCTTTGCCACTTGATAGCCTGCCTCTACTGCGCAATCCTTGCTGAAGAATAGCTCTTGATGAGTTCAAATTACCCCGGACTTGCTCATGCAGTCTTTAAAGGCATCTCTACTGAGTTTTGGATGCAAACCATGCATCACTATATACACAACTGATAGTCACACTGCTCTTTCACCTATCTCTCCACTGGTCTCCATTGAAACTGTCCTTGCACTGAAGTTAACTGATGTATTCTTTAGTTGATTAATGAGTTATTATTTAGTGAATTAACTATTAATTAATTCACACCACTCTCACTAGTGTATCAATAAGTTAGACTATATACAACTAGCTCAACTATGTTTAGATTAGTTAAACTGAACACAACTCCATTAACTTCCTCAATCAACTCCACCAAACTCTCTCACATGAGTTCTAACTAAAGTATCCATGAAATAGCTCCACTTAACCCTCAAGAATAGTGTAATTCCTTCTGTCAGCTCCTGTGCCACATCTGTGCACTTAACTGAAGTGCTCCAAGAGAATAAGATAATGTTTAGAGTCCAAATATTATTAAGAGCTAATAATATTCGACATATTTATTTTTAGACTGGCAATCTAAAAATAAATTCCGCCCAATATGTCTAAAAATATAAATCCATCTATTTTTCCAACTTGACCAACCATCCACAAATAGCATCCCGTAACTCATAGAATATGATCGACATGTCTAAAAATAGACATAGTCTAAAAATAGACTTTGCGAAAAAAATCACCTGTGTGGGCCCCACCTAGTTTAGGTGATCACTTTCCAACTAGGATCAGGAATGATGTTTCAAGATGCCTCCTTCACTGTTTCTTGTTGCAATCTTCAACATAATCTTGGGAAGACTGTGGCTGGCCACTGTAGACACATATATCAGATGTAGGTTCAGATCTATGGTGATATCAAATGGGCAGGCCACTCAGAACCTGAATCTTTATCCCCCAACAAAACCTCATATGGATTTGAGTAGTCCCTCGTGGGACGAATTTGCACCTGAATCTGATCTTTCCCTACCTCTTCTCATGCTTGGAAGAGCACAATACTTTAAGGATGAAACAAAGGACGATATCATTAATGGTTTTGTTAGTAATTCACTCTCTGTTGCCTCCATTAGAGATCTGGGGGAAGAAGATGAGGTAGATGATGCAATTATTAAACATTTGAAAACCACTCCGCATACTATCAGCAGTACCGTTGAAATTGAACCTGGAAAATGTTTAAACATCAATCCTAACCTGACTGCTGAACAAAACAGATTGTTGATACAGCTGTTATAGAAATACAAAAAGGCATTTGCATGGGACTATACGGATATGAAAGGAATCCATCCTGGCCTACGCACTCACCGCATTTATCTTAAAGAGGATTGCAAACCATTTAGACAACCGCAGCGCCGAATGAACCCCGCACTTAAGGAGATAGTGAAAGAAGAATTGCCGAAACTCCTTAACGCTAATTTCATCTACCCTATTTCTGACAACCAGTGGGTGTCTCCGCTTGTCATAGTTCCGAAAAAAAAACGGAAAATGGAGAGTCTGTGTTGACTATAGAGAGCTTAACAAGGCCACTCAAAAGGACCATTTTCCTTTACCATTCATTGATCAGGTCATGGATACTCTCTCTGGGAAAAAATTATTTCCATTCCTAGATGAGTTTAGTGGCTATAATCAAATACAGATTTCCCCGGAAGACCAAGACAAGACAACCTTCACTTGCCCATGGGGTATTTTGGCATACAGAGTCCTTCCTTTTGGCCTCTGTAATGCACCACCAACCTTTCAGAGGGAAATATTAGGTATTTTTTTCTGATCTTTTGAATGACTGCCTTGAAATATTTATGGATTATTTTACACCCTATGGGGATGCCTTTGAGACATCATTAGCTAACGTGGAAAAAGTGTTGGAATGTTGTGAACAAACTAATGTTGCTACGAGCATGGAAAAATGCGACATGATGATGACCGAGGGAATTCTGCTGGGACATTTCATTTCGGCAGATGGAATCAAGGTAGATCCTGCAAAAATTGAGGTAGTCTCGAAAATCCCGACCCCTAAGACTCCAAAAGAGGTACGTAGTTTTTTGGGACATGTAGGATACTATAGGAGATTTATAGAGAACTTTTCAAAGATTGCATCTCCTCTTTTTTCATTACTCATGAAAGATGCAGAATTTGTGTGGATAGGAAAGTGTGAGTAGGCCTTCCTAAAGTTAAAAAATTGTGTAACAACAACAACTATTTTATGAGGACCAAACTAGTAATTTCCATTTCATATTGCTATGGACGCATCTGACATAGCTGTGGATGTTGTTCTGGGGCAGCTGGAGGAGAAGAAACCTTACACCATTTATTACATCAGTAAGAACTTAACTCCACAGAACTCAACTACATTGTTACTGAGAAGTAATTCCTAGCAGTAATGCATGCTATCAACAAATTTTGGCACTACATCACCGGGTATCAAGTATTTGTACACACTGACCATGTTGCAATTTGATTTTTGATGAACAAACCTGTTACTAATGGTAGAGTTACACGATGGTTATTGCTGTTACAAAAATTTGATATTACTATTCTAGATAAATTCGAAAAGGATAATGTAGTTGCTGATCTTCTTTCTAGATTAACTGTAAGTGATGATTGGACTACCACTGAGGATTGTTTTCAAGATGAATATATTTTTTCCATCTCTACTTACTCACCATGGTATGCAGATATAGCCAATTACCTTGCTGCAGGAAAATTCCCACACCAATTGTCTTCCAGGGAAAGGAGGAAGATTATACAACAGAGTGCTACCTACTCCTGGATAGAGGGAAATATCTATCACACTGGGCCATATTTTCAGATTAGGTGATGTGTTAGAGAAGATGAGGTATTTGAGATCTTGAAGGCTTATCATGAGGAACCCTGTGAAGGGAACTTCCTTGACAAAAGGACAGGATATAAAGTACTCTCAACAGGGTACTACTGGCCAACTATATTCCAGGATGCCAAGAAGTTTGTGAAAGGATGTGATAGCTGCCAAAGGATGAGCTAGCCTCTGAAATTAGATGAGATGTCGTTATAGCCTTAGATAGTGATAGAACCATTTTAGAAATGGGCCTTAGACTTTGTGGGGCCAATTAATCCTTCATCACAGCAAAAATCATACATATTGGTCTACACCGATTATGTCACAAAGTGGGTTGAAGCAAAGGCACTAATTAGAGCAACAATGCAGGCCGTTTTAGACTTCTTGTTTGAAGATATATATACATATATATATATATATATATATATATATATATATATATATATATATATATATATATATATATATATATTTTTTTTTTTTTTTTTTTTTTAATTTTTTTTAATTTTATTTTTCGCTTCGGGATACCCAGAGAGATAGTGACAGATGGGGGGCCTCAGTTCACATCTCATTTTATCAAGAAGCTGGTTGAAAAGTATGGAATTCATCACAGAATCACTTCATCGTATCACCCACAAGAAAATGGTCAATTGGAAAGCACCAATAAAGTCATTGAGGAAATATTAACAAAGATATTAGCCAACCACCGAAGAAACTGGGCCGAGAAACTTCCAGAGGTACTCTGGGCTTATAGGACAACATGGAGGAATACTACAGGTTTCTTACCATATGAACTGGTATATGGTAATAACCCTATATTCCCCATAGAGTTTGAAATAAAAACATTAATAACAACATTGCAGGTCGATCTGGACTTAAGTACGACAAAGACACAAAGATTGAACCAGCTCAATGAATTGGAAGAGAAATGGCTGGCTGCTATTCAACAGACATAAATCATTCGGCAATAAAGAGCTAGATGGCATGATGGGTTTATTAAGAAGAAAAAGTTCCAGAAAGGACATTGGGCTCTTTTGTATGATTCAAGGTTCAAGGATTTCAAAGGCAAGCTCTGCACCATATGACTAGGTCCTTACGAAGTGGACATAGTCTTTGACAATGAGACTGTACAATTGGTTATCATCTACAATGCTAAGACACCGTTACTGGTTAATGGGCACCATCTAAAGTTATATCATCAACCCACTTCAAAGGAATCATTTGTTAACATTGTTGTGGAATCTGATATCCATGTTACAACAAGAGGGGAAAATTCTCATGTGCAACCTGAAATTTGAAATTCCAATAAGTGCAACAGTTGTTACACTTTTTTTTTTAAATATATATATATATATATATATATATAAAACAAAAAAACAATAATAAATCTAACTGTGAAAACCTCTTTCCAGGGCACAGTCAGATAGTTTGTAACAACTGAAAACCATTCCTGTGGCGGCTGTTACACCCATATTTTTCTTCCTGAAACATCATCTTTCCTTCCTGACCCATTTTCTAAGATGATGGTATTCATTTGATTTTCTTTCTGTACCAATTTATCCTAATTATTATGTTTAATTTTTAAAGAAAAATCTAAAGGATGTCTTGGTTGTTACACATGTAACAACCGACACCCATGAACACTGTTTCTCATGTTTCATACCATAACAACAATAATTGTGCCAACCAAATGCAACAACACGAGCACTGCAAGCAGTACGCCACCAATTTGAAATCTTCCTCCACGCTGCCTCAGGTATGTCATTCAAAAGGTAACGTCATCATTTATGATTTGGTGATTATTGGAAAAAGTAACGATATTCCCGTGATGGCCGTGGGCGACCGTCACCATTAAGGTGGGGGAGGGGATATATCTTGAAATCATTGAAAAAATTTCTAGTCATAAACCTCTATCAAATCTGCATGCACCCAATTAATAGCACAAATGCCAATGATGACTAAATGCAACTGGAAAGAGCGTGTGTACTTAGAACCAATTACTTTCCATAACGAGACATTTATGAAGAGTGGTGTGAGGTACAATTCGGTAATCCATAAAACCTGTCACCTCCCATCAACCTCCTCGATTGAAGCCTTGTATCCTCATTGCAAACTTGTCAATTGGGATAAGCAAAGGCGTTGAGAAGAAGTGAGCAGTGCAGTGACATTACAGTGGGTTGAGCAGTAAGAAGCGAATTCGGAAACAACTGCAAGATTGGTGGAGCAGCGGTCAGGCACGAGCCAAATTCTATGGATGCCTTGCAGAATTTTCCAAAATCCCACCATATATTCAGATATGCTGAATGGATTGAGTATATCTAGAAGCTAGAAGGCTCGGACGAGGCAGTGGCGATCGAATTCACTCAGAATTTGAACAACAATCAGACCCGAGTTAGGGGCCTGCAAATTGAGGTGAATAAAGAGGTAAATGCTTGAGTAACTGAATTTCCAGTAGAGGGACGGAGGTGGTTTAACAGAAAAATCAATGACCCATCCTTGAAAGAAGACTTCCTAGAAGGAGAAGAAAAACGGGAGAAGAAAGAGAGAGGAATTGACAGGTTTTCACTCCCTTAGCCATGGGTAGATGTCGCCTTGGGTTTAATCAAATACATCACTTGTGAGGGAAGATCTACGATATTTTTTAACTATCACTTCCTTCTACTTAATCACCTTCGGCACCAGAAAAAGATTAATATTCCATTCTACTTATTAAGGAACATCAAGCAATGGCGGTAGCATTAAAGACAACAGCACACTCGGAAGCATGTGTGACCAATCATGGAATCATCAAATTGATTGTGTTGGATGCGCTAGGCCAACAAGGAAAGACCTGGGAAGAATTCAAGTGAAAGAGGTCGAGGACAAGCTAGGGGAAACAAACCACGAATTCACGAGGAAGTCAGGCAGAAGAGGAAACCCAGACTCAACCTGCTAAAGTCAGAATTGGGAAAGAACCTACTGATGAACCAATTGGGGATAGACGACCAAAACAGAGGGTGAAAGTTAGCATACCCAAAAAACCTTTGCCTACGGCCGAAATCAGACAGAAGCAGAAGCATCAGAAGAAGAAAGGCAACCCTCCTCATCAGGTAAGGACAAAACTCATGTTATGTTTTTAGAACTTGAAAATCTAAGAAAGGAGAATGAAGAATTGAAGCAAATATTATCTAAGGGGAAGGAAATCCTGGTGTCTATATGCATGACATGTTTTCAAGAACTTAAAAACAGATGAGGTATCATGTCTATGGGGAAAAACACCAGCCCTAATAGAAAGAAAAAACATAACTTCGGAAGGTCATTACGGAAATGAACCTACTAAGGATAATGTTGTTACACAACAACTAGCGATGCAGCGTAGCCTCTGCAGAGTAATTTACCTAGAGGACAATATACAAAAACCTATGGAGGCCACTAATGTTATAGAAAAAACAACAATGGACACAGAGGCTACTCTAGGTGGAAACGAAGGAGTTGATACACAATAACCCACCGATGAAGTCTGTTGTTACATAAGAACCATCGATAGAGGTGGAGGCAGACCCATTCAAAAGGGGTTGTTACACCCATTATTGATGTTGATATTGAATGTAGAAGAACGTCCGGTCCCATCTCGGGATGGAGTTCGAGAAAATCTTGTTAATTTCTGAATTGCGGACGTGAAACAAGAAGCAATCTCCCTTTGGAAGGGGATGATTTTTCTAAAAGAATATCGAAGGAGATAGATGCCCTAAATGAAAATTGGATGAAATAAGAGTTGAAGAAAGGATGGGAGAATTATAAGAGGAGGAAGCTATGAAGAAGCGAGGAGGAATAGTTGTGGTTGTTATAGAAGCAAGTTCAGGGATCTTACCATGGATAAGAAAAAACTTCATGACCTTTCCCTCAATCTCCTCGATACAGCAGACCCTTCCCCATCCTCGCCCCATTTTTTCTATGGGAACACTACTTCTCGTTCCACATGAAAGTCGTTATTGAGGACAGACCCTACTATGTTCTTCCACTAGCACATTCTTAGATGTCTTTAGTTCCTCTCGATTTTGATGAGAAAAGCCTATTGTTTGAGTTATTCTTACATAATATCATTTGGGAGCACCTAAGTATGCAAACGGTGTTAATGATATTCTCCTATATGAGGATCCGCAATTGCGAGCTTTTATGTCCTTCATGAAGAATCGCATTAAGTGGAATTTTTTCCATGAAATCTATGGATGCTAATGAAGAGAATATGGCATTATGGATCGAGGGAGAACCATGATGGGTCGCCGATTTAAGGTGGGAATTTAGAATAATTTTGAGTACTCCTAGGATAAGGGAACTCATCGTAACTTATACAAGAAGGATTGTGAAATTTTTTTCTCAATCGCTCTCGATGATGAAGAGTCAAGCCATGATTGGGTGCTTGAAACACAAAAAAAGCCAATATTATTGATCTCGCTCGAAGGGGGATCCATTTTTCATTCAAGAATTATTTGGTGGTTGCTACACATTTACCACCATATGCACGAGATAGTACAAACCTTTGGTGCTTCCTCGGCTCTGTTAAGGTTCAAGTTCCCTTTGATATGGCTACCAATTGAGGATTATCGGAGTAATTATGAATTGAACAAGTATGAATTAGAGTCCTAGATATGGTAGTCGATGGATAATCAAGGGTACATGTCTGTGGATGAAGTTACAAGCAGGGTGCGTATGATATCATTAACCAACACCGTAGATATTCCGATGAGAGATGAGATTTTTTCATGAGGACATGCAAGTGATTTAGTTGGGGGGAGATGTTGGGTGCTAGTTTTGCACTTATTTCCTACATTTGTTTCCCCTATTTTACCTCATGTGTAATATTCCAAAAAATTTATCCTTCATGTTAAATTGAATATTATAGTTGTTTTACCACTAGGTTGGTGAATAAATGGGTCGAAGGCCCATAAGTCTCTGAGCTACAATAAAAACACTTTAAGTTTGAAATAAGACCCTTGTAGCAGACTTAATAAAGCACCTCCAAGTATGAACGAGGGATTATATCATGTTGATTCGACCAACTTTGACCAAGTCAACAACACTCATTAAGGAGGAGTGGAGGTTAATTGAGGAATAACGTAGTTTTGGAGGGAGATGGATCTCATGAAGGAAATGACCTAGTTGAGTGGGGCCAAGGTCAAGCAAGCTCATATTCTATTTAGGGAAGAAGATGACAGCCATATGGTTCATGTTTTTTGTATTATTATTTTGATATTGGTGCTAGCTAGACTTTTTTCTTCCTCTTGATGTTTAGCGAGATTGCAGTGTTATTTAGCACCGGGTGTTCCCCGAGAAGGAATCCCACCTCTTTCTTTGAGAGGCGTCTTGGAAGAGTATGGTATGCATTTCCACATCTCGGGTTTTTAGGCCAAGCTACAACTTTCTTCATCAACGTAGTTTCGTAGGTTATCGTGGTGTGTTGCAGGTACATCGGTGGAGTGGTTAGAATCCCACTCTTCGAGATAGTTTCTCATAGGAGGAAGGTTTCATTCTCATGGGAGATCCATTTGGAGAGTTCTTGAAAATATTTTAGATCTTTGGCATTAGGCCATATGGTTCTCATCATTTCCCAAAGATCTATTGTAGCTCGAAAATTGCATTATTTTGGAGGGCAACTTCGAGGTATATCTTTTTGGTTCCTTTGTAGTGTTTTCTTATGATTGAGGGGTTCATCCCTTCATGGGAGGAGAATTTTGAGGGTTTCTACTTCAGATCTATTATATTTTATCCTTCTACACTCTTTTTTTCTTTATTTTGTAGTGAATCTTCACCATTGGGCTTTATATCCCATCTTGTATAGGGTGTATTTATGAAAACCCTTTCTGGGTTCTTTGTAGGAGTTTGTATTAAGCCTAGATCTATATTGGGCATATATTTTGAGGCGTATAACAACCCTACATTTTTTGTACATTATTTTTTGTATAAAATTCTTCCGGCATTTTGTGTTGTAGAATCGGTCGGTTTTTAGGAGTGATGGCTTACGGGAGGTTTGTTCCCTCATTATCTATGACTCATGCCTCACTATTTTGTATGGATTTGGTGATATAATACATGATGATATGTCTCCATATTGGTCTCCAATTTTAATGAGTTGATTTACTACTGCTATTTCTAGTTTTATGTTCATGTGTTGCTGCATCCCCATTTTGGGATATTACGGTGGTATCGTAGCATAATCTTGGCTCAACCTCGTGATTTTCAAGCATGATGCAATGAAGAAGATAAGAAGAAGAAGAGAAATATCAAAATGATGGAGAGAATGAGATTTATCCGATCTCTTTTCGAAGTAAGAAGGACCTCAAGAAGGAGTTCAATCAAAGAAGAGAAGAAAGAAAGCGAGTGGGATTATGCCCTTTCCTTTCGAAAAAGGAGGATAAATTGCACAAATATGGATGAAACTTGGATCAAATTATTCTAATTGAATACCTTGTCGAGTACAAATCTCAACCTAGAGCCTTCAAGGAGACTCTAGATTTCCCACCGTTCATCTCGCTTGGAGGAAGAAAGGAGACCTCATAGCCAAGGGAGAATTAAGGGCAATAGGTTTTTGTTGCCTACTTTTGATGGGTCATCTATAGCAAGGGCTTGGGAAAGGAGACTTGATGCATTCTTCCTACTACATCTAGTGGTAGAAGGAGAGATTGTAGATATTGCAATGTCGCTCCCCCGGAGGGTCGAAGCAAAAACTTGGTGGTTCAGATTTATTTGAGCCATGAAAGAGTGACTACTCTTGCTGAAGTTTTCTCAAAGGTTGATCAAGAAATTTGGCAAAGATAAAGAATAGGAGAAGAAGCCCTCACCATAATTGGAGGAGACATGTACCATCGTTGTTACAACCATGGAGGAGCAGACCTTCATCTTCAACAGCTTTGGGAAGCCAACACATTGGAGGAAGGAAGTCTTACATCCATACAAGATACTTCCAGATTTCACTAAGGTATGCCTAAGTTTTCATCTCCTATTGTTTCAGAAAATTTGATGGAGGGTTGTATACCATTGCATACCGCTTATTTGGAGCAAGATAATTTCACTACGTTGTGCCACCTTGACTTGTTCAAGGAAGAGATGAACCATCATTCTCATATACCTTTGTTGAGTTGCACACAATAGTTGAGGTTGGGGTGTAAAATTTTGGAGGATAATATGAACCTTGTCCAAAAACAATCCTACACAACACCACATGTTCATCTTTGAGATGAAGTATGAGACAACCATTACATCATTGGAGAGATTAACAAATACTGTCATTAAGCAACGAAAGTGAGGCGATTTTGCCTCCAACACACTTGGATCCTTATGGATTCAAGAAGGACATTGATCTAATATCTTCTCTAAGAGATCTCCAAGGAGTTGCATTTCAAAATCCCACAAAATTCAAGAAGAAAAATATGATTTGGGAGGGTGGTAGTCTTCATTGGAAGGGTACCAAGATAGAGCATGATGGGAGGCACCTACGTGTGGATGGTGAGGAAGAGGCCTGGGAAAGCTACTTGCAAATATATGATACTAGGCAAATGAGAAGGCTTGGCTATGTTGTCTACTCTTCAAAGAGTTTGGCCATCATATGACATATCCTCTTTCTAGGCGTATGTGGGTGTAGAAGGTGTGGCGAGGCACTTGCATCATAAGGAAGCAAGGAGTATGGGTGCATTGTGTTGATATGAAATTATTCATATCAATCATTATGTTTTCATCACATGATTTTTTATGATGATAGATATGTGGTGGATGATGTGGTCATATATTCTTATGGTAGAGTCTTCTTGACTAAAGCTTTTGAGCTCAAGGATAAGTCGCTACATGCAACACATGAGGACTTCCTTTCTATGCACTTTGATGCATATCATTCTTTTATGGAGGAGTTCACTCCGGGGAGGGAATCCAAAGTAGGATATATATGAACATATGGAGAGATGCGTAGGTCAGATGGTGATGGAGAGGTTGGTATAACCACTTCCCTACTCATTGAGAGTGAGGGAAAATTTTTCCGATCGAGCCATTTCAGCTCAAGGACCAAAGTACATGGTGGAGAAGGTACAATTTTTCATTTTGATTTGTACTTATTTACTTTATATGAGAAGCATGTTGTACCAAGGAGGATTATCCCTTCTTTCATATTATATGATGATTTACTTGAATCCACTTGCAGCATTGAGGTTGGCTATTTTATTGGTGGATTGTGGGGGAAGCCACATGATTTTTGGTGTACCATTGGCACCACATTGTGCTTTCATGCTTCCATATTATAGAATGATTTTGGCAAAAAAACAAGTGGTTGGGAGAGCACTTGTTATTACTTGTTTTAATGTAGGCAAGGGATTCCCCGCACTTGTTCCATGTGTGGAACTATGATCCACTCTCCCGTTGTCATATGGCGGCTTGTTTTCATTGGTTTTTGCTTCCATGTATTATCGATATTCCTATGCTCATGGGGGAGCTTTGTTTGGAGAGTGCTTGATGGGATGGAGATGTGAATGGTGAGTATGATTCTCCATACTTTACATGTTTTATGTTTCAGGGGAGGAACAATGGGAAAACCATGATTGCCACATCACACCTCTTGTCTTCATATGGGAGGAGCCACTTGAAGAACTTGAGTTCTTGGAGGAGGCACTTCATGGCTAATTTATTTTTTGGGGTAACTTGGGACATGCTTGGAGGCCATGAAATTTCAGCCCAAGATCAGTAATAGTCCCATACTTACCATAAATGGAGAGATAAACAACTTGGATGGAAAAAATTTTATCTCTTCTTGCAGCCCCCAATACATTGCATAAATCGGGGGTTGATGATTTCTTTGATGAGCTACCTGCATGGCTCATTTCATTTGGATGATAGTATGGGTGTGGGAGTCACTCATCGGGAATGAGATTCCCCCATGTTTGTCATCACTCCTACCTTGAGGAGGCCATTCGATAGCAACAAGGTTTCCATTTATACCTTCCACCTTTTCATGATGTGAGCCATTTCATCTTGCATACTTGGGAGGAAACATTAGAGGGTAGATTTATTACGCATTATTTTGAGTTGTGGTGGGGACTATTGATGAGGAGGCCACAAGAGGAGGAGGGGAGAAATTTTTTCTCTGCTTATACAGTTTCTTGAGGACAAGAAAAAATTTTGGAGGGGAGGACTCGTAATATTCCAAAAATCTAGCCTTCAAGCTAAATGGAATATTGTAGTTGTTTTACCACTAGGTAGGTGAATAAATGGGTAGGAAGTCCAATAAGTATCCTAAGTAGAAAGAAAAACACTTTAAGTGTGAAAGGAGACCCTTTTAGTAGCTTAATAAAGTACCTCCAAGTATGAACAAAGGGATTATATCATGTTGATCCAGATCAACTTTGACAAGTCAACATCGCCGTTAAGGAGGAGTGGAGGTTAATTGAGGAATAACACAATTTTGGAGGAAAATGGATCTCATGAAGGAAATGACCTAATTAAGTGTGGCCAAGGGCAAGAAAAGCTCATATTATATTTAATGAAGAGGATGACAACCATATGGTTCATTTTGTTTTGTATTATTATTTTGATATTGGTTTGCTTAGACCTTTTTTTCCTCTTGTTGTTTAGCGATGGGTTGCAGATGCTATTTAGCATCGGGTGTTCCCTAGTGGGAATCCCATCTCTTTCCTTGAAAGGATTCTTGGAAGGGTATGGTATGCATTTCCACATTTATGTTTTTTAGGGAAAGCTAAAAAATTTCTTCATCAACACAGTTTTCTTTAGGTTATTGTGTTGTGTTGCGAGGTGCAGACAGCTGGAGGGGTTAGAATCCCACTTTCTCGAGCTAGTTTCTCATAGGAGGAAGGTTTCCTTCTCATGGGAGATATTTTTTGGAGAGTTATTGAGCATATTTAATATATTTGGCATCACGCCATATAGTTCCCATCATTTCCAAAGTGATGTTCCGGGCTTGGGAATTGTGTTATTTTGGAGGGCGACTTGAGTGGTAGATCTTATGGTTCCTTTGCAGTTTTTTCTTGTGATTGAGGGGTTCATCCTTTCATGCGAGGAGAAATTTGATGGGTTATACATAATATCTATTATATTTAAGCCTTATACTCTCTTTTCTTCAGTTTTTAGTGAGTCTTTAGCCATTGGGCTTTAGATCCCATCTTGTATAGGGTGTATTTCGAAAACCCTTTCTCGGGTTCCTTGTAGGAGTTTGTATTAAGGCTAGATCCGTATTGGGCATGTATTTTGAGGCATATAACAGCCCTACATATTTTGTACAAAATTTTTTCATTAGCAGTGTGTTTATAATCGTGTCAGTAGCAGATCTTACGGCATTTTGTGTTGTAGCAAGCAATTCGGGCTTTTAGGAGTGATTGCTTATGGGAGGCTTGTTTCCTCATTGTCTATGACTCATGCGTCACTATTTTGTATGGATTTTATGATATAATACATGATGATATGTATCCATAGTGGTCTCCAATGTTAATGAGTTGATTTAAACTACTATTTATAGTTTTATGTTCATGTATTGTTGCATCCCCATTTTGGGATATTACATCATGAATATAACCATTGGGACTATCTTTGCCTCCTTTTCCTACTTGTTCTTTCTTAACTTGTGTTCTTTCAGCCTTATTTTCATTACCTTACCATTTCATCAATTATTATGATGTATCGTGTCTTTTTATGACTAACTCGAGGATGAATGTTTGGGGAATATCTATGGTCTTTTTTTGCATTTCTAGATGCTATTTGTAGCATAAAAAGATCTCAAACACAAGGAATACAAGAGTAGTTAGAGATGTTCTATTACAACATGCTATTATAGACCCGTTGAAAAACTATTGTTATAGCTATACTTCGTTGAATGGATCTCATCAAATTCTAATGCTAACTCTGTCCTCTAGTTATTACGATATATTTTTTGAATTATCACGATATCTCGTACAAGTTATTACGTATTGTATTTTTTGGATAACATCCTCTAGCTGGTTTTTTATTGTAATATATAATTTTTATTATCAAAATTTTTAGTAAGAAGAGGTTGTAACCATATGTATTCTATTTTTATCAGCATGAGAATCATAGGATTCTCATGACCGATCCATCCCTCGTTTTTTCCGAGACCTAACCACTATATAGTTCTTGACCCTTGAGGTCAAAAGGTTAGCGGAGAACAACAAGAATTTGGATCTCGTAATTTTGGTCATATTAATACAATTTATCTTTTTTTTTGCTACATGCATCATCTGATTTAGTTTCCATTAAGTTTTTTTCTCTTCCCTACGCCCCTGCTAGGGAGGAAGGGCCCTCCTCTTTAGCAAGGATTGTAGCAGCTTAAGGTAGCTATGTATATATATTTCTAATTGATTTTTATATCGAGTGGAAGTGTTGTTCCCGTTGTTATTAGTCGTGAATATATTTTCTTCAATTCCAATATTTTATATCGTCGTTACACGTGAAGATTAGAGACACCCAGCTTGGGTAAGTGTTGTGTGGCGCACTAGGAATAGATTAATTGAGGTGTGTTCAAAGTCTTGTAGATCATTTTATTTTTTTCATGAGCGATTTATTTCCACCATTTACTTCAACAACTATTTCCTTTATTTTGATTTTATTTTGGTTTGATGTATTGGCACGACAATGTGCAACTATCATTGAAATAAATGATGTCCCTAGATTGATAATTTATGTGTACTGTTCTAGTCATTTAACTATGGTTAATAAAGTCCAACAAGTAGTATGGCATGATGCCGGATGATTAGATACTAGTTTGGGATACTAAAATATACTCAATAGGGTGAAGGTTTGATCCCCTCACAAGATTCGAAGAAGGAATGATTGGAACTTCCTTCCACCTTTGAAGCTTCCATTGCTCGACTACAAAATGTTGAGATGATCTGTAGCTGCCAAAGAGGGGACAAATATTGTCTTGATTCTCGGGATAATACCTTTCAAGATGTTGAAATATGCTCACAAGTGAAGGGTTGATCCCCAAATAGGATTCCAAGTCGAGATTCTTGGAACTTCATTCCTCCTCGCAAAACCTACCGCTAGAATGCATAATTCCTATAGGTGACTTTTTTCTACTTGGAGGGACAAAATGATGGTCCCGATGTTGGATTTTGAACTCGTCGCTCAAAAATTACCTTTCTTGATTGGGCACTCGAAGTCCCCCGAGGATAAGTTCGGGATATCCTCTCGGAGACACCAATGTGCTAAACAACACAAACAGACTTAGCTAATTTTATGAAACCAGCTCCAAAAATAGAAGAGAAGAGAGGTCAATGCCTTAGAAATCAGCCACTTTGAAGGGGCAACCTCCAACACATTACATAAATGAACAATTCTTTGATGATTGAAATGACCAAAACCTCCTTTCTATATATAGGATTCCATGGGGCCACAATTTAATCCTAGCCGACCTAACAATAATAATGTAAGGGCACAGAGTAATAACAATATGGGGGTTACGTGGGGTACAACAATAACAATAAGGGGGGTTACACTAGCAACAATAAGCGACTATACTAGTAATATAGGGACCTAACATGCTCCTCTCATTCAAAAAAAGTGTTTTCCTCGGCACTTGAGTAGTTCCAGTGTTTACGTATAAAATTCTCATCCTCCCATGTAGAATATTCAAGTGGGTAAGTTCTTCCATTTGATGAGATACTCGAAATTCATCGATTTCGTAGCTTTCTAGTTCTTGTTTGCGTGACTGCTTCACGTTCCAATATGGTTTTTTCCTTCCTCATAAAGTTTTGGCAATATTTTTTTGAAGTGGAATTTTGTCCGTTATAACCTTCTTTAAGCATGAAACATGGAAAACTGGATGCACTCGCGAAGAAGAAGGAAGCTCCAATTTGTATGCCATAGTACCGATATTTTGGAACACCTTGTAAGGAACATAGTAATTTCGCAATAATTTATTATCCTTATTAGCTTACTTGAGGGACATTTGTTTGTATGGTTGTATCCATCAAGATACCTATTCTCCTACATCAAAACTTCTCTCGCCGCGATGTTGATATGCCCGTTGTTTCATTCGATTTTGTGCCAAATTTAGGTTATCTTTTAAGAGTTGGAGAACTTCTTGTTGATGCTCGATGTGATATTCCACCGCTTGAACCCTAGAATTTTCCCTTAAAGAAGATGTGATGGACGGTGGATGATATCCATAAAGTCTCATAAATGGGGTCATTTTTTGCTACATTATGGAAGGAAGTGTTATACCACCATTCAATGAGAGGTAACCACTTGACCCATTGTGCTTGCTTATCGATACAAAACAATGAAGATATCCTTCCAAAAATTTATTCACTATCTCAATTTTACCATTGGATTGAGGATGATAAGATGAGCTATGAGCTAGTTGAGTACCCAAATAAGAAAATAATTATGTCCAAAAAATCTCTTGTAAAAATGGGATATCCGTCACTTACAATAATCTTCTGGGGTTCCATGTAGCTTTTGAATTGTTTCCATAATTGTAGTAGCAACTGTACTTGCTTTAAATGGATGATATAATGCACAAAAGTGTGCATACTTGGTAATTCTATCAACTACCACCATGATGACGCTCCTTCCTTTGGAATTAGGTAAACCCATGATAAAATACATTGAAATCTCCTCCCAACATTAACTTGGAATGGATAAAGGTTGCAGAAGACTTGGGGTCTTAATTGTCTCAACTTTATTTTGTTGGCAAACCAAACATTCCGCCAAAAATTTTTGAATATGAGATTTAAGGCCATCCGAAAAAAATTCTTTCTTCACCCTGTGGTAAGTTTTTAAAAATCTTGAGTGCTCTCCTAAAGGAGAAGTGTGCAATTCCAAAAGAATATTTTGTTTTAGTTGGGAATTCTTGCTAATATATAAGCGAACATTGTACCATAATGAATAATTTTTCCAACTAAATGTATCGGATGTACTAGGATCTTACTACAAATTTTAAATGAGTGTCCTCACTTCTTTTCCCTTCTTCCATTCATCACTTGCTTCGTTATCCAATCTGGTTGGATAATAGAAATGGCACAAACCAATTCTTCCACTTCTTCGTCCTTTCTTGAGAGTGCATCTGCAACAACATTTAGCTTCCCTTTTTTGTAGATGATTTGAAAGTCATAACCCAACATCATTGTGACACATTTTTGCTGCTCTTCGAAGATATTCTTTGTTCCAAAAAGTGTTTAAGACTAACATGATCATTTTTTACCTTGAAGTGTCTTCCCATTACGTAAGGTCACCATTTATTTAGTGCATGTAGTATTGCCAACATTTCTTTCTCATAAATAGCCTCTTGTAAATAATTTCCTTTGATTGGACGACTTTCAAAAGAAAGAGGTCTTCCTTCTTGCATTAAAACAACACCAATTCCATTTCTTGAGACATCACATTCCGAATAAAGGTTTTTGTGAAATCGATGTAGCTAATACTCGGTGCTAGGCGCATTGCCTCTTTAAGATGTTCAAAGGCCTTAGCTACCCCGAGGAGTCCATGAAAATGCATATTTATTCAATAATGTTGTTAGAGGTGTCTGCTATTCTCCCATAATTCTTAACAAACTTGTGATAATACCATGTTAACTCTATAAATCCTCACATCTTCTTTCCCGGTTGTGGGGAATTTCCATTCCTTAATGGCTTTAATTTTGTTAGGGTGTACTTTAACACCGTCAGTGAGATATAATATGGCCTAGATATTCCACCTCTTATACTCCAATGAAACATTTCGATGTTTTTTGCATATAATTGTTTCTCCTCCAATAGTTTGCACCCTCTCAACATGTTGAACATGATCCTTCCAAGACCTCGTTGTAGATTAGTATATCATCAAAAAAATACTATCACAAATTTTTCTAAGAAAGGGTTTGAAAATGGAATTCATCAACCCTTGAAATGTAGAAGGTGCATTGGTAAGGCCAAAAGGCATGAACAAAAATTCATAATGACCCTCATGAGTTTGAAATGTTGTTTTCGAATATCTTTCATCTTCATTCTAATTTGATGATATCCCGAACGAAGATCCAAATTAGTAAAATAAATTGCTCCATGTAATTCATCCAATAATTCATCAATCACAGGAATGTGAAATTTATCTTCAATAGTGAGCTTATTGAGCTCCCTATAATCTAGACACATGCACCACGATCCATCCTTCTTGTGCACCAATACTACTAGAGCAGTAGAAGGAACTTTGACTAGATTGAATTATACCACCTCTAACATTTCTTCAATCATACATTCAATTTCGTTCTTTTGGAAATAAGGATATATGTAAGGTTTTATTTTTGGAGGAACACTTCTTGGAACCAAATGAATAACATGATCATGATCAAAAATAGGTGGGAATCCTTTGGGAGTTTCAAAAACCTTGGAATGATTGTCCAAGACTTTTTGGAGATCCGGACAAATAGATGATTTATCGAGCATAATTGTGCAATTACGATGCATTGTTCTTTCTTTAGAAGCTTTTTCATGACATTAGAACTTATTATATTTCTTGGATTCCCCTGCGATACCCCGTAATTCGATTTCCATTCCTTCGAAAAAAAATCAAGAAACAGTTCTTGAAAATTAAAAAGCTATTGTCCCCAAAGATTGTAACCATTTTACTCCTAGTACAACATCAGCACCTCCCATTGGGATGGAAAGCATTGGACTATTAAATACATATTCCCCCATGGATAGCTTGATATTATGGAATTTTCCGCAGCAATTTATATTTCCTCCATTTGCAACCATCACTTGACATTCTGGTGCTGGGTATAGGAAACAATTCAATTCCTTGGCTACCTTACAATGAATAAAATTATGGGTACTACCCGAATCAATCAACACTATTACCTTTTTTCTTCTTGATATGTCCTTCTATCTTGAGAGTTTGAGGAGTGGTAATTCTTGCCAATGAATTACACGATATGGTTGGACTCATTTCTTCTTCTTCTAGGGTTGGTTCTTGGTGTATATCCTCTTCTTTTGAAGTTTCATGTTCATTTTCTTCTTCCTCTTCACAATGTATGTAAAATAATTTCTCCTCGAGAAAAACTTATGACCTTTAGTGTATTTTCTATCACAATTGTATCAAAGCCCTTTTTCTCTTTTTTTCTTCCAATTGTTGTGGTGTCAACCTTGTAGGTTGTGGAAGTTTTTTTTAGTAGCAACACTTCCATCTTTATAGATGTGAGTGGTAGGCTTCCTTGTCACCATAATTTTACATTCAATTTCTCTTGCCAACTCCGAATGCCTTCTCCAATGAATCGAGTTCCCAAATTTGAACTTCATGTTGGATGTTATCCTTTAAAGTCTCTATGAAGACATCAATCTCGTGTTACTCAAGAATATCGATTACCCTTATATTCAATTTTTGGAAGTCTTCAATGTGCTCCCCCACTTAAACCCTTTTGTTTGAGATTTATCAATTGGTTAAAGAAGGTGTTGCTCTTTGTATCCTCATGATGTGCTATCATTTCCTCCATAAAAATTGACCAAGTGACAATTTATTTACGAGAGCAAAGCCATTGATATCATACAAATGTATTTTGTTCAGAATGTAAAGCATCAATGTGTACCTTTTGTGTGTTTTGCACATTATTGAGAACAAAATAATGCTCCATTTGTACTATCCATGTTACGGGATCCTTGCCATCAAACTTCCGCATATCCATCTTTTTGAATATGGTGGTTCTTCCATCCAACATTAGAGTTTATGAAATCACGATTAAAATTTATTTTGTTCTCATCATGAGTTTCCTCTACTATATTTTTGGCATTAGGAAAAATTTATTGTCTCAACATTGTCCAACCTTCCATGTCTGCGTTTAGATCATTCTTCATGTTTTCCATGTTGTCCTTCATTTTTTTCTTCCATGTCATCCATATTAGCTTCCATGCTAGCTTCCATGCCATCAATATTAGCTTCCACGCCTTTCTTCAAACCATCCATATTATTCTTGAAACCATCAGTCTTCACTTCCATGCCTTTCTTCAAAATTTCCATTTCATTTTTTGTTGCTCTTTGCGAGAGAGAAATTTGGTGCACTTGCTCTTGTAATTTTGATAGATCATGTTGCAATTCTTTATCTTGATGATCCATAGTAGAGTACTATAAGGGTTTTGTTAGAGTCAATCTTTACATCCTTCCCTCCGAGATCATTAATCTTTTCACATTTCATTTTTAGGTGTCTCGCTCGATTCACTCGTCAATAATGCGAGATTGATTCTTCTTCAAAACCCCGTTTTGAAGAAGAAATCATCAAATGTGTTTTTTGTAATAAATATGTAATTTGTCAAAGTGTTTCAAATTCTACATCTTTTCAAAGGCAGCTACTGTTTTGGCTTTAGCGAAACCCTATCCCTACATAAGAACAAACAGAAAGAACATCATCAAGACAAAGAGTCAAAGAGAAATCAAACAAAATAGAATTTGCATTAAAATGCCAAAGTGCCAAGATTCTACAACTTGGTTTGCCAAATCGAGAAAATTGAAGCCACCTCTTTTCAAGATATTTCTTAAGGTTATTCATTCATTTTCAACAAGTTTCATTCGTAAAATCTCGTTGAGAAGTCGAATTTCAAAGTTGGAGACCAAACAAATGCTTTGAAAGAGGCCATGACTGTGTGAAATCCCGGCGCAGATGCATTGAAGTTGAGCGCGGCGCACCCACGCAGTCGCGATGCATTGAGCACTCCTCCGCATTGTAAATTAGCACCGGTGCGGCACACTCACTAGCGCGGCGCACTAGGAGTGCACGTGGTGGACGAGCATTCCACGATAAGGTTTATCATAGTTGCACAGGCTGTGGAATTTATTCGAAGGCGACTAAATATTCATCCCGCCCGGGAGTATGTATGGAGTCGGAGCTGGAACACCTTACTACTATGACTCCCAAGGCACTTCGCCATGAAGCAAAGACCAGCAGAATGTCTGGGCTTGCATGATAATTCCTATTACATTCTAGATTTTTGTTTCATTGACATTGAGCCTCTGACCGTATGGTACCACACATCTAGTGTTTGGGCCAAATTATTCCCATTATCTTGAAGCCCGACTCCCATTTTTGTCAAGGAAATCAAGGTTAAAGATGAGGGGCGACATGATAATCCCGATCCTATGCTATATGGTTTCTCCACTAAGCCAAAAACTCCGTGTAGATCGGAACCGGAGCGCGCGCACGGTCTTCTGCGCAGGAGGCTCAATTGGGGCAGCCCGTAAACTCAATAGGAAGGATGCAGACATTGCCATCAATTGATCCCGGAGGTCTCCGCCACGCTAAGAAGTGTGAGGCTTTGGGTTTCTGCTATTTCAATGATATTGTGCTTGGCATCCCTGGAATTGCTAAAGGTCCATCGGCGTGTGCTTTATATTCATATTGATATTCATCATGGTGATGGATTTGAAGAAGCCTTCTACACTACGGACCATGTGATGACCGTATATTTTCACAAATTTGGGGATTACTTTCCAGGGCACGGGTCATATTAAAGATGTAGGATATGGGAAAGTGAGGTACTATGCCTTGAATGTGCCCTTGAATGACGAAATTGACGATGAGAGCTACAAGAACCTTTTCGGGCCCATTATCCGTGAAGGTAATGGAAGTCTATCGACTGAAATATGATTGTTCTCGCAATGTGGAGCAGACTCACTCTCGGGGGGACAGGGTTAGGGTGCTTCAATTTGTCGCCAAGGGACATGCAAATTGTGTTCGTTTTTTTCGGTCGTTTAATGCACCACATATGTCCGCAGTTGGTGGATATAGGACTGAAGCTAGTCTTGTGTGGCCTCTCGGCTCATCTCGGATATCCAATTCTTACTAGTTTGGGTGATCCTCATGGGAGAGATGACTTTTTTTGCGGAAGGATTTGCATTCCAATTGTTGTGCCCCGTAATGATAAAATTGGCAAGTGTAATAGGAAAGGGCGGTGGCGTGCTATTTTTTAATAAAAATTCGTTTTTTATTCAAATGGAAAAAGTAAAAAGTGGAAAGTCAAAGACCAAAAACTAAATATAAAACGTAGATATCTCGCAACTAAGCAGGAAGATAGGTTGGATTGCCCATGTTTTTATTCGGCTACGAGATCTACGCTACGGTGTTGCCTCCTCGTGGGTTATCAAACAGATTTCAAGAGTAACGCAGATCTTTATTTGGCTTTTGTTCTCTATCTTTAGTTTTCGGTTCTTGAGATCGTTGTAATGAAACCCCTCCGTCTGTCGATCTACATTCTGGAAAAATTGGTCCTTTTTATTGTATTGTAAAGATTTGTAAAAGGAGAGTTACGGGGAGAAGTGTGGAGGAATAACTCAAAGCATTTGGTCAGTACGCTTTGACAGAGGATTAATGAAAGGATATAGCTCGATTCCCGAGATTCCCTGTGGCGTGAGTTTAGCAAATGTATTTTCTTTCTCGTTTCATATGTATTTCGTTATGTTTTACTAGTCATTCATAATCATTTCCAGCTTGAATACTTTTAAGTAAGAAAGGTAGAATTCAGGTTACTCGCTCTCGCCTTTGGGAAAGTGTTCATGTTCTATATTTTCTTCGTTGGTAAGGATTCATTATATATTCCCTTATCAACCTCTCAACGATCTTTTTCACTTCATATTATTCCAAATTGATTGCTAGACTTTCCCGGCCTATCTTGCCTCACGAAGTAATCAAGGCTCTCTTTGAGTTAAATTCTCCATGTCAATCGTCCCACATACCCCGAAACTCAGACATTCATCAAATATTTCTTTCATATTTATTTACTAGCATAAAATCAACATTCATTATAGGTCATCTCAGGCCCTATTGGACATATTTTGCCGAGATAGACCCGGAGAGAGCCCTCTCCTGTCCTCGTAGGGCTAGCTACGAGGCTGAGCTTGGTTTGGATGCTGTCCTGTGCCTTGCTGCCATTGGCCTATAAGGCAGATTCGATCACCAACATAGTGGCAACCACTGGGAAGAAAATGGTTTGGCTTGTGAATGTGACACTTGACTTGTAGATTGTCTTGCCCCAGTACATGTATCAAGTTCAGATCTGATTGTTGATGGTGGACAACGATCAGACATATGAAGGCTGAAACATTCACCTGGCGACTCCAACTCGATCCAGAGATTCTAGTGCTCACTGATCCATTCATGCAATGGTAGGGTATGTGGCAGACCCTGCGTTTTGTGAAGCTTTAAAAGAAGTTAGAGATCAGTTAGTGGATTTTGAAATTGATGAAGTATTTTTCATTGCCGTGCTTCAATGTTTGAGATCTCCGAAGTTTCCTCCTGAAGCTAAAACTGGTTTCTGTGAGTTAGTTGCTGAAAAATTTGAGAAGGAGATTCAGTATTTAAATGATCAGATCCGATCATATGAATTCCGAGATCCCAAAAAGTTCTTGGAAACTCTCCCTCCTTCAAAACAAGAAACAATAGAGCTTCCCGTGGATGTTTGCATTAACAGTGTGCAGCTGGAAGTATGTATTGCGGAGTTGGGGCAACAAACAGAGTCTGGCTTTTGCGATCCTATTGCAACGTACATGGAAATTTTTTTCAGGTTGAATGATAGATCAAATGGACTTTTACATAACCAGACTCATTATGTGCATGTATGGCTGCCAGCAATTGCATCTGTGTCCTGGTGGAAGCACTCTCAAGCAGCGTCCTTCTCACAATTACTTGATTGGTTGATCTGGCATTACAGCGTTACTTGATCTATTGGTTTTTCAGCAAAGTAGGGTAGGTTTGTGCATAAATAAGCTGCCCAAGGCAGCAGTTCAGCTTCTGGTATTGGTTTATGTACATATTTCAGTATGTATATGTTTTGGATTGGTATGAGTTGTTTTGGGTTTGAAGTTTTTGACTCCATTTCCCAATGGATCTACAGTACCGGGTCTCCGTTTCCCAAAGATCTGCTTAATTCTCGGGCACCTCCAAGGAGCTACCATCCCCATTGGAGCCAATGTTAGATTCACTTTTACATCCTTCCGTCCGAGATCATTACTATTTCTTACATTTCATTTTTAGGTGTCTCGCCCAATTCATGTAATCGTCAATAATGCGAGATTGATTCTTCTTCAAAACCCTATTTTGAAGAAGAAATCATCAAATGTGTTTTTGTAATAAATATTTAATTTGTCAAAGTGTTTCAAGTTGTACAGCTCTTCAATGGTAGCATCTTTAGCAGCTCCTATCCCTGCAAAAGCAAAAACAGAAAGAACATCATCAGCACAAAGAGAGAAAGAAAAATCAAACAAAATAGAGTTTGCATTCAAATGCCAGAATGCCAAAATTATACAAATTGGTTTTCCGAATCAGAAAAAATCAAAGCCATGTCTTTGTGAAAACATTTCTATGTGTATCAATGTTAGTTTGGCATTCAAAGGGTCGATTGAAGTCGAGGTTTAGTGAAGAGAAGGCAAAGCTTGCAAATTTTCAAGCCGTGACTGTGTGAAATCATGGCGCGGCGCATTGGATAACAGTGTGGCGCATAGGTGCGACGCGGCGCATTGGGCGCTCCTCCACAGTGAATTTTTGCACTGGCACGACGCACAGAGCATTCCACCATAAGATTTATCATAGTTTCACGTGCTGTGGAATTTATTCGACGACAGCTAAATATTCATCATGCCTAGGAGTATGTAAGGAGTTGGAGCTGGAACACCTTACTACTATGACTCCCGAGGCACTCGCCATGAAGCAGAGACAAGGCAAGAATGCTGGGCTTGCATGATAATTCCTATTACATTCTAGATTTTTGTTTCATTGACATTGAGCCTCAGACCGTATGGTACCACACATCTAGTGTTTGGGCCAAATTATTCCCATTATCTTGAAGCTAGCCCCATTTTTGTCAAGGAAATCAAGGTTAAAGATGAGGGGCGACATGATAATCCCGGTCTTATGCTGTATCGTTTCTCCACTAAGCCAAAACTCGGTGTAGATCGGAATTGTAGCATGGCGCACAGTCTTATGCAGGAGGCTCAATAGCGGTAGCCTGAAAACTCAATAGGAAGGATGCAGGCATTGCCATTAATTGATTCGGGGGTCTCCGCCACGCCAAGAAGTGCGAGGCTTCGGGTTTCTGCTATGTCAATGATATTGTGCTTGGCATCCTAGAATTGATAAAGGTCCATCAGCGTGTGCTTTATATTGATATTGATATTCATCATGGTGATGGAGTTGAAGAAGCCTTCGAAACTACAAACCGTGTGATGACTGTATCTTTTCACAAATTTGGGGATTACTTTCCAGGCACAAGTCATATTAAATATGTAGGATATGGGAAAGGGAAGTACTATGCCTTGAATGTTCTTTTGAATGACGAAATTGACGATGAGAGCTACAAGAACCTTTTCAGGCCCGTTATCCAGAAGGTAATTGAAGTCTATCAGCCAGAAACAGTTGTTCTGCAATGTGGAGCAGACTCACTCTCAGGGGACAGGTTAGGGTGCTTCAATTTGTCAGTCAAGGGACATGCAGATTGTGTTCATTTTGTTCGGTCGTTTAATGCACCACATATGTCTGCAGTTGGTGGATATAGGACTGAAGCTAGTCCTGCGTGGCCTCTCAGTTCATCTGGATATCTGATTCTTACTGGTTTGGGTGATCCTCATGGGAGAGGCGACTTTTTTGCAGAAGGATTTGCATTCCAATTGTTGTGCCCCGTAATGATAAAATTGGCGGTGTAATAGGAAAGGGAAGTGGTGTGCTATTGTTAATAAAAAATTCAGTTTTTATTCAAATGGAAAAAGTAAAAAGTGGAAAGTCAAAGACCAAAAACTAAATATAAAACGTAGATATCTACAACAGCAAGAAGATAGGTTAGATTTCCCATGTTTGTCTTCAGTTACGAGATCTACGCTACAGGTGTTGCCTCCTCGTGGGTTATCAAATAGATTTCAAGTGTAATGCAGCTTTTGAAGATTATTTGGCTTTTGTTCTCTATTTTTAGTTTTCAGTTCTTGAGCTGTTATGTGACCCCTACATTCCAGGATCTACGTGCAGGAAAATTTCGCTGCAAGATTGTATTATAAAGATTTGTAAAAGGAAGTGCAGGGAGAAGTGTGGGGAAAAACTTCGCTGTATAGTTTTTGACGAAGAATTAATGAAAGGATACAGCTCTAGTTCATGAGATTCCTGTGGCATGAGTTTAGCAAATGTATTTTCTTTCTGTTTCATATGTATTTCGTTATGTTTTACTAGTCATTCATAATCATTTCCAGTTGAATACTTTTAAGTAAGAAATGTAGAATTCAGGTTACTGCTCTGCCTTAGGAAAGTGTTCACGTTCTATGTTTTCTTCTGTTGGTAAGGATTCATTATATATGCCCTTATCAACCTCTCGACAGTCTTTTCACTTCGTATTATTCCAAATTTATTGCTAGACTTTCTGCCTGTCTTGCCTCATGAAATAATCTGCGTCTTTGATTTAACTTCTCTGCTCTCATCTTGTTCATGATTACTCTGATCCAGAAAACTTCAGTCATTTATCAAAGTACCTCTTTCATGTAAATACTAGCCTAAAATCGCTGCATTATAGGTCATCTCGGCCTTGGTAAGTATCTTTGCGAGTTGACACAGGAGAGAGCCCTCTCACATCCCCCTGGGGAAATTCCTTCAGTAACTCAGTAAAACTTGGTTTGATATTACCTTAAGATCTTTCAGAGCTGAAGGCATATTCGAGCACTAACAAGTTTGTATTCTTCTTAGGAGGCATTTTAGAACCCAATACTGATATCTATGCTCAATAGGCCTTTGGAATAACTTAAAATTGATTTTTTCAAAAAATACTTATGCAATTTGAAAAACAAATACACACCTTTTTCTTGATTTTGAGGAGATAGATATTGAAACTGAATTATCTCTATGATTTTGGATCATCAATATCTAAATTTCTTCCCTGGAGTAGCCCTCTGAAGCTTCTTTTGAATGCCGCAAGTCTGGCCCGATTTGGATTCTTGAAGACGAAGGTATTCCCAATATCCTACGATGACCTAATTATGGACTGATTCAATAGAGAAAACTTGTATGACTTGCCACATGTCATAGTTTCCTCCTTTGTCTCTAAAATTGATACCAAAAAACTACAGTCCGTGCACCTATGGAAACTCCAATCCAATGCTCAAAGAGAGAGTTATGATGATTTTCCCACGGTCACCTCTTTGAGATGAAATTTGGGAGCTTGAAAAATCCCTAACTTCCATAGACCATATCTCCGAATATATTGTGAATCAAGATATAAAATATTTCCACAATGTTCCTTAGGATTTCAGCTTTTCTCTGTGAAAATTTAAGCTTTTGAACCCTCGTAGAAAAAACGTTATAGAAAACATTCCACAATTACCTGTTTAGGTTAAATTTAGGAGCCTACAAAAATCCCTAACTTTCACAGATCATATCTCCAAATATATTATGAACCAATATTGGAAATGTTTCCACGACGTTCCTCAAGATTTCGATTTCACTCTATAGAAATTTCAGCTTCTAAACCTTCGTAGAAAAAAATTTATAGAGAAAATTCCACGATGACCTGTTTGGAGCAACAAAAACCTAGAATCCAAATCTCTGATACCAAATGTTATGAAACTAGCTCCAAAAATAGAAGATAAGAGAGATCAATGCCTTAGAAATCATCCACTTCGAGGGGGAAACCTCCAATACATTACATAAATGAACAATTCTTTGATGATTGAAATGACCAAAACCTCATTTCTATATAGAGGAGTCCATGGGGCCATAATTTAATCCTAGCCGACCTAATAATAATAATGTAAGGGCACAATAAAAAAAATATGGGGGTTACAAGGCTACAACAGTAAAAATAAGGGTGTTATACTAGCAACAATAAGGGACTATACTACTAATATAAGGACATAACAGCGAAATAACTGAAGCATGTAGAAAGTCGTAAACGAAAATCCAATATCAATATTGAGAATGCCTACTGTGGCTACCATCCCTTTCCTTTTATGCTTGTGATTCCTCACACCATTGGACCCACACAATAATGATGTTGCACTTGGCCACTAACCTCCATAATGATAGCGTTGTCCTCCACTATCTCCACTACCTCCATGACTGCATTTTTGATTTGGTCATCTTGACCCCATCCACATTCACACTAAGAGGTAGTTTATTCATCTTGACCCCATCCATATTCACTGATCCACATTCACACAAAGAAGTGGTTTACTCCTACTAATGGCATCTATGGGTCCCTCTACCCTCTTATTCATCTATATTGTTAAAAAAAGAAAAAATTAATATTCCAATTAGCTAAAAGCTAATGAGGAATATTACAACAAGCCTTCCTCCATGAAGTTGAAACTGAAATTTCCTAGTTCAAAGGGTACCACTAGAAACCTTGTTCCATATTTTAGGGAGAGTTTGAGGCCATATAACTAGAATTTATCATAACTCTCTAGAATTTCCTTAATCACCTACAAAAAGATTCATTCATTGGTATTGACTCGTTTGATACTCAAAATTATCAAATACAAGAGAATCATTTATACAAACACATTATGGTAAAGGTACCTATCTATCATAAGTACATAGTTTCATCACAAAATCGCTAATACGGGTTGTTTCCCTCTCTTATGAGTTACAATAACATACATTAGCCTATGCCTTCATATTAATTATCTACTAACTCATTAAAGCATGGAATGGATTCATAACAAGAGATCATCATAAAATAAGAAATATGTCATGCATATAACCAACACTTAACCAGAATAGAACCATGGAAAATTGGTCATTAATCATAATTTAAATGAAAATATTTCTCATTATTCCCAATAATAATTAATACATAATAACATATGAAAATTCCACCAAGTTAGGGACTTACACATACCACCCAACCATATATTGGGGTGAACAAATTCTTTCTTTCAACTAGTCACCCCTGTGTAATATTCCAAGGATTAATGTGGGATATCATGAGATAAACCAAAACAAAACCAACTAGGGCATCCATAGGATAAACCACCTCAACCCTTAACCACAATGATTTCACATAATGTGGTCTAGAAATCACCAAACCAGCACAAGCTTGGGTGCCTTAGAATTTCCTCACAATACCCATAATAATTTTTCTATCTCCACCCACATTTCAAGGGATTCCCAGATAAAACCATATCCACCACCAACAATTGGGATCTTCCTGAGACCACCTCTCCTAGATCTGAAATATTTTGGAAACTGAAAGCTCAACCATGAATTAACCTTGTCACACTATGAATCTCGAGGAAATGGAAAGGAAAGGAAATAACAACAAAATAACATGTAAACCAAATGCATGCACACCATTCATTCAAATCCGACCAAGGAAATCACACATGTAATTTTTTACTTGCAATATTTTTCCTTCGACTCCCTTGCTTCCCTTTACTTGCTTGCTTGTGTCGAACTGATCTCTCTCTCTCTCTCTCTCTCTCTCTCTCTCTCTCTGGATTTTAGCTTCTTAAATTGATCAAAATATGTCAACTATTTCTCAAATTTCTTTTTATCATTAATGTCTTATTTCTCTTCCTTTCCTTTTCCTATTTTTTCATTTTTCCATTTTTTTCTCTCTAATTTCGCTTTCATGTATATTTTTTTCCCTTCATATTCCTTGAATTAATTGCCATTTAATGCCTTTTTCCTTTTCCAATGCCAAATTCCAATTCCAGTTTCCATAGGCATTAATTAACCACAAGATATTCCCACTTAATTGTTTTCCCTCAATTCATCTTGAAATGCATGTCCCATGACCTTGGTATTATTTTTTTTCCTTTATAACTCCCTTATAATTACATAGAAAATCAACCTAGGCTTATTACATCCCCATAAGAAAATTGTTCCATTATACCTCTAGATCTTATAACCCGAAAAAAATTGACTCTTGGATGTTTTAGGAGTGTAGAGAGTATAAGCTCATATAATATCTTGATGTATGGACCTAGTATTTGATGAAAATGGGCCATTAATTAACATAAGTATTTTACATCATTCATACCCAATAATTCCTAATTTTGTAGGGTTTTCTCATGCAATTTTTTTAGGAAGGAATCAAAACATTTGGAATATGAACCCCAATTCCTCGTAAACATGCAATTTAGTCATTTTATTTTGAAAACCATTGGTAGCCCTGTCGAATCTTGGTTGTATAAAGTGGGAAAATATTGTAGTTGTGAAAAATACTAGTTTTAGAGAGTCCTTGGTGATGGTAAAGTGATTGATTATATCATTGGTTAGAGGTGGAGTAAGTGCATAGAAAGATGTTCCAAAGGAATAGGTTTTTTAGCCTAGTTCAAAGAACAAGAGTTTGGTAATTTGGATTGAAGGAAAAACCAATTATGATGGTAAGTAATACCGTTGGAAATTAGGTAATGGAACTAGATGGTGAAATAAAATATATTGAATAGATATATATAATATACTAGATTCAAGACCAAGAAAGTGGATTAGTGTAGGGAATATTTAAAAATAAGTTATCGATCTTGATCATTGAAGAGTAGAATGTAAAATTGATTAGTTGGTTTAAGTGAAGCATATAGATAATCAATAGAATAGCTAGAGAGAACTATAGATTATAAATTTTACCATTGAAGTGTGGAAGATAGGGAAGTGATTGGAAGCTCCTATAAGTTTGTTCCTACAATGTAGCATATGCGAATGGTGTCTCTTATACATTTGTTACAACAAAGTATTAGAAGATATAGGTGTTTTTTATTTCTGTGTTCTTGTAAAATAGAAAATGTGTTTGTCGTCTCTTCCATGTAGGTACTAGTAAGCCATAGGAGATTACTGTCCCTTATAAATTGGTTCCTAAAAATAATTATTGTTAAAGATGTTTTTTTCTTTTATGAAAAATATGGTCGAAGGTATATCTATTCTTTGATGTTTAGTTTACAATATTGAAGATTTAGGGTGTTTTGAATGTAAAAATAAGTGAAATATTTTATTATACTAATTCAGCCTCTATCTTAGTATAATTAACAATTCAATGGTTGGTATCAAAATAGCTTCCTTAGGAGGAAACCAAACATCAAAATATCTCAGAGAGACCAATGGCTAGTCTGCAAGATACATTCCCACAGAAAGTCCAATTATTTGATGGAACATAATATGCTTTCATAGGATAAGGACGGTGGCCTATATGATATCTCTTGTTTTTTACATATTTATATGAATTAAGGATGGTTATTAAATTCCAACATTTCCCCCATCTATCCAAAATGGTAAAAGTGCCATTGTAAGTAATGAAAAATAAATGAATGGCATAATTTTTTTCCTTGTAGAATCAAACTTTTTCAATGTAATCCAATATGAGTATACAAAAGACATTTAAGAACAAATTTAGAAGAAATATGAAGGATATTAAAATTAAAATAAGAAAAGCTTTAAAATCATTGAACATGATTTGATATTTTGAAGATGGATTTTGACGAAAACATGCAACTATCTTTCTTCATGTAGATAATATTGGTAATTCTATGACTGGAATTGATGAAAATGTTGAGGAATCAATAATTGTTTGGAAATATTTGAGATGTGTTTCCTTGATATATAATTAAAAGGCTCCTCGAATTGTAGAAAATAAATATTTTGAAACATTCCTGATAGGAGAAATTAATGTAATCCTCAATGCATATTAAATTATAACTAAAAGAGAGAATTTAATATTAAAGGATTCACTATTTGTTGACAATTTTCCAAAATGGTTGTGATGGATGTCCACTCTGGTGGTTGATGTTAAGGACTACAAGTTTAGGGAAATTTTATTGATATAGTCACTGGTGGGTTTCTAGTGTTTGCAAAGTCATGTAGTGGTTACATACTACTGGATGTATGATCTAGTGGCTTATATTTGAAGGTATTATTTCTATTATTTTTTAGATTTTTTTCAGTGTGTGTAGTTGGATAGTCCTCTTTGAGACCTTTCCAATTGTATATCCCGCTTGATACCACTCCTAAGAGATGATGAAATATTCTATCTCGAATTTTTAGTAGGGTTCCAGGGTGCATGGTTTCACTATGTCTTGCTAATGTAAATTCATAGGTGAGGTGCTAGAACATGAGGGGATCGAGAAAATAATGTGAAATTCATTTCCAAGGGTATGTTAGCATGACGGTGACATTGAATTATGTGGTAGGTAAAATGTGGTATGTTGATTTCACACTTTTGGGTGCCCAAGTGGCCCTTTCTTAGGTGACATATTACATGATGAAATCATCAAAAATCTCAGTTCTTAAGCAATGGATGGCATGATATATTGTAGCGGTTGGACAATAATTGTTTTTTTAGAAGACAAAAATTATTCCCGTCACACAAAATAGGTGTAATTTGAGATTTTTGTGTAGACATGGTCTGATGGAGTGGTTGACATAGTGTCTTAGAAAGGAAATATCTATGTTAATAGGCACAAAATTTTTTATCATGTTGTATAGAGTTAGGTTGAACTGTTTCACAAAGATTTTGCATGGCTAATAGAGGGTCAAAAAAAATATAATTCCATCATGAGAAGTTAATTTATTTATGTAAATTCAATGTTGATGGTTACAATACCATTGTTTTCATGGTTTTCTTGTAAAATGTTGTATTTGGAGATCTAGGATTTTTCATATTTAGAAAATAAAGACATAATAAAACCATTGCAAATAATATTTTCCTTGATATTATGTGACGTTTGAGTAGTTATAGATGGAAACACATGAATGGTGAACAAAAGTGATGTAGGACTGAGAATGTTGCAGACAAGCTACAGTTCTATGGCACAATGGTTAAGAGACATGTGGTAGGTGGAACTAACAATATTGGCTGGCCAAGTGACATATTTTAGAATTAAATGTGGCATCACTCAAATAATTCCACATGCAAAACTCACGAAAACATGATGTCATGAAATAAAAGACATCATATGGTTAAAGGTGTTAGTTTTAGGTCTTAGTCACATGTGAAAGAGTTTTGGAGAAATAAAGTAACATCAAAAATAAATATTGGCATTTCAACACCTAATCTAATTAAAAAAACAAAGGTATTTGTGGAAAAGTAATTAAATGAGGTTCAATTAGTAAAACAATTCGACGGACTAATATCGTTAATAAAAATTCTCATTGATAAAAATAATGGATTAATGCCCTTGGTATTCAAAGGCTTAGTACAAAAAATGTGATTCGTATCTTTTTAGCTTATTGATGCATAAAAAATTGCAACTGAAGTATAATGTAACCACAAGTGCATACACATAACAAAAGAGGGAAATAAAAGGAAACTATAAAGAGAAAGAGACACCAAAACTTGATAGCGTATTTCACTCAATGCGTGATACGTCTCTGGGCCGTACTCAAAGTGGGGAGGCCTCCTCTTTCATCAAAAACAAAATCAAAGAGAATACATGGAAATATACATGTTATAATTCTAAATTTCGAGATGTATTGAAAATGGGTTGGTAGGATTAGAAAATTATCTGCTCCATCAAAATCCTGGTGAAAAATCATGAAGTTTAAGTATAAACATGACCCATTTTTTCCACGGTCAAATCTAGGATCTATGGGAATTTTTTACACTCCTCACAGGATTTTCTTCCAGAGATCAAAAAAGAATCCACCACTAAAATGAAGAAATGGACTACTTGAACGGAGTCCTAGAAAAATTTCCATTCAAATGAGTATAAAATTTTCCCATTTATTTCACAATGACTTACGGGATCTAAGGAATCTCAAATATTCCCTAAAATATTCCCTAGAAAATTCAAAAGGATTATTCCTCAAAATATTCTCTGCAAATTCATTCTCGGAATGTACACCCATGAAGTTACGGCTCTGGTTTCCTTGACAACACTAACCTCCTAGTTATGCCACATGACCTCTTTCTTAACCCTGGTGCCATTTTTTGTTTAAATGGTGTACATTGGGAAGATGCAGTACCCTCCTTCCACATTTACCCAAGTTTACAAGTCCGTTGGGGTAAACATGTGATGAAGAGTTACTATGATATGATTAAAATCCCCATTTACAGTTAAGGAAGAGGAATAGACACACCAAACACCAAACTAAACTTCCTCAGGAGCTACAGGACCCCTAGGGGATAACCAACAACTCCAGGTCCACAACCCAAAATTTAACTTGCTCTTTAGCTATACTAGAACCCCAGTCAAATCCATGATAAGCTCTCCATGCGACCTAAACCCACTAGTTTCTCACACAACAAGGCTTCCATGTGTTTGTAGTCTTTTCCAGGAAGCTTTGTGCCAACAACCTCAAATTATGAGCTAGTTTTTCAAGGTTGGGACTCATACCTCTGCTCAAAACTTGATAAAGTTATCAGAAATGATAAATAACGAGGACCTAACCTGAATCATCCTAACAACGAAATACATGTCATCAAACACATCATGAAAAGGAAATGTTCAGGTCATAAATACAATTTAAACGTAGGGATCCCATACTTATTTGAAAATGACCAATAAGGTCTAAGGCCTTCTGATAATTGATGCAATAACATCTATTAGGTCATGCATTCAATAGGCATTCATTATTAATCAAAATGTGGAAAGACCCATAACTAAAATCTGTCATGAAACCATGCTTATAACTAGAATAATAACAGGGATAGAACAATAATTAAATCCACATACTAACAAGAACATTTACTCATGAAATAAAAGAGGAAAATAGCTCTTATTAACATATACAAAGCCAAACCAAGTCAAGGACTTCCATGTACCATGGGAGCATTGATTGGGATGAGCCAAATATTTCTTTCATGCAACCAACCCCATGCCATACTCCAAGAATAAATGTAGAACTGCCAAAAAAACCAACCATGCTTCTTATGCTTCACCAAATATCTCACCAAACTGGTCAATGATTTCTAGTCCAGAAGCAAGATACAACCAGGTTTTACTATATATTCCACATGGGATTTATAGGCAAAAAGAAGAAACATATGGTACTAGGATTTACCGCAATCCCATCATAAACCATATTGGTCGATAAATTTTCCCATTTCTACCTACTTTTTATACATTTAATCTTACCCATTCCATAGATTTTTTGAGGTTAAGTTATGTCTCAACCAATGAAGGTATAATTAATTTGGCATGTATTTTTTGAATATCGATTAATGAAATGTAGTCCTAAGGGAACGTTGCCTATGTGACTTGCTCATTAAAGTTATTTTGTAGAATTGATATACTAGTGACCAGCAGCCTATGATTCAAGGCATGGTTGTTAACGATATGAAATTTTATTCCAGGAGAAGGACTGAACGATGATTGACCAACGAGAAGATGATGGAATGAAATAATTGCTATCTTTTTCATTACGTTTCTTCTTTAACGTTTTGTATATTTTTTAGCAGACATAGTTTTCATAATTTATGAGTTTGTTAGTACTATTTCAGAAACAAAGAAATGTATAAGTAATTGTTAACAATGCAGAAACAGGAGCCTCTAGATCAGAGAACTGTAACATCAAAATTTATTGTATTTATTTCCTTATTAATTCAATTTTGATTTCCTAAGCTTCGTATAATCTTCAATATTTTGCAACAACCCTGATCAAAGAGTTGGGCCCACTCTCCTGATTAGGTCATGTTGGATTAGTTATATGTGTAGATCTACATTTTTTATGATTCTATTTTTATTGTTGTAATGATTTATTGATTTTTTGTTGCCTTAAATTCCGATTGATGTTACTTTGAATTGTTGTTACTCCAAGTAGCTTCTTGTTATTCAATCATTATGCTTGTTGAATGCTCAATGTTTGGTAGGGAACATGTGGCCTGCATATATTTTGCATGGTAGCCTCAAAACAATTACAAGCTCCAGCTTGACAATTAATGTCGGGAAAGGTGAATTCCATAATTCATATATGAACACAAATATTTTGGCATCATTTACGAGGAGGCTATCTAAGGTGAAAAATCATTACTAATATTTACCATAGGACCACTCTCTCCTCCTGGTGAGGCAAGGTTTGCACCAATCCTTATCCTAGGACTCAAGCTTAGATTTTGTGATCGATTTTTTCTTCCTTTTTGTTTTTAGGACACTCTCTAGCACTAGTTAATGGAAGTTTGCACTGAATATCTTCCAGGGCTCGAGATTAGATTGGTTTTTTTTATTTCCTTTGATTTCTTGATTTTAGGAACACTCTATCACCTTGGTTAGGGGAAGTTGTACTAAAAATTTTCCAGGGCCTGAGCTTAAATTGTTGGATTGTTTATCTTTCTATCAATAAAAGAGGTCATCCTCTTATCATGGAAAATCAAGTCTTTTTATTGTGTTCTAGGACCGGACCCTTTAAATTT
Source organism: Pinus albicaulis (assembly GCA_034641835.2). NCBI lineage: Eukaryota > Viridiplantae > Streptophyta > Pinopsida > Pinales > Pinaceae > Pinus > Pinus albicaulis. The sequence goes on along the minus strand of CM076581.1, from coordinate 22,211,388 downwards.
ATTTTTCATGTTTTTATTCACTTTCAGATTGTATGAACAAAGACACTAACAAAAGAGGCAGTGGTAGAGGAAGACCCCCAAAAGCAGGAAGGAAAAATCTATGCAGAATTATGTATATCCAAGAGATCATTTCAAGAGTTGAGTTTGGAGCATAATCACAAACCGTTGTTAGGGTTACATCTCGTACAAGATCTGAAGGACCATACTTTTCACAACCTTAACCTTTCCCAATAACAGAAGCATAATGTAGGGAGTAAGAATTAGAATGAAGTTGCCTTGCAAAACTCAAGTGAGAAGAAGAAAGAAGCAGTGGCCCTATAGAGGTCAAAGAATAAGTAGGAAGTAGAGGATATGAGGATTTGACCATTGCAATCTCAGAATAAGAAGAAAGAGACAAAATATAATAAACTCCACCATTTGGTCAAGGGTGTGTTGTTAAACAAACTCAACCACGCATTGTAGAACCATTAGAACCTCTTGAGATCCAAAATAAATATTGGAGGATATTCATGGATCACACAACTTCCATGATCAAGTTCCAAATTGGATAAATTAGAGGTGATGCACCTATGAAAAATATTATATTAACAACATTACCTAATTTCCATGGTCTCTCTTCTGAATATATGGATATATTCCTCTTCAAATTTGACATTGTCTATTGGGGATACGACTATATTTCTAATGATTAAATATTGAGGATATTCCATGCTACTCTAAAAGGAATAAATATGAGATGGTTTATGGGTTTAGGATGGAAAACTATTACACCATGAGATGACATGAAGGAAATTTTTCTTGGAAAATATCAGGACTACCGCATGTCTCAACATATTAAAGAATAAATATTCAAGTTTATGTTAGGTCTCTATCTTACTAGTGTAGTCCCTTATTGTTGTTAGTGTATCCCCCTTATTATTATTGTTGTACCCATGTAACCTCAATATTTTAATTATTGTGCCCTTACATTATTATTTTTAGGTCGGCTAGGATTATATTGTGACCCCATGGAATCCTATATATAGAAGGAGGTTTTTTCAATTGTATCATCAAAGAATTGTTCATTTATGTAATGTAAAGGAGGTATCCGTCTCGAATTTTATTATTTATAATGCGTTGGATCTTAATTCAGGATATCATCAAATTAGAATGAAGACTGAAGAAATTCTGAAAACAACATTTCGAACTCATGAGGGTCATTATCAATTTTTGGTCATGCCTTTTGGCCTTTCCAATGCAGCTTCTGAATTTCAAGGGTTAATGAATTCCATTTTCAAACCTTCCTTAGAAAATTTGTGTTATTATTTTTTTATGATATACTAATCTACAATAGGTCTTGGAAGGATCATGTTCCACATGTTGAAAAGGTGCTCAAACTATTGGAGGAGAAAAAACTATATGAAAAAACCTCCAAATGTTTCTTTGGAGTACAAGAGGTGGAATATTTGGGTCATATTGTATCTCATGAGGCTGTTAAGGTAGACCCTAACAAAATTAAATCCGTTAATGAATGGAAAGTCCCCACAACCATAAAGCAGTTGCGGTGATTTCTCAAGTTAAGAGGGTATTATCCCAAGTTTGTCAATAATTATGGGAGAATAATAGCACCTCTAACAACATTATTAAAGAAAGATGCATTTTCATGGAGTCTTGAAGCAACTAATTCCTTTGAACATCTTAAGGATGCAATGTTCCTAGCACTGGTCTTAGCTACACTAAACTTCACAATTTTTTTTATTGTGGAATGTGATGCCTCAGGAGATGTAATTGGTGTTTTTTTGATGTATGAAGGAAGAACCATTGCTTTTGAAAGTCGTCCAATCAAAGGAAAGTATTTACATAAAGCTATTTATGAGAAGGAAATTTTGGCAATACTATACGCACTAAAGAAATGAAGACCTTACCTAATGGGAATACACTTTAAGGTAAAAACTGATCATGATATTCTTAGACACATTTTGGAACAAATACTATCTTCCAAAGAGAAACAAAAATGGGTCACAAATATTTTGGGTTATGACTTTGAAATAATCTACAAAAAAGGGAATCTAAATGTTTTTGTAGATGCACTCTCAGGAAAGGATGAAGCGGTGGAAGCATTAGTTTGTGACATTTCTATTATCCAACCAGATTGGATAACCAAAGCAATGGATGAATGGAAGAAGGATGAGGCACTGTGGACACTCATTCAAAAATTGCAACAAGATCCTAGTACATCTGATACATTTAGTTGGAAAAGTGATTACTTATGGTACAAATATCGCTTATATATTTGTAAGAATTCCCAAATAAAAAAAAATACTCTTTTGGAATTGCACACTTGTCCTTTAGGAGGACACTCTGGATTTTTAAAAACTTACCACAGGGTGAAGAAAGATTTTTTTTGGGATGGCCTTAAATCTGATTTTCAAAAGTTTGTGGCTGAATGTTTGGTTTTCCAGAAAAACAAAGTTGAGACAATTAAGACCTCGGGTCTTCTACAGCCTTTATCCATTCCAAGTCAACGATGGGAGGAGATTTCAATGGATGTTATCATAGGTTTACCTAATTCGAAAGGAAAAAGTGTCATCATGGTGGTATTTGATAGACTTGCCAAGTGTTAGGTCCCTATATTACTAGTATAGTCCGTTATTGTTATTAGTGTAACCCATTTATTGTTATTAATGTACCCTTTTAACCCCCATTTTGTTATTATTGTGCCGTTAAATTATTATTGTTAGGTCGGCTAGGATTACATTGTGGCCCACTAGGATTACATATGGCCACATGGACTCCTATATATATAAAGGAGGTTTTGTAAATTGTATCATCCAAGAATTGTTCATTTATGTAATGTATTGGAGGTTTCCCACTCGAAGTGGCTTATTTCTAAGGTGTTGATATCCCTTTTCTTTTATTTTTGGAGCTGGTTACATAACATTTGGTATCAGAGCTTTGGATTATAGGGTTTCGCTATTCCAAACAAGTCTTAATGGAATTTTCACTATAAATTATTTTCTATGAAGTTTCAGAAGCTGAAATGTCTAGGGTGAAAAGTCGAAATCCTAAGGAAGATTGTCTAAAAATTTCAGAGCTTGTTTCGCAATATTTTCGGAAATATGATCTGTGGAAGTTAGGTCTTTTTTCAGGCTCCTAAACAGGTCATCGTGGCGTTTGCGCTATAACTTTTTTTCTACGAATTTTCAGAGTCTGAAATTTTTAGGGTACGAAGATGAAATCCTGAGGAAACTCATCAAAAAATTTGAAAGCTTGGTTCACAATATTTTTGGAGATATGATATGTGGAAGGTAGTGCTTTTTCAGGCTCCTGAATTTCATCACAAAGAGGTGATTGTGGGAAAATTTCAATAACTCTCTCTATGAGCATCGGATTGGAGTGTCGTAAAAATTGGTCACAAGTACACAAAATTTAGTTTCTTGGCTATCAATTTTAGAGGTGAAGGATGAAACAGTGACATGTGACAAGTCGTACAATTTCGCTCTACTAAACTAGTCCATAATTATGTCATTGTGGGAGATTGGACATAACTTTGTCTTGGAGAAACCAAATCAGGTTAGACCTATGGAATTAAAAAGAGAATTTAGAGGGCTACTTCAGTGCTGAATTTTAAATATTTAAGAGCCATAATCACAAATATAATCCAATTTCAATATCGAGCTCCTCAAAAGCAAGAAAAAGGTGTGTTTTTGTTTTTTTTCCGAATTTCATAAATCGTGTTTGAAGAATCAATTTGAATTGATTCCAAGGGCATATTGTAGAATATATATCAGTATTGGGTTCTAAAATATGCCCCATAAAAATAATTCAACACCCATTAAGCCTTCAAAAGGCTCTACTATGACTCATGAAGATGAAGAATTGCAACATGATCTATCAAAATTACAAGAGCAAGTGCAACAAATTTCACTCTTGCAAAGAGCAACAAAAAATGAAATGGAAGTTTTGAAGAAAGGCGTGGAAGCGAAGATGGACGGTTTGAAGAAAGGCGTGGAAGCTAAGATGGATGGCATGGAAGCTGGCGTGGAAGCTAAGATGGATGGCATGGAAGCTAAGATGGATGACATGAAAGACAACATGGAAAACATGAAGAATGATCTAAAAGCAGACAGAGAAGGTTTGACAAAGTTGATACAAGAAATGTTTCCTAATGGTGAAAAGATAGTAGAAGAACCTCATGATGAGAACAAAATAAATGTTAATCGTGATTTCATAAACTCTAATGTTGGGGGGAAGAACCACCATATTCCAAAAATGGATATGAGGAAGTTTGATGGAAAGGATCCTGTAACATGGATACTACAGATGGAGCAATATTTTGATCTCCATAACGTGCAAAAAACACAAAAGGTACGCATTGCAACTTTACATTTAGAACAAAATACATTTGTATGGTATCAATGGCTTTGCTCCCGTAAAAAATTGTCACTTGGTCAATTTTTACGGAGGAAATGATAGCACATTATGAGGATACAAAGAGAAACACCTTCTTTAGCCAATTGATAAATCTCAAACAAAAGGGTTTAGTGGGGCAGCACATTGAGGAATTCCAAAAATTGAATATAAGGGTAACTGATATTCCAGAGGAACACATGATCGATCTATTCATAGGCACTTTAAAGGATAATATCCAACATGAAGTTCGCGTTTTGGAACCAGATTCATTGGAGAAGGCATTCAGGTTGGCAAGAAAAGTTGAATGTAAAATAATGGCGACAAGGAAGCCTACCACTCAATTCTATAAAGAAGGAAGTGTTGCTACGTCTAGATTTCCACAACATACAAGGTTGACACCACAACAATTGGAAGAAAAAAGAGCAAAAGGGCTTTGCTACAGTTGTGATAGCAAATACACTAAAGGTCATAAGTGTGCTGAGAAGAAATTATTTTACATAGATTGTGAAGAGGAAGAAGAAAATGAACAAGAAGAGGATATACACCAGGAACCAGCCCCAGAAGAGGAAGAAATGAATCAAACCATATCGTGTAATGCACTGGCAGGAATTACCACTCCTCAAACTCTCAAGATAAAAGGACAAATCAAGAAGAGAAAGGTAATAGTGTTGATTGATTCAGGTAGCACCCATAATTTTATTCATTGTAAGGTAGCTAAGGAATTAAATTGTTTCCTATACCCAGCACCAGAATGTCAAGTGATGGTTGCAAATGGAGGAACTATAAATTGCTCTGGAAAATGCCATAATATCAAGCTAACCATGGGGAATATGTATTGAATAGTCCAATGCTTTCCATTCCTATGGGAGGTGTTGATGTTGTACTAGGAGTACAATGGTTACAATCTTTGGGGATGGTAGCTTTTAATTTTCAAGAAATTTTCAAGAAATTTTTTTCAGAAGGAAAGGAAGTTGAATTACGGGGTATTGCGGGGAAGTCGGGAAAGATAATAAGCTCTAATGTCATGACAAAGCTTCTAAAAAAAGAACAATGAGGCGTCATTGCACAATTATGCTCACTAGAAGTTCCAACATCAAAATCATCTATTTCTGCAGATCTCCAACAAGTCTTGGACAATCATTCCAAGGTGTTTGAAACTCCCAAAGGACTCCCACCTATTCGTGATCATGATCATGCTATTCATTTGATTCCAGGAAGTGTTCCTCCAAACATACGGCCTTATAGATATCCTTACTTCCAAAAGAGCGAAATTGAACGTATGATTGCAGAAATGTTAGAGGCGGGTATAATTCAACCTAGTCAAAGTTCTTTCTCTGCTCCTGTAGTATTGGTACACAAGAAGGATGGATCATGGTGAATGTGTACGGATTATAGGGAGCTCAATAAGCTCACCATTAAAGATAAATTTCCCATTCCTGTGATTGATGAATTATTGGATGAATTACATGGAGCAATTTATTTTACCAAGTTGGATCTTCGTTCAGGATATCATCAAATTAGAATGAAGACTAAATATATTCCAAAAACAACATTTCGAACTCATGAGGGTCATTATGAATTTTTGGTCATGCCTTTTGGCCTTACCAATGCACCTTCTACATTTCAAGGGTTGATGAATTACATTTTCAAACCCTTCCTTAGAAAATTTGTGCTAGTATTTTTTGATGATATACTAATCTACAGCAGGTCTTGGAAGGATCATGTTGAACATGTTGACAGGGTGCTCAAACTATTGTAGGAGAAACAATTGTATGCAAAAACATCCAAATGTTTCTTTGGAGTACAAGAGGTGGAATATCTGGGTCATATTATATCTCACGAGGGTGTTAAAGTAGACCCTAACAAAATTAAAGCCATTAAGGAATGGAAAGTCCCCAAGATGATAAAGCAGTTGCGAGGATTTCTTGTGTTAACAGGCTATTATCGCAAGTTTGTTAAGAATTATGGGAGAATAGCAGCACCTCTAACAACATTATTGAAGAAAGATGCATTTTCATGGACTCCTGAAGCAACTAAGGCCTTTGAACATCTTAAAGAGCCAATGTGCCTAGCACCGGTCTTAGCTACGCCAGACTTCACAAAAACCTTTATTGTGGAATGTGATGCCTCAGGAAATGGAATTGGTGCAGTTTTAATGCAGGAAGGAAGACCCATTGCTTTTGAAAGTCGTCGAATCAAAGGAAAGTATTTACAGAAACCTATTTATGAGAAGGAAATGTTAGCAATACTGCATGCACTAAAGAAATGGCGAACTTACCTAATGGGAAGACACTTCAACGTAAAAACTGATCATGATAGTCTTAAACACTTTTTGGAACAAAGACTATCTTCAGAAGAGCAGCAAAAATGGGTCACAAAGATGTTGGGTTATAACTTTGAAATAATGCAATTGAAAGCTTAACAATGTTATTGCGAATCACAAATAAAAGCATTGAAAGAGGTGGAAACATTCTTTGTGCCATTTCTATTATCAACTAGATTAGTCTTCGAAGCAAAGAGAATGGAAGAAGGACAAATATGCATATAGACACTCATTCAAAGTTACTGACAAAATCTGGTACATCATTTAGTTAAAAAATGATTCATATGGGTACAAATAAACATATCTTTGTAAATTCCAACTAAACAAAATATTACGGGTGCAACTTCTCCTTTAGAGAACACAAGGAGATTTTAAAAGCACACGGAGGGTGAAAAATTTTTGGGATGGCAGCAAATGGTATTCAAAAGTTTAGCCGTGGAGATTTTTAGTTTTTCGATTAAAGACAAATTTGAAACAATTAAGACCGGAACCTACAACCCTATCCATTTCAGAATCAATGTTGGAGATTTCAATGGATTTGATCACAGGTTTACCTAAGTCCGAAGGAAAGAGTGTAATCATGGTGGTAGTTGATAGACTTACCAAGTATGCACACTTTTGTGCATTATCTCATCCATTTAAAGCAAGTACAGTTGCTACTACATTTATGGACATAATTCAAAAACTACATGGAAGCCCAAGGGTTATTGTGAGCGACAGAGATCCCATTTTTACTGGAAATTTTTGGACGGAGTTATTTTCTTGTTTGGGTACTCAATTAGCTCATAGCTCATCTTATCATCCTCAATCTGATGGTCAAACCGAGATAGTAAATAAATGTTTGGAAGGATATCTTCGTTGTTTTGTATCTGATAAACAAACACAATGGGTCAAGTGGTTACCTCTTGCTGAATGGTGGTATAACACTTCCTTCCATACTGCAGCAAAAATGACCCCATTTATGGCACTCTATGGATATCATCCACCATCCATCACATCATCTTTAAGAGAAAATTTGAAGGTTCAAGCAGTGGAAGATCACATCGAGCATCAGCAAGAAGTTCTCCAACTCTTAAAGGATAACCTGAATTTGGCACAAAATCGAATGAAACAACAGGCAGATCAACATCGCAGCGAGAGAAGTTTTGATGTAGGAGATTGGGTATTTTTACGGCTAAAACCATATAAACAAATGTCCCTCAAGAAAGCTAAGAAGGATAATAAATTATCGCCAAAGTACTATGGTCCTTACAAGGTGTTGCAAAAGATTGGTACTATGGCATACAAATTGGAGCTTCCTGCTTCTTCGCGAGTACATCCAGTGTTCCATGTTTCATGCTTAAGGAAGGTTATAGGTGAAAATCTTCCAGTTCAAACAGTATTGCCAGAACTTGATGGGGAAGGGAAGATCATATTGGAACCTGAAGCAGTCATAGAAAAAAGAACTCGACAACTACGAAATCGATCAATTTCATTGTCTCATGCAATTGAAGAACTTGCAGAAGCACCAAGAAATAATCAACCGTTGAGGACAACACTTGTTTGAAGGAGAGAACGTAATGAATTTTCTATTGCTGTACCGTCCCTTATTGTTATTAGTGTAACCCCTTATTGTTATTATTGTACCCTTGTAACCCCCATTTTGTTATTATTGTGCCCATAAATTATTATTGTTAGGTTGGCTAGGATTACATTGTGGCCCACTAGGATTACATTATGGCCATATGGACTCCTATATATAGAAAGGAGGTTTTGTAAATTGTATCATCCAAGAATTGTTCATTTATGTAATGTATTGGAGGTTGCCCCCTCGAAGTGGCTTATTTCTAAGGCGTTCATATCTCTTTTCTTCTATTTTTGGATCTGGTTACACAACACCAAGTATTAAACTTTTGCATTATCAAATATCAACAGCAAATGAATTTTACTCTTGAATTTTATGACAATTCAAAATATACCTTGAAACCCAATTGAATTATTATGGCGACAAAGTCAATTTTTTACTAGAAAATTTTGGAACAACAATTAACCCTCTTGTTTGGGTACTCAACTAGCTCATAGGTCATCTTATCATCCCTCGATCTAATGGTCAAAAATTAGATAGTAAAAAAAATTTGAAGGATATCTTCTATAGCGCATATCTTGATAAAAAACACAATGGTCCAAGTGGTTACCTCTACAAGAATGAATGGTATATATGCTTCCATCTATGACTCATTTTAATTTATGGAAATTTATGGATATCATCCACTGTCCATCACATCATCTTTAAGAGAAAATTCTAAGGTTCAAGCAGTGGAAGATCACATCGAGCATAAAAAACAAGTTCTCCAACTCTTAAAGGATAACCTAAATTTGGTACAAAATCGAATGGAACAACAAGTAAATCAACATCACAGCGATAGAAGTTTTGATGTAGGAGACTAGGTATTTTTAAGGCTACAACCATACAAAAAAATTTCCCTCAAGAAAGCTAAGAAGGATAATAAATTATCACCAAATTACTATGGTACTTACAAGGTGTTGCAAAATATTGTTACTATGGCATGCAAATTGGAGCTTCCAGCTTCTTCGCGAGTGCATCCAATTTTCCATGTTTCATGGTTAAAAAAGGTTATAGGTGAAAAAATTCAAGTACAAACAATATTGCGAGATCTTGATGAGGAAGGAAAAATAATATTGGAACCTGAAGTAGTCATGAAAACAAGAACTTGGCAATTATGAAATCGATCAATTTCATAGTATCTCATCAAGTGGAAGAACTTACCCACTGAAGATTCTACATGGGAGGATGATAATTTTATACAGAAGCATCCAGAGCTACTCAAGCATTGAGGAAAACACTTTTTTTGAAGGATAGGAGCATGTTATGTCCCTATATTACTAGTGTAGTCCCTTATTGTTGTTAGTGTAGCCCCCTTATTGTTATTTTTGTTTCCATGTAACCCCAATATTGTTATTATTGTGCCCTTACATTATTATTATTAGATCAGCTAGGATTATATTGTGACCCCATGGAATCCTATATATAGAAGGAGGTTCTTTCATTTGTATCATCAAAGAATTTTTCATTTATTTAATGTAAAGGAGGTTTCCCCCTAAAAGTGGCTTATTTCTAAGGCGTTGATAAGTATTTTCTTCTATTTTTTGAGCTGGTTTCATAACCATTTATGTATAAAGAGGATGAGAAAATGGAGGACTTTATGGAACTCTTTAAATAAAACCTACAAATATCAGGCCATAGTGACCTAGATAAGGACATTTTAAGGATAATTTTTCTCCTAGAACTAAGGGAGGAATCCTTAGAACTCCTAAACGTGGTAGGAAAAGGGTATATCTCAAAGGAATTCTTCGACACAAATTGTGATTTTTGTATCAAATTTTCATGTGGATCTGCATGGAAAAATAAAGGAATATGATCTCTCAAGGCATTCAACAGTGGGGTGAAAAAAGCAAAAGTTGGGAATTTTCTGGATAATTTGAGGATTGATATTGTAAGCATGTCATCCTCACAACTAGATGTCCTACAAGAAAAAAATAAGTAGATGGAAGCCAAGAATTAAATTACCATTTTCTACGCTAAATTTAGGAAGAGGCATCCGTTAAAGAAATTTCCACTCAATACCATTGAAAGTTGTGAAATATGTGAGTAGAGCAATTCTACCAGCACGTGTCAATCTATTCCTGGGCTAAAAAAAGTCTTTCAAGAAGAAAATGAAGAAGTGGATCAACTTTACTTCGTGGGATAAAAGAACCATTCATACCACGACCACAAAACATGAATCAAGGTATGTCTCAAGAGCCTTCTCAATACTTTAATAATTTGAGTTTTGGGCCACAACTTGCACCATTCCCACCTTCATGTCTGCAATACTATTAGTATCCAATGCAGTTGCAGCCATGGTCCCCCAAACTGGCCCATCTCCTTCTTCATCTTAGAGCTAGCGTGGGCTCCCTCTTCCTACAAGTCAATTTCCCCAGCCCATGCCACCACAACAGTTACAACTTCCCTCTAATGCCTCCACCAAAAATCCTCCTATTCCTTCACAACTACATTTTCAATCGAACCCAAACTCAAATAATAGGGGCGCTCAATAGGGTGAAACAATCAACCTTCCTAGGTCCAATATTTATACCGTGGAATGAAATTAATTAAATCTTTGATCCGAGCGGGTGGTAAATACTAAGAATTTACCAATAATTATTGAACATACTAATGATGAAGTCTTAGAACCATAACCTAGAAACTCTAGTAGGATGACCACGGCTGATTCAATGTAGATTTCCATGGAATAACAACCACCTACTCAAGCAATTTCCACTCGAGTATGTCAAACTGGCCCACCTTACCTTGAGAGGTTATCCTTGCACACAAAAAATTCCTCACCCTTAATTTGAATTTTTGCGGAATTAAACAACTTATTTTTCAATATCTCACTACTTTAGGCTATGAAGGATGTGTTGATTTATTCTAAAGTGATTAAGTAATTTTGTTCCAAAAATCCTACGAGAAAATTAAAAGACCCAAAAACTATTCCTGTCATGGTTAAATTGTCATACATAATCTTAGGAAAAACTACACCTGTCAAATATGGTGATCCAAGAAACCCAATTCTTATAGTACAAATTAACGAGGTGGACATCCCAAATTTGTTGGTAGAGCTAGGAGTTGCAATTAATATTATAAAATTGTCAAATGTACTTACCTTGAGCGTACTCAACCTAGAACCAACTCCTACAATTCTAGAACTTACAAATTGATCCATTGTAAGGTTAGTAGCGAAATTGGAAGATGTGAATATCTATGTAGATTTGTGGTAATATCCTATCGATCTTCTGGTGCTCCAAATTCAATATCCAGTCGAGGGAAATCCTTTGATTATGGGTAGACCTTGGATTGCTACAAGATATGCTTACATTGGGTGTCGATCAGGAAATATGGTAATATGTAATGGAGATATCACGAAGAACCATGTTCTTTATCCACCCGTAGAACCAAGTTCGTTGGTAAAATTGGGATTTACCTTAGCACAAAAATCTACACCCATGGATGAGCCTAGACTTGGAAATGAAGATGTTAGACCAATCCTTACCAATGGTGACTCACTCTGTTTAAGGATGAAATAGAAGATGATGTTATTAGCACATTTATCAGTAGCCCCAGTTCCATTTATGGTTTGACCTGACAGCTATTAGAATATGTTATGAGATGCACCATTTAAGAAACGTAAATTTAAAATGTTACTATCACTGCACCACATAACAATATTCTTATACAAATCGATCCAGGGAAAATGTTGAATGTTAATCCTAATTTTTCAACTTCCCAGATTGAACAATTAATGAATTTTATTCAGGATCAAAAGGAAGCCTTTTCTTGGGAATATACATATATGAAGGGAATCCCTGCTAATCTATGTACCCATCATGTATACATAAGAGAATAATGTCTACTTGTTCGACAACCACAATGAAGGATGAATGCTATTTTAAAGAACATTTTCAAGGAAGAAATACATAATTTATTTGATGTTGGGTTTATTATCCAATTTTGGATAGTCAATGGGTATCCTCATTCATCATTGTTCCAATAAAATGGGCAAGTGGAGGATCTATGTTGATTATAGGGAATTAAACAAAGGGTCACTTTCCCTTAACTTTTATTGATGAAGTCCCTGATACACTAGTCAGGAAGAAGTTCTTCTCCTTGTTGGATGGATTTAGTGGATACAACCAGATCTAGATAGCTCCTGAGGGTCAGGATAAAACTACTTTTACTTTCCCTTATAGAAATTTTTCATTCCATGTCCTCTCATTTGGCCTCTCTAATGCACTTGACACCTTTCAACGGGTGATATTGGGAAAATTTTCTCATCTAATTGATTAGAGTGTTGAAATTTATATGGATGAATTTACCCTGTATGGGGATTTTTTCGAATAAGGTCTGGAGAATTTGTAAAAAGTAATTAAATGATGCAAAGAGATTAATGTTTCTCTTAGTACAGTAAAATTTCACATGATGATGGAAGAAGTGATAGTTTTGGGATATTTACTTTCAGCTACAGGAATACGAGTTGATCCTGCTAAGGGTGAGGTAATATTAAAATTTCCTAATCCAAAAAAACCAATGGTATTTTGTAGCTATTTTGGTTATGTTGAGTATTATCGATGCTTCATAGAGAGTTTTTCTAAAACAATATTTCCATTTTTTCAATTATTGTGTAAAGATGCAGAATTTGTGTGCACTGATGCATGTGAAGCAACACTTGTAGAAATCAAGGAACTAGTTTGTAAATCTCTGATATTACGTGGTCTTGACTGGAAAGTCTCATTTATTATCTCCATGAATGCTTCTCATACAATAGTAGGGGCAGTCTTGGGAAAACAAGAGGATAAGAAATTGTATGTGATTTAATATGTCAGCAAGAATTTAACTACTGCTGAACTAAATTATACGAAATGAAAAAATAATTTTTGGCTATGACTTATGTTGTTAAAAAATTTATGCATTATATTATAGGATATCTCACCTTTGTGAACACAAAAAATTTAACCATTAGTTATCTAATGAACAAACCTATAACTCCTAGTCCAATTACAATATGGTTTTTATTAATATAATAATTTGATATTATTATTATTATTATTATAGATAAACCAGGAATTGATAATGTTGTCGTAGATTTCTTGTATAGGCTTAATATTAATGAGGAAGATACACCTACGGAGGATATTTTTCCTGATGAGAACCTGCTTACAAGATCTACTCACATTCTATGATATGTAGATCTTGTTAAATATCTTGTTACAGGAAAGGTACCTCATCATTTTTCCTATAGGGAACAACAAAGAATTATTGAGCAAATTGTCTATTATATATGGATAGAGGTGTTATAGGTCAATTTGAGCATCATCCCCCAATACCTAGTCAAACTGGACATCATCCCGAGGACTAATGAATAGGGTCTATCATTCCCTTATATATCAGTTCCTATATGCCCTAAGTGAAGACATTTCATTCATGGCTTCTATTGTGAGATTTCCAAGGTTTGAAGTATATATTATATGACCCACTGACTCACCAATTTTCATCTGCAAGGGAGTAACTATGTTGTAGTGCCAGTTCCTCCATGTAAGGGTGAACTACAGTTTACTTCCTGACACTCAAGGGTGTGTTGGTCACTTGGGAGCGGAATTATCATTATTCTGGGAATCTCCACAAGGCCACTGCCTTCTAGACCTAGTGTCGTACTTCAAATCCATGTTTCCATCTAAGACTTCTAAACTTGGAAACATGTATTTCTTATGATTAGAAATTCATTTGTTGAGAAACTAACATCTGTTTCCCTATAAATTCAATACCCATCTAAGTGTTAGGGAGGAATAATTTTGTGCAAATTTATATTGTTTGATTCTCATTTGATAAAAGAGTGAAAGTACTGATATGATATTGATATGATGTTGGATGTGATGAAGCTGGAATGAAGTTAGAGCAGATTGACAAAAAATCGATTCACTGGTTGTAATCTTCTCCTCTTACTATTTAATAAATATTTATGTTCATTTTCCCATACATATGTTGTTACACCGTTTTTTGGTCATCTAATCCATTTTTATTAGATGGACCCAAGTACACCAAGTAAGACCAATTTTACCCCAAGTAAAATTGCATTCACTATGAAAAATAACTTAGTAAACCACCTTTAATAAGTTGTTTATGGTCTAAACAAGAAACCCCATTGGGAAACATTAAATAAATCCATATTTATTTGATTTTTCCTTAAGAAATAATTAGTTAAACAAAAAATTAATTAATATTCCTGGTTATCTTTAACCCAAAACAAGGAAATTAACTAGATAAATCATTATTTATCTTATTAGTTTCTAAGAATAACTATTTAAACATTACTTAAATAACATTCTTTGCTAAATATGACTACATCGCCCTTAAATAATTAAATAATTCATTATTTATTTGATTATTACTCAACCATATCCTTAAAATGATAAATAAATCATTTATGTATTTATTATTACTTAATCACATCCTTAAAATGATAAATAAATCATTCATTTATTTATTATTTACAAATAAGGGGATTTTACTGAAGTCAAATTCCTTTTCCCTCCAACAAATATAATAAAATATTCCATAAAATTTGGATCTTGATTTCGTTAATAATATTTTAATTATGCACTAATATCTAGAATAACTAAATATTTTGTTATAAATAGAAGGGTTTTCCCATTCATTTGTCACCTTTTGTTGCCTAAATATCACTCTGGATCTCAACTCTTGGTCTGGCTATTGATCCACCATCATAGCCATATTTTTCCATTTTCGTCTGGGTTTTCTACACCATCAAGAGAGAGGAATTCTAAATCTGAAGTTCAGAGGAATTTCAATAACCCATCCTATTGAGGAGAACAGGGAACACCCTCTTGTGTTTTCCTCCCAGGTGCCATTAATAAAAATCTCATTGGATGTATTCTTATCTTGTCTATTGGATATATGGAGTAAATATTATTTTTTCTATTGTTTAATGTCTTCTAATGCATAGATCTAGATTTTTGCAGCATTTTTCTTGATCATCTAACTGCAGATCTACAGATATTAGCAATCATTTCTTCTTTTAGGGTTGTTTGTTATGTGCAGCTAAAGTGGTCTTTTTTCGTACACTTCGAGTCAAGATTCATACTAACAACTGACGACTTCACATGGGTTGACGATTACGACTGCTGTCACTTTTATGATCCTTGCATATCCATGTACTTCAAACCCTAGGATTTCTCCTCAGCCCCTTGTTTTTGGCTTTTATTGATGTTGTTTTTAACCCATAAAACCCTAAAATGATAAAAATTATGACTTCCATGTGGTTTCAGACCTATTGCATAGGTGACAAACATCAACCGCAACTGAGACAACAAATTTTTCTGAAATCTATTGTCGAGAGTGCCAGAAGTGCAAGTCACACTTTTCAGCCCAAAACCTACGACCTGGATCTCCAGGGCGCACTTTACTACCAAAAAAGTGTGACCTCTGCTGAAAACAAGTCAGAAACTGTGACTTGGACATTTTGCAAGGATTTTTCTGAAAGTTTTGTGGGTTTATCTGAACCTCTGTTCAGGGTTGTCTAACCTCTGTCTCCACCTGTTTTAGACCTGTACTTGTTCTGTTTCACTCAACTAAGTGGGAACCTAGCCCCCTAGGGATTCAGTACCCTCCACTTTTTGTGGAAGAGTTTTTGCTATTACAGGTTGTCTGAAATTTTACAGTCTTCAGCCGTTTCTTTAGATCTGATACCTCACCTTCAGATCTGATTTAGATTGGCTTGTTATCCATCCAAATATCCTCATTTATCTTTTTTTGGGTTTTCCTTTAGGGAGCACACTGCTTCCCTCCTAGAGATAGCCTTTCGCCACCTATTTTTACAAAAATTCTTCCTCTGATTCGTTGTTGTTTCTGCACCAATTTCTAGCAGATTTTGTCCTTTAGATCAATATCCCTTCTGACCTTAGATCTATTGGATGTTTTCATATGCTTTGATTATTTTTTTCACTCACCTATAGACTATTTGTTAAGAGGCCCATCTCTTTGGGTTTAGATTATTGCATCATTAGCTATTTATTTTCTGTTTTTTCAAGCCTATATACTGTCATTTGTAGGTTTATTTACAACTATACAACAAAACTTTGTATTTTTCTCTACACATTTCTGGGTTTAAAAATTAAAATTTACACACTTTTACGCACACACCCTAAGAGAAAATGGGCTTGGTTAACACCACCAATAAAAGACTCTAAAACATTGAAATCAATTGATCCTGCACCTCTCTGACCTTGTTTCAACATTGTAATCAGTTGATCCTGCACCTCCTTGCCCTTGTCGGTCTATTTTTCCTATGTGCCATGTTTGTGTCATCACCATTGTGCCACAAAGGCATTCATCCTAGAGAATTCTTAGCCTTCATCCTTATTTTCCGGTAGGGAGACTTACTCCTCCGCATAGGATTCGAGTTAGTCCTCAACTGAGTCCACACTCCGACTCTTCTTCTGTTCCTTTGGGTTCTCCTTTTTTTTCTGCCTTTTGTTCTCCCCCTGTCACCTTCACCATGTCTGGTGTAGGACCTAATACTGGTGGTAACCCCCGCCCTCCTGCCTGGAATACCACTAGTGGGACCCTAACGGACACTACCCCGACTGCACCCTTGCTCCCTTTCATGGCAGGCCTAAGCCTCCCCGACTTCGTCCAGTTGATAAATGACCCTATACACAATGCCACTAGTTGGCCCGCTATGCCAACAAAGCTCCCTTCAGGCATCCCAATGTTTGAAGGTCTTGCTAGAGAAGATCCCTCAAATAATTTTAGATCTTTCCATGTGTGGTGTTCATCTAATTCCATTACCAATGACTCTGTCCATCTTCAGTTGTTCCAACCAACACTTACTGGTGAATATTCTAAGTGGTATGTTGATCAAGCCCCTTCCTCTCATACCACCTTTGTGACTCTTGCCTGGGCCTTTTTGTCTTATTTCTAGCTTCCCCTTCATTGCGACACTCGTACCAAGCTCTTGACCTCCTTTCGTCAATCGTCTGCGACCTGCCTATCCGACCATGTTCAGGAATGGCAGAGAAGAAGCAGCCTATGTCGAGCCCCTACCTTTGAAGACTATGTCTATATGAGCTGGTTCCTTAGGACTCTCTTGCCGCCCATTGGGAAAAATTTCGCATCGCACTTTCCTCAAACTAAAGAAACCGCTCTCCAAATTGCGTTAAAATATGACCTGATATACACTCAGTCGGGTTATGTTTATACCATTCTACCTGATCTTCCTAGACCCGGTGGTGCCAATGCACCAGGGGAATCTCACGCCACCGATGGTATCGTTGGAGCTCTCTTTAATCCATATGCTCAGCCTCCCATAGGCTATGGTTTCTCTCAGGGTGGGGCAAGCACCTCCGACACTTTTCCCCTCCCTGGTAGCATGTATCTAGGATACGACATGTGTCCTCATTTTTCCCAACCTTCTGTTTACCACACTGATACCCAGCCCCCTTTTTACCCATATTAACATCCTGGTGCTCCAGCTCCTCCAGCATTAGCACCTCCTCCTCCCTTTCCTTCTCAACCCCTGCAACAGCAACTACCACCCCATCAGGGAAAAGTGTATGCACAACAGGGCGTGACCTATCCTCATCCCTCAAAAAGGAAGAGGAAAGGCACTGAAAATCAAGCTACGCCTTGTAATCCTAGACCTAATCAAGGTAATTCTCCTAACACTACTCAACCCAAGCAAGATATGCCTCTTCGTACGAAAAATCCTTGTTCTTGTTGTGGTGTTTATGGTCATTATACACATGATTTTCCTCTTATTCCACAGATGAGATAGCTATGGGAGTCCCAAGAAACATTGAGAGGACAACAAGCCATGCCTTCTATTCATCCCATTCCTGCACCTAGTCAACTGGATGTCCTTACTGATCCTTTCCCTCAACAGGGATTTGTGGCTACCCAACCACGTAAAGGTCGAGTAACCACTCAACCTCTTCCATCTGGTTCCCCCGATTACCATATTTTCATGATGTCCTCTAATCAGCCTTTTGAGCCTTATTCTCTTGGCCCTTCACCTTTAGTTGGTATTCATGACCCCCTTTACCCTCCTGGGATAGTTCCTCTAGGCCTCGACCATAGTGCCGTCGTCTCGCCTGGTCATTACCCCTTTGGTCAGATATTGTTCCTAGCTACCCCACCGGGAGTGTACATAGTACCTGTTGTGGCCACCCTCTCTCTTCCTAACCTGACCCTTGGGATTCCCATCTGGTACCTCGATCCTCCAGTTGCTACCCTACCTGGACAATCTAAACCTTATCTCAATTTGACCATGGTTCGACCTATGACTTCTCTTGCTGCAACAGTGCCTCATTTACCTCAATAGGAACCACCTCCCATTGCGACCGCTTCGGGTAATAAGGGAAAATCTCGTAAGCGGGCATCAAAGGACAAGGCTACCCCAAAAAACCCTTCCCCTTGTCGGCCTCCAAAGCGTGCCACCCAGTGTGCTTTGTGTGATGTTGTCAGCCATGCCACCCATACTTGTCAATAATTTCCTCACCTCAAGTCCATGGTAAACGAGAAGTTTCCGGAATCTGATATCCTAGAGGTATATGTCACTATACCTGATTCAATCCCAAAAATCAAACCATTGCGCACAAATCACCCTTGTGCTTTGTGTGATTTCCATGGCCACTACACTCACCTTTGTCCTGACCTCGAAGAGTATTTTTCCTCTTTAGAAGCCTTACGCCAATTCGAGGCCCAACGCAATGAGTCACCTGCTCCCTTATTTTCGCATCTTGCTTCGGAAACACCTGAGGACACAAATTCTCCCATTAAATTTTCCCCTTATGACCTTGAGATAATGGGGCCTTGGTCAGAAGTCCATGACGAGACCTCCCCTAATGTTTCTCCTAACCTCCCTTCAGCACCCTCCCTTGTCTCAACATCGGTGGATCCTTTGTCTACTCACTCTTCTATCACCCCTTGTGATGGTGTGAATGTGAACCTCTCCTCTCATGATGAGGAGTAAGTTCGCTTCGCCACATCAGGTGTTCTTTCTTCCATTAGTCACCCCATCTTCTATTACGATGACGAAATTATGGAAGCAGCGACTACTCCTGACTTTATCTATCCCCCCTTACATCGAACTCATGCATTCGAACCACATGCACCTTTTAGCCATTACATTGACACCCAAAGTTTGGGTAAGGGAGCACCCATATTTGAGAGACCAGGAGAAGCAGTTCCACACCACTCTCCTAGTGAATCTAGTTGTGTCGACTCTAGTCCCATTATTCTTCCACATTTAGAAGAACCTCTAGAGTCCCATATCACTTCAAGATCACTATAGGGATGATACCCCTCATCATTCCTTTATATTTCATCAACAACCCAGTCTCATAGACATTGTGGTTGACCAAACTATGAGTTTTCTTGGAGAACATCAGTTCATTATCCTACCTTTGGGATAGCAACACCATGTATGCCAACCCAGAAACTTAAGTTCCATTGGATTCATATATGCAGTAGCAAAAGAGATTGGTAATCATCTATTTCCTTTCTCAAAATGCATAAGCATACCAAAAACAAGTGGCACACCACATCATTAAAATGTTTTTATATCTCCCTTTTTGTAAATACATTTTTTCATGTCCATAACATGCCTAGGGGCACCCATACCCCTCAACCATAAAATATCAGATCTTAGCTCATAACAGCACTAAAACCCCCTTTCTCTGATAGGTCACACTTTCTAGGTCCTTCCTTGGGACAGGTAGCAGTTTTCTGCCCAGTACCTGCTACCCAGGTCGCAGAACAGACCCCAAGAAAAGTACGACCTAGCCTGTTCATGAGCTCTGGGTACCTAAGATGAACTTTCAACTCACTAAAATGAAAATTAGGATGATACATCTTACTTACAACTATCGGATCTTAAATTCCAACATTCAGTTTATCCGCTACAACTGCCGCAAGATTTAGGGCCTCCTCTCCACATGATATTCACCACAGCTACACTAGCAAATAAGTGAATCTACAAGGATAATGCCTTATTAAAATAAAACCCCTAATTTTTCTTTCATTTAATGTGACCAAACCGTAGCTCAGTTTGATGAAACATCTATACCATTGGAAGGATCCCACCAAGCTCTCAAATGGGTATCTATTAGCTTTTTGTGATTTGATACTTCAACATGACACATTTTTTCTAAGAAGCGCCACTTCACCTTCCTCAAAATCGAATTTCTTCACTTGCAACACTCATACCGGGGGCACCATGTTGCCTCCATACTTTTCCACGCTCGTGTTGAATTTCGTCATGAGTTACCATCTTGTACTCATGCTTTTATGGTCCCCATTGGACCCTTTTCCTGTGTGGCAACACCATCGAGTCACCCTTGTTTAGAGCATCCAAGTTGAGTCATCATTTCTTTCATGGAGTCTATCCCGAGTCCCTTCGCACCCCTCTATAGTCCTCCATCATTCATTTCTTGGTCCCTCTCTCATGTCACTCATTATGGCCTTCAGTCCCACTATCCCCTATCCCTCATGATATTTTATCATTCGTTGCCAGGTCATCCATGCCATTTATGCTCTAACAAGGGAAATCATCCATTCTCTACTCAGTTCCCCCCATTTCATCATCATCATTAGTGTCAGTTTGTCGATCACTCTACTATTTTCTCTCGTGCCTTAGTTGAGGATCCCTTATTGCCTCACCTATGGTAGACCTCCTTCTGTCAACATCAGCTCATTCATTCCAGAAGAGAGTTCTAGAGGGTGGTGTACCTTGGTTCCAGCATCCACTTTTGTTTGGTGCCTCAGATCAGGCAAAGGGACTCCTCATGGCCCTTTTGACTTGATTGTTTCTTAGCTCCAGCTTCTTTTCATCATGATCGAGATCTGTATACTCGATGGTCCAGTGATGTAGCAATTGACATCAGTGATTCTTGAGTGTAAGCGAGACATCTCAGCCCTCATGAGGGGGTGGCCCTACAGGTAGCCCCCCACACACTCAGATGACCTCTTCATTACAACCTTCAATGCAGCTCCATACATTTGATGATGTCGGCCTTAGCCGCTTGCAGCGCCTTTTTGTTTACATGTATTAGTTAGATTTTCAGAGCCCCTTCCTATTTTTCAGGGGCATCTGGGTTGCATTTATATCTCATGTGCTCAAATATCATTGTGCAACTCTTGGCTATTATCCTAGGCACAATATGTATGTGGGATTCATTATCGTGTTTTTTATCTGGCTCATGCTTATGCCAGCATTATGTTGTCTTGTGGTTTTCGAGATTCCTTATTGTTTGTACTCTTTCCTCGGCGGGCATAGGTATGCCTCCCCCACCGCCTATAGCAGGTACTCATTTATCAAAAATGCTTGTCGCACCTGCAAGTCACCTCCTTAGGATCTAGTTCTTTCAGCACTTTGGTCTACCTTACAATCCTTTCTCTTTGAATTCCCTGTTTTTTTCTAGTGATTGAGTTCTTACAACGTACTTCGGTCATATGATTAGCTCCTAATGCTCGCACGTTGGGGGAAATTTTGTTGCACCATTTTTTGGTCATCTAATCCATTGTTATTAGATGGACCCAAGTACACCTACACTGAAATGAATAATTTAATCAGTAAAATCGCATTCACTATAAAAAAGTAGGTAAACCACCTTTATTAAGTTTTTGTAATTAAAACATGAAGCAGCAGGCTCTAAAAATAAACCATTTATTTGATTTTCCTTAAGGAATAATTATTTAAACATCAATTTAATTAATATTCTGGTTATGTTCTTGAAAAATAAAATTAATTAGATAAAATATTATTTATCTTATTAGTTTCTAAGAATAACTATTTAAACGTTACTTAAATAATATTCTTTGTTAAATATGACTACATCTCCATAAATAATTAAATAAATCATTATTTATTTGATTATTACTCAACCATATCCTTAAAATGATAAATAAATCATTTTATTTATATATTATTACTTAAATACATCGCTTAAAATGATAGATAAATCATTTATTTATTTTAAATATTTACAAAATGTAGGATTTGACTCAAGTAAAATTCCTTTTCCTCAACAAATATAATAAAATATTCCATAAAAGTTGGATCTTGATTTGGTTAATACTATTTTAATTATGCACCAATATCTAGACTAACTCAATATTTTGTTATAAATAGAAGGGTTTTCCCATTCATTTGTCACCTTTTATTGCCTAAAGATCACTCTGGATCTCAACTCTTGGTATGGCTATTGATCCACTATCATAGCCATATTTTTCCATTTTTGTCTTGGTTTTCTACAGCATCAAAAGAGAGGAATTCTAAATTTGAAGTGCTGAGGACTTACAAGAACCCATCCCATTGAGGAGAATAGGGAACACCCTCTTGTGTTTTCCTCCAAGGTGCCATTAATAAAAACCTCATTGGATATATTCATTGGGTGTTCTTTGTAATATAATCACATTACTGTTCTTTAATTGAGATAATCACATGCTTTACTGTAAGATTCTTTATTCCACTTCTTGAGTGACGGGGAATGTTGTAAACCAGCTGTAACTGTTTTAGATAATTTGGTGTTGAAGCCTGACAAGATTCTCCGATATATCCAAGACATGTCTTTATAAGAGGAGAACATTGTACCTGGATAATCTCATCTAAGGTTTGAGATCCTTTAGCAAATCTAAGATTCAAAGTCTTTACTTTCTCAAGTTCTTTTCTTAGACTTACCACTTCACATTCTAATTTCTCATTGTGTTTCTTCTCTTCTTCAATCTGATTTTTTAGAGTCTCTATGATTATTTTACTTTCTTCTAAGCATATTTTGAGTTGATTTTTTTCATCAAGAAAATCATTGTCCTCTAGAGCATCCATAAAAATATCCTTTTCTTCTCTAGATTCTTTTTCAAATTCCATGAGAAGTCTAAGATCTTGTTCACATTCTTCCTCACTATCAGATAACCCATCACTATATTCATGAGTATAGTAACTTTTTCTAGTGCTAGACCAGTTCTTATTCCTTCTTGCTACTTCCTTCCCTTTTGCAGATGTCTCTTTATAAGGACACTTAGCAGCATAATGACCAGCTCTTCCACAATAAAAACATTTGAAAGGAAGCTTACCTCTGAACCGTCCTGTGCCAAGTTGAAGTTTCTTTACAAAATTTACCTCATCTTCTTCTGAGATATATCCTGATCCTTCTGCTTCTTGTACTTCTTTTCCTTTTGTAGAAGCTCTAAAGACAGCTTCTTTGACTTCAGATGGTCCTCCTCTTCTCATTTCATATGCAGTTAGTATGCCATGAAGTTGCACCACAGTAAGATTTTGAAGATCCTGTTTTTCTTCAAGAGCAGAGACTTTTGACTCAAATTTTGCCGTTAGAGATCTTAAAATTTTCTCAACCAAAGTAGATTTGGTTATTGTTTCTCCCATATTTCTCATACGATTTACAACATCATCAAGACGTAAAAAGAAACTGGCAATACTCTCATCACTATGCATCTTCAAATTTTCATATTCAATTCTGAGAGTTTGGAGTTTTGCACTTTTTACCTTTGCATCACCTTCATAACTTAGAATGATTTTGTCCCATATTTCCTTAGATGTATTCAGCTGCATGAATTTGACAAATTCAGATTTAGTTAGACTTCCCGTTAGAGCATTGACCACCTTTGCATTTGATTCATAATTCTTTTTTTCCATAGGATCTGTTGGTGCTGCGGCTGGATATTGATATCCTCCTTCAACAATGGCCCATACATCTGCTCCCAGAGACTGAAGATAGGATCTCATCCTTGTTTTCCAGAAGATTAAATTGTTTCCGTTAAAGAGCGGAGGCCTGATAGATGCTATTCCTTCTTGATTGCTCATCTTGCTTGATCTTCCTTCTAGCATTGCTTTGAAAAGGACATCACTGCGAAACGATTGTTGGGAGAAATGTTTGAGAGGTAGATAGGTAATCCAATCTTGCTTGAAACCACTACTTTCGCCTTTTAAGCCTCCTTCACTACATTCTTCGCATATACATGAATATCAACGAAAAACTTTCGCGTATATCGATGATATAATCATGAATTTAATTCTTAACTTAGATCATTATCATTCATTCATCAGTGCTACGTAAAAGTAAGCGGGGTGGTAAGCACATAATAAATAATGCACATGAACACCAATATTTAAGGTAGGTAACTCGGGAGAAAACCATAAAACCGTGGTAGCCTCGATTAACAATATTTGTAGATAGAAAAACTACTACAACCATGTCTTGTGTGACTCATGACACATCTGACACCCACCTGCAAAAGGCTACAACCTTCTCTCATTTACCAGCCTCTCTTGGAAGGGAGCTACAACGCCCTGTTCTCATTTACCAGCCTCTCCTGGAAGGGAGCTGCAACCCCCTACTCTAGTTTACCAGCTACCACTGGAAGGGAGCTAATACCCCCTTACTGAAGGCTTCGACCCTCATTACCACTGCAGACCACGTTTCATCAATTTTCAAACTAGATAAAATAGCTTCTACACAACCCTTCACTTATCAACAAACATACTTTTCCCAATACTTCAAACAGAACAGTGAGACCACTGTAACGTGAATATCAGAGATATCCCAGACTTCAGAATAGATATGCAGATGTAAACTCAACCCAGATCATTCATTGATTCAAATATCATACGCTAGTACATTCGAAGTCCATTAGCGCGCGTTTTTCTCACCAACCGATGACCATTTCGATTGCATAGTAACTTTGTATATGCGATTTTTCTTCACCATTTCCGTGTATGCATGCGCTTTAATTTTCACCAACTAGCATATTCTTTTGTGTATGATTTCTTTCAGAATTAGTTCAGACTCATATTCAAATCTGAAATCAGATTTATGTTTCAGACAATCTATCAACCATGCAGAGCTGTTTATACAGTCATTCTTCCTTCATCAATTTAGTCATTGAATCATCAAACAAGTTGATCTTTAATCAACATAATTAGCAGCACAATCAACATTCAAACAAACCAGATCTGTATGAATACATCCTTGATAGATAGCAGTAAAACAGCATAACAGATCAGACATTTCATTCCACACACTTCAGCAAAACCCTAGATTCCATACGCAATTTTACTTCACTAAACTTGCGTATATACGCGCTTTCACAGAGACAAACCTGCGTATACTTTAGTGCATTTTATTCTTCATAAACCCTGACTTCCGTACACACTTTTCTTTAAGCGGACCCGCGTATATATGTGTTTTTATCGAGACAAACTAGCGTATAGATCTATAAAAGATAAACTTTGCAGAACAGTCCAGATCTATAAACTTACACAGATTTCTTCAATTTCTTCATCAGACTTGCGCCAGGTCTTCATCATTTATTTTTAGATCATCCTAGAGATTCATCATTTCTAGATCTAGAGATCTTGAACCTTCATCATATCCATAGGTGCATCATAGATTCAAATCTATCAATTAAGAGCAGTGTTCAACCATGTAGATATACTTCAGAGTGAAGTATTCATTAAAACCCAGACATATGCACACATTGCACTATTATTCTCTTCTCCTTATATAGGTTTAGCCTTTATCAATACCATGAGTCAAAACCACTCAACCGCTCATGGTATTCCTGGACAAGATCAAATAGATAATCCAGCGCTCAATACTATGGGCCAATACCATGGTTATGTCCCCTGGTTTTATAAATTTAGAGCGCAAATAGGCATACGCTACTTGGCACGTACTTTTCTGCATACATACGCTACTTCGCCTTTACAAACCCGTGTATGCTTTGTGACATATCATATTTATCATTTCTCTGACACTTACTGAAATTTATTTCTCTGCTACTTTTGATCTGCTTGTAGATACATCAGATATACATCATTAATAAACTCATTAAGTCATTTTCCATCAACTTCATCAAGTAGGTTGCCATCAAGGACAACACATTGCATCATATTGCCAACAATCTCCCCCTTTGGACTTGATGGCAACCATGATGGTGTTTGATAACCATTATGAAAACACCATGATACTCTCCCCCTTTGACATCAAGGGAAAACGGCGGATCAAAACCAAAATAAGTTTTTTTTTTTTTTTTTTTCTTCTCATGTAGAAAGAAGAGCTCTGAAGATCTGATGTGCACGGAAGTTACCATGCTCCCCCCAAGTTCATGCTGAATCTTCAAACATATTTTTCAATGAAGTACATGACTCTATGACCTTTCAAGGACTCATACTTACATCAAATATCCAACCAAGTGGATTTACATATATGACTCAACTACCCAACCAAGTGGATTTACAAATTTGATCAAGTCATTACATGACTGAAAATTACAATTTTACATCATAGGTTTCAACATGACCTTTTCATAAAATTTCAACAAGGACCTTTCGTAACAGATTCCAAAAAGACCTCAAGAGAGAGATCATATTTCAGAACCATCATAATGCCAACAATTCATAATTATCAGCAAGGCTAATGCTCCCCCTGAACCTGTACACCTATTCTTGAGCCATTTCACTCCTTCATCTCCCCTTTGCGGCATCTAAAAACTTTCACATCAATCCTTGAGGCATCTGGATCAAATACTCAGGAAATGAGAGCAATGTAGAAACTGAAACATCACGAGAGATACTTAACAACACCATAGTTGTCTTTGAAGAATCTTACGACAGCAAAAAAATTGTCGTGACACCATCTGGCAGTTTCTTCTTGTAAACGCGTATACTCTAGCAACCCTTTCGGAAATCTGCGTATCCAATTTAATCTTCGCATTTAAGCGAGATCTGATCTTGTGCATGAGACTTCTCTGACTTACATTTGAGATATTCGAACGCTTCCCTGGGTAAAGGTTTGGTAAATATATCAGCAACTTGTTCTTTGGAGGGAACATACTCCAACTTCACCTTTTGTTCAAGCACTTGTTCACGTAAGTGATACTTGATGGGAATGTGCTTGGTCTTGGAATGCATAACAGGATTCTTTGAGATACTGATGGCACTTGTATTATCACACATAATGGAGATAGGAGGTGAAAATTTGATTTGAATGTCTTGTAAAGTTTGCATCATCCAAAGAAGTTGAGTGCAACATGATGCGGTAGCCACATATTCTGCTTCTGTTGTAGATAAGGAAATAGAGCTTTGCTTCTTGCTAAACCAAGATACTAACTGGGGCCCCATATAGAATGCACCACCACTAGTGCTTTTCCGATCATCAACATTTCCAGCCCAATCTGCATCAGTGTAAGCATGAAGAGTGAGATCAGCATTCTTTGGATACCATAGTCCAAAGTCTTGAGTTCCTTATAGATATTTGAATATTCTTTTGACAGCCTGAAGGTGAGACTCTTTTGGATTAGCTTGGAATCGTCCAACAATCCCAACTGCATGCATAATGTCTGGTCTAGTCCTAGTGAGATAAAGTAGACTTCCTATCATAGATCTGTATTCTGGTTGATTCACCATGGGAGAATCATCATGAGAACTGAGATTACATCTGGTTATCATTGGTGTACTTACAGGTTTGCACTCTTCCATGCCATACTTCTTCAGAATTTGCTTAAGGTATTTTGCTTGTGATAAGAATATACCATCTATAGTTTGATGCACTTGCAAGCCAAGAAAGAATGTTAGTTCCCCAAGTAAAGAAATTTCAAATTCTTGCTGCATGACAGAAGCAAATTTCTGACTCATAGATTCTTCATTACTTCCAAAAATGATATCATCAACATATACAACCACAATCAATAGTTTATCATTTTCAATTTTTGTGTATAAGTTGCTATCAGCAGACCCCTTTGAAAATCCTTTTTGATGAAGATATTTGTCAAGGCGATAATACCATGCCCTTGGAGCTTGTTTGAGACCATATAGAGCCTTTTTAAGTCTACAAACAAGTTTTTCATCATTTCCCAAAATGAATCCTTCTGGTTGTTCTATATAAACTTCTTCTTCTAGATCACCATTGAGAAAAGCAGATTTAACATCCATTTGATAAACTTTGATTTGTTGGAATCTTGAAAAAGCAAGAAACATTCTTATGGCTTCAAGTCTAGCTACAGGAGCAAAAGTTTCTTCAAAGTCTATACCTTCTTGTTGAGCATACCCCTTGCAAACAAGTCTAGTTTTATTTCTTATAACATCCCCATTATCATTTAACTTGTTTTTGAATATCCATTTAGTTCCAATGACATTTTTGTCATGAGGTCTTGGTACTAATTCCCAAGTGTGATTCTTTTCAATTTGATCAAACTCTTCATTCATGGCTTGAATCCAACATTCATCTTTGCTAGCTTGATTGACATTGTGTGGTTCAATATTGGATAGAAATGCCAGATAGCTAGAAGATCCCACAAGAGTCCTTCTTGTTTGTACACCTGATCCCTTATCTCCCAAAATTTGAGATTCTGGATGATTCTTTTGAACATATCTGGATGGAGTTTTTTCAGATAAATCATCTTCAGGTTCTTCATTGGGTTCACTGTCTATATCATTGCTATTTTATGTAGAAGGACATATGTCATCATCATCTTCATTTGTTGTTTGTTTTTCTTATTTTGGGGTTGCAGGAGACTCATCAATAACAACATCAATACATTCAAAAATCTTCTGAAGTCTTTTATTGTAACATTTATATGCTCTACTCCTAGAGGAGTAACCAAGAAGTATTCCTTCATCTGCTCTGGGTTCAAACTTGCCAAGTTTTTCATCATTATTTTTGATAAAACATCTGCTTCCAAAAACTCTAAAATGCTTCACAGTGGGAGGATTACCATACCAGAGTTCATATGGAGTTTTGTCACTATTTATACGAACATGTGCCTTGTTAAGAATATTTACCGCTGTATGAGTTGCTTCTCCCCAAAATTTGTCAGGTGTTCCAAAATCATCAAGCATAGCTCTAGCCATTTGTTGAACTTTTCTATTCATTCTTTCTGCTACGCCATTTTGTTGTGGAGCGCCGGCTACAGTAAACTGTCTTTTTATGCCATGTTATTCACAAAATTCAAGGAATTCATCTGAAGTATATTCTCCTCCTCGATCAGATCTAAGACACTTGATTTTTAGATCTAATTCATTTTCAACCAAAGCTTTGAAATTCTAAAATTTCTCAAATGCTTCATCTTTGTGTTTAAGCAACCCAATCCAACACATTCTAGAGAAATCATCAATAAACAAGATATAGTATTGTTCACCACGTGGTGACTTTTTCCTCACAGGTCCACATATGTCAGTATGAATGAGTTCAAGAGGCTTACTTGATGATCCTTCCTTGGCATTAAATTGCACTCTGGTTTGCTTACTGAATTGGCAAGATTTGCATATGATACTTTCAGGTAGAGTAATATTGGGAAGATCATGAACAACTTTAAGTCTGCTTGATTTGTTGATTTGAGAGAAGTTCAGATGCCCCAACCTTCTATGCCATAGCCAATTTTCTGAATATTTACTCAAGTAACATTGTTCTTTGCAGTTCTTCAATACATACAGATTGCTTGGAGTTTTGTTTCCTTTTATAATTGTTTTACCTGTATCAAGATCATGTACCACACATTCTTTTGAACTAAAGACAACTTCAGTTCCTTGATCACACATTTGACTTACACTTAACAAGTTATGCTTTAATCCATCTACATACATGACATTATTAGCTTTCACCTTTTATTTTAGAAAAACAGACCCTTTTCCCTTAATAACAGCAGGAGTATCATTTCCAAATGTAACATTCTTCTCTTTTTCTAGAGCACTATATGCAAGAAGTTTGTTTTTGTCACCTGTCATGTATTTAGAGCATCCACTGTCAAAATGCCTGTTTATTTTCTTACATATACATATTAACCACTATGACACAATTTTTCAACTGTAGTTCCTTATTGACCATACTTTGGAGCTTGAAGGAAATGCTCTGAGAGTGAACTTTTCTCTGCATTCAGTTTCTTGATGGCCAAAGTTATTGCAATAAGCATTCTTCATTTAGAAGAGGACGAAAGTTGTTATAGGTATTATTATTTGTTTCAATATCAATCCTTTTGTTCTTGCTTCTCTTGTCACATGAAGTGGTTTTATATGCAACATTGAACAACTTTGTAGTAAAAATTGTGAGATGAGAAACATTGTCCATTGAAGAAAGTTACTGCGATCATGAAATATTCTACTAAATTTACACCCATTGATTGGTGTTTCTTTGAAGGATATTCACTGTTAGTGTTTCTTTGAATTGAGATGATCATGTTTTGTAAATATTCTTTATTCCCACTTCTTTGGTGTGAGAATGTTTTAACCAGGTTGTAAATTTGCTTTTTAGATAATTTGGTCTTGAGCACGAGAAGATTCTCAGTATATCCAACACGTCTTTATAAGGAGAACATTGTACGTTGATATCCTCATCAAAGGGTTTGAATCCTTTGTATACCAGATTCAAAGTGTTTACTTTCTCAAGTTCTTTTCTGGGCTGCCACTTCACATTCTTTAATTTCTCATTGTGTTTCTTCTCTTCTTAAATCGATTTTGAGTCCTATGAATATATTGCGTAGCATACTGAGTTGATTGTTTTCCTGTGAAAATCATTTTTAAAATTAGTGCCCAACCATAAAGTATCATTTTCTTCTCTAAATTCTTTTTGAAATACCACTTGAAAGTCTGAATCTTGTTCACATTCTTCCTCACTAATGAATATTATCCTTTATCTTCATGAGTATGTGTTTTTAATTACAAATAAGTTTCTTGTTATTCACTACTTCTTATCTTTTGTAGATGTTTCTTTATAAGGACACTTAGCAGCATAATGACCAACTCTTCCACAATCAAAACATTTGAAAGGAAGCTTACCTCTGAACCGTCCTGTGCCAAGTTGAAGTTTCTTTAAAAAGTTTATCTCATCTTCTTCTGAGATATATCCTGATCCTTCTGTTTTTTGTACTTCCTTCCCTTTTGTAGAAGTTCTAAAGACTGCTTCTTTGACTTCAGATGGTCCTCCTCTTCTCATTTCATATGCAGTTAGTATGCCATGAAGTTTCACCACAGTAAGATTTTGAAGATCCTGCTTTTCAGCTTCGAAGTAGAGACTTGACTCCAGAATTTTCTTAGTTAGCGATCTTAAAATTTTCTCAACCAAAGTAGATTCGGTTATTGTTTCTCCCAGATTTCTCATACGATTTACAACATCATCAACACATAAAAATAAACTGGCAATACTCTCATCACTGTGCATCTTTAAATTTTCATATTCAATTCTGAGAGTTTGGATTTTTGCAATTTTTACCTTTTCATCACCTTCATAACTTAGAATGATTTTGTCCCATATTTCCTTTGCTGTATTCAGCTGCATGACTTTGACAAATTTAGATTCAGTTAGACTTCCTGTTAAAGCATTGAACGCCTTTGCATTTGATTCATAATTCTTCTTTTTCATCGGATCTATTGGTACTGTGGCTAGATATTGATATCCTCCTTCAAAAATGGCCCATACATATGCTCCCAGAGACTGAAGATAGGATCTCATCCTTGTTTTCCAGAAGATTAAATTGTTTCCATTAAAGAGCGGAGGCTTGATAGATGCTATTCCTTCTTGATTGCTCATCTTGCTTGATCTTCCTTCTAGCAACTAAGCTTTTTCAGAAGGACCTGCTCTGATTCCAATTGTTGGGAAAAATAATGAGAGGGGGGGTGAATCAGTATTTAGTGTTGACTGAAAATTTTTTACTTTTTCTTTCTTTTAAAACCCATACGCTAATTTACTGAACACAACTCACATATACACGTGGATATCCTTAAGAAAACTTGTGTATGTCCAGAGATCTAATCATGAATTTAATTCTTAACTTAGATCATTGCATCATTCATTCATCAGATGTTTAGTAAGCAGTAAACAGGTGCAGTAAAAATAGAATAAATCATCACACATAAGTAACACACATGAACACCGTGATTTACAAAGAAAACCCATCTGTGAGAAAACACTGTCGTCGTCTCGCCTTCAATATTTATTATATAAAGAAAAATTATTACAACCATGTACCCATGCGTACTCGCACGCACGTTAGGACCCACCGCCGGCCACAACCTTCTCTCATTTACCAACCTCTCCTGGAAGGGAGCTACAACCCCCTGCTCTCATTTACCAGCCTCTCTTAGAAGGGAGCTACTACCCCCTGCTCTCGTTTACCAGCTACCACTGCAAGGGAGCTACTACCCCCTCATTGAAGGCTTCGACCCTCAGCACCACTGCAGACCACATTTCATCAATTTTCAAACTGGATCAAACAGCTTCAACACAATCCTTCACTTATCAACAAACATACTTTTCCCAATACTTCAAACAGAACAGTGAGACAACTGTAACCAGAATATTAGAGATAACCCAGACTTTAGAATAGATATGCAGATGTAAACTCAACCCAGATCATTCATTGATTCAAATATCATACGCTACTTTTATTCACTGAAGTCGTGTGTATACGCTCTTTTCTACTCACCAACCTGCGTATGACTCAGTGCATAGTAACTTTGTATACGCGATTTTTATTCACCATTTCCGCGTATGCATGTGCTTTCCTTTTCACCAACTAGCGTATTCATCTGTGTATGCTTTCTTTCAGAATTAGTTCAGACTCATATTCAGATCTGAAATCAGATTTCTGTTTCAGACAATCTATCAACCATGCAGAGCTGTTTATACAGTCATTCTTCCTTCATCAATTTAGTC
Source organism: Pinus albicaulis (assembly GCA_034641835.2). Lineage (NCBI taxonomy): Eukaryota > Viridiplantae > Streptophyta > Pinopsida > Pinales > Pinaceae > Pinus > Pinus albicaulis. Next base: position 22,178,396 of record CM076581.1, on the reverse strand, counting down.
ATTGAATCATCAAACAAGTTGATCTTTAATCAACATAATTAATAGCACAATCAACATTCAAACAACCCAGATCTGTATGAATACATCCTTGACAGATAGCAGTAAAACAACATAACAGATCAGACATTTCATTCCACACATTTCGGCAAAACCCTAGATTCCATACGCACTTTTTCTTCACTGAACCTGCGTATATACGCGCTTTCACAGAGACAAACCTACGTATACTTTAGTGCATTTTATTCTTCAGAAACCCTAACTACCATACACACTTTTATTTAAGCGGAACCGCGTATATACGCGCTTTTACCGAGACAAACTAGTGTATAGATCTATAAAAGATAAACTGTGCAGAACAGACCAGATCTATAAACCTACCCAGATTTCTTCAATTTCTTCATCAGACTTGCACCGTGTCTTCATCATTGGAGATTTCTTTTTCGTGCCATATTATTGAGATTCATCATTTCTAGATCGGATATCTTGAACCTTCATCATATCCATAGGTGCATCATAGATTCAGATCTATCAATTAACTGCAGTAGTTCAACCATGCGTATGATATTCGCAGTGACGTATTCATTAAACCCAGATATATGCACACTTTGCATTATTATCTTCTTCTCCTTATATAGGTTTAGCGTTTATCAATACCACGAGTCAAAACCACTCAACCCGCTCATGGTATTCTCGGGACAGATCAAATGATAACCTGAAGAAGCTCAATACTGTGGGCCAATACCATGGTAATGTCCCCTGGTTTTATAAATTTAGAGTGCAAATAGGCATACGCTACTTGACACATACTTTTTTGCGTACATATGCTACTTTGCCTTGAAAATCCTGCGTATGCTTTGTGACATATGATATTTATCATTTCTTCCGACAATTTACCTAAATTTCTTTTCTCTCGCTACTTCGAGTCAGCGGTAGATACACTGACATTTACATCATTAACAAATTCATTAACACTTCATCAACTTCATCAAGTAGGTTTCTAACAAAGACAACACAGCCGGCATTCGTCATATTTCCAACACAAAGATTTGTCTTGATCATCTAACTACCGAACTGAAGATATTAGCAGTCATCTCTGTTGTTAGGGTTGTTTGTTATGCACAGCTAAAGTGGTATTTTTTCGTACACTTCGAATCAATATTCATACTAACATATGTCTATATCTTATGCAATGTATTCTTCATGATGTATGTATTTCAAATCTAATCGGTTTGATTTGATTAAGATAAGTAGATACTTGTATATTGTATGTTGTTTTTCTTTCTCTGTTTGTGTTTGTAGGAATCGATCTAGCGGCTTGAGTTGGATTAAGAGCGATGACAACAACTACAAAAGGAGAATGAGAGTGAGAAGAATCACAAGTAGTCTCTTTATCATTTCTATATATCTGCTTGTTTTAGAGAAAATAGTAGTTTTATTTCTTCTGGTTTTTTGATTGGAGGAACAACACACTCAGTGAATTTAGTTTATCCGTAGATGAAAATTATGTATAAAAAATTGGCCACTCCACTGGGGAGTATCCCATGATTCCTAGTGCTTTTCCTCTATTTATCTTCATTGGTAGAATCTACTTTCTATTATCAGTCATTTGAATGAACAAATTGCATTAGAAGTGTTTTTAGTTGCTTGTTCATAAACCTAGCTACACCCAACAAACTGTTGGTAAAGACATAGTGCATAGCAGTGCATTGTGTCCCATTCAGGGGTGATTTGCAACACAATGTCTCCCATTTAAGACTGCATTGGTCCCTCATCCAACCAAATTCCATCAAAAATTTTCATTTCTTTCAGTTTCAGCCACTTTTTTTTTTCTATATTCTTAGATGTCTGGTTACTCTTAGAGAC